>CM024756.1:106035958-106146383 GCA_014218235.1 Colocasia esculenta
TTTCTTTCTTTTAGCCCAGCATGCATCATGTAGGATCTTTGAGCTTCATGCCTCATGATTAGTTATGGCTGCTTCGCACTGATGTTTCAACCAGATCTTCATTTCTCAGACAAGATTTCATTCCATTCTGAATTTGAAAGTCTTCTTTGAGCTAGTTGCTCGGTCCAATTTGTCAGTATGGTTCCTATTTAGGATTCCTCACATCCCCATTCATATAAACAGTCATCCTTTTCCCCATTGATCCTCTCATTAGTCATGAATCGCTCAAAGGCCAGAGTCGAATCGACCCGCGGGCAGCACTATCCCCTAATGAATGAAACTTGCACGCTAAAGATAGCCAGGGTACCTCTTGAATCAAGAGTTGATCATTTCTTTTCTTCTGATCTTTATTCGTCCCAATTTTGAACCATCCTTGCATTCTGTTCCGCCATGTTTGAAGAATGCCGATAATTTCGCGCTGCTTATTCGCTCAGAATGGGTGTCTCTTTACCTTGATGCCCACTTTTCATCTCATTCCGCTTCATTCCACTACTCGTCATTTCATCCCTCTCCACTTCACTATCGCTCCTCTCCCTTGCAAAGCAGGCATCAAGGAGGGGCAATCTATAGAGACCCATTTCTGGCCCATAAGTCGAGCCAATTTCCTTGTCATATCATTGATGCCCCATGTTGGTTCATCATCGCCTAGCTGACTTTCTCCGATCATGGTTCCTTTCTATTAGTCCATCACCCTGGTGGGTTCTTCCTGGTGAAATCAATCAATCTTCATCAGTATCTCGTAGCTCTCTGAGTCAAGAGTTCAACGCTTCAAGCCACACGCCAATCCGACCCATGCAAGGAGATCAGACCCTTTAATTGACCCATATGCTGAAAGTTCATGAAGCGACAATGTCACTGTCGCGTTCTCCTTTAGAAGGCGACACCCCTCGATACGTCGCGTTCTTATTTGGCATTTTAATTCACTAAAAATCACCCAAACATGCTTTCCTTCTATGGAGGCGACGTATCGAGGCGTCGCGACCTGATGGCTACAAGAAGCCCGTCGCGTTCTGGTTTCAATGCAACGTACTCTTTCCTACCCGACTTGGACCCTTACTATTGATGGATATTCCAACTTTTGGTCTGCCTAAGTCATCCATTCCTTCAAATTTTGGAGGAGACCCTCTTTAGAAGGTCCATTCAATGTTCTGATTCCCCTTGCACGAGCATACTTACCAGGATTTGGACTCTTGCCCATTATTCACCTCTCGCAGCTCGTTCAAGAATATAGGGTATATATCCCTCCATACAGCACAGTTTAGGGCAAGGCCACATCTGCTTCTTCCCTCTCCCAAGACCTACAATCCTCAGAAGAGCTCTCAGCCTCTAGCGACCAGTAAGTTCCCCCCGGGGTGTTTTTTCCCCAACCTATGCTTTCCTCCCTCCTCTTTTCCTTTGATTTTCCTCTTCATAACATGCATCTTTATGTCTTTTTTCTTCGTAGAACATTAGAACACTCCATACACACCTAATTTAATCACCCAAAGGGGTTTAAAACCCCACCCCATGTGGTTTCCATCCATTACTTTATGTTCTTTTCTTTCATGTTTTTGGACATATTCTATACAAACAGTTATCTATGGGTTTTCTGTCATCTTAATGTTCTTGGCAGGTGTTAGAAGACATAGCAGCACGATGTTGGTTGAGTGTGTTTTGGAACTTCCTAAAGTTGTAATTTAATGATATCCAATGACATCACTCATACCTTGATTTTGATGATGACATACTGTGATATTGATGATGACATATTGTGATTTTAATGATGAATATTGTGACATGTTTGATTTTTGATGATGATATGTTGAACATGTTATACATTTTATACATATCACAATAATGCTTAAACAACATTTTCTGATGTTTAATATCTCATATTTTAATGATAATATCTTGTACTAATGGTTTTATGTGTTAAATTTTCAGGTTCACACATTTTTGTCTTGGTAGTGTCGACATTAGATCAAAGCAGGTCGACACTAGTCCCAGATTCTAGAACGGCAGGTCGACACTAGCAAAGCAGGTTGACACTAGTCCCAGATTCCAGAAGGGCAGTCGACACTAGCTCAGGGCAGGTCGACACTAGACCCATTTCCAGCAGACCAGTTTGCAGAAATGGGACAGAGGTCGACACCAGTTCAGGGCAGGTCGACACACTCCGGCTGAAAGTCAAAATCATGAATTTCTCTGTACACGTGGCTGCTTGGGATTTAGGGATTTGACCTAGGGTTCCGTCCCCATGCACCCCAAAGCACTTTATGGACATATGGGCTATAAATACCCATGTTCCTTGTACCCCAGAAAGAGAGAACCCATACACTTCCAGAAGAAGGCTTTTGGCGGCCAAGAAGGTTTCCAGATCTTCTCATCTCCAGAAGCTAGAAGCCTTCCTTTCAAGAGGAAGATCAAGGGAATCAAGGGGATCCCTGGAAAGAAGGTTGTTGTTCAAGGCAAGGGAGCAGATCCAACTGAAGAGGCTAAGGAGAAGAAGGATTTCTCGCATTTCAGATGCCATCAAAGCAGAGCATCGCCGATTGAGGAGAATCTCCATCGATTCCATCAAGGCTCCTAAATTGAAGCGTCTGCAAGGCCTCTTCATCGAAGAACACTCTTTCTACATCCATTTCCCTCATCTCAGAGTTTGTTCTTCCTTATTTCGTCTGTGATATTTGTGCATGAAGTTTGTGCACAAATTTCTGTGTACGAATCTGTCTTGAATCAGATCATTGCTAGAGGATCTGATCTCTTTTGTGTTTGATCTGCTTTTGTACTCTGAGCCGTCGTGCTCTAGTTTGTGAGTCATCGCACTCACTGTGGTGTTTGAGCCGTCGTGCTCAATTTGGAGTCGTCATACTCCGGTTGTTGTTTGAGTCGTCGTGCTTAGTTTGGAGTCATCGTGCTCCAGGTGTTTCTTGAGTCGTCGTGCTCAAGGGTGTTTGGAGTCGTCGTGCTCCTGTGTGAGTTGTACTCAAGGTTTTTGAGTAGTGTGGCCTCACTGTGTGAGGGTGGACGTAGGAGTCACTGGAGGTGATTCCGAACCACCTAAAAATCCTCTGTGTATTGGTTTGATTTGGGTTTGCCTTTGTATCTCGCTAGATGCATGCATAGGGATTTTGTCACACTACTAATTGATTTGCTCACACACCCAAATCACACTTCAGATCGGTAAATGTTTGGGTGATTGATCTCTGATTCGAAGTAATTTAAATTGCTTAAGCTTCCACATTAATTGGCATTAGATCTATTCAACCCCCCCCCCCCCCCCCTTCTAGATCTGATCCTTCCACCCATCCGTTCCTAACAATTGGTATCAGAGCAGTTAATGTTTGTTACTGATCTGATTTGATTGCTTCTGTTTGATCTCCATGTTAATTGCTTGAACTGTTTGCTTGATCTTTCACTGTCTCTGTGTGCTTAATCGCTCTGATTCCTACCTTTGGTATTAGAGCAGGTTAACCACTCTAATTGTTAGATCTAATTCCTTGTACATTGATTCAATGTGATTAGATCTATATAGTCTTTTGTGAGTCTTGGTATAATGGTAAATCTCTTTAATCTGCATAAATTTCTGTTATAATTTCAGAGAAATCACTAGTCTCACCTTCATCAAGTTTTCAAAGAAAGCACAAAGAAAAGGAGCAAAAGAAATTCACAAGTACTTATGGCAAAGAAGAACATCATTGAAACCAGAACATCAACAATTCAGAAGGTTGTGGCTCTCACTGCACACTATAAGAGTTCAGAACTCTCTTCATCCTCTTCAGAACACAAGAGTTCAAATGGGTCTAAAAGGTCAGGTAAATCAACTCCAGATCCATTTGTGTATTCTAATTCTGATTCTGATGAAGATGAAAGCATGTCTTATGTTGAATTGATTGTATTCTGTAAAAAGATGCAAAATCTTAATGCAAAGCTGTACACTAAAAATAAAGACTTGAAAAAGACTTTAAAACATTGCCATAAAGAAAGTGAAAACTTGAAAAATACAATTGAATTGCTCCAGAAAATGATAAATATCCTTCAGAAGAAATTGAGAATTGAAAAATGAAGTTGAAAAATTAAATTCTGAGAAAGAGAATTTGGAAGATGAAGTCCAAATCTGTGAAAATAAACTGAATGGATTGAAAGAAAACCATGAGCTATTGAAATCAAAAGTCATGATCTGGAAAATGAAAAAGAAGAATTGATTGATCTCAATAACAATTTCAAATTTGATAATGATCAATTAAACAAACAAATCTAATATGGCTCATGATCATCAAATAAATGAAGATGCAAACAACTTGTTGAAGAAATCATCACCTAAAAAGGAAGATTGAAGGCTTGTTCCATGACAAACCATTGGACAATGAATGTAGCAATTTGAGTAATAAAATTTCTGTGGAAAAACAAATGCTCAATTTGAAAATGAAAAGAACAAGATGAAAAATGGTTGGATGTCATGCTAAAAAGCTTCAAACTTCAGAAAAAGAAGTTGTTATATTAAAAGCTGAAAAACAGAAGATTCCAAATGAATGAAGAACACAAGTCTTGCTTCTGTTAAAACTAAGAAAAATGAAAAGAAAACCACAATGACAGTTGTTAAATCTGCTATGAACAAGAACCTTGATATCTCTAATAAAAAATTAGTGAAAGTTCTTGTTCAGAAACAGATGGAGAAAGAAAAATGCTGATGTCAAGAAGAATTCATCTACCTTCTCCATCAGTTCAAAAAGCTCCAAGGCAAGTTCCAAATTCACATCATGCCAAGAGCCACCAAAGGTACCTCCTTCCCCTCATGGTAAGCCTCCTCACATGAAAAGGAGATTCCAGCAAATGCATACATGCCAAGGTAAGAACCAGGTAAAAATGCTCTCATTTGCTTTAATTGTAATAAACCTGGTCATCTTGCCAAACATTGCTGGAATAGAAATCAAAATTTCAATAAACATGCCAAATCAGTCTAATGCTTTCATTGTCATAAAATTGGTCATATTTCTAGGGACTGTTGGTACAGAAATGATTTTGTTGTGCATGCTCAGAAATTTCAGTCTAATGCACATGCTCATACACATAGGAATAAAATCATGTTCAGAACTCCATGTGTATAGGCATAGAAATGTTGCACAAAGTCATTTTGTTTCTGCTCATATTAAAAATCTAAAAATAGAAAGCTTCATGAAAACATAGATGCATTGATCAAGACAAAAAGAAAATTGGAACTAATTCTGCTCATAGTTCTATCAATGAAAGAAATGCATCTATACAAAATTAAAAGCATTTGGATTCAGAAATCTTTGTTGCAATCTAACATTGATTTCATTGCAGGACCCAAACAAGTGTGGGTCCCAAAACCAGCTTGATCAGCAAGCTGAGAAGTCTTGCAGCCATACACTGTAAATGGATTCAAGATATTGGTTGTGCAAGGCTAGAAATGATTGGGAACATAGGTAAAATCTTTGAAAAATAATTGAAGACTGTTCAGGTAAAATTTCATTATTATTTCAAACTTGAATTGCTTGAATTGAAATGAATGTTTAATTTTTATCTGAACAATGAGAAATGTGTTTCAATGCTACTCCCAACAATGAACTTTGTGTCACATAACAATTGGAATCATGTTTGTGTTATCATGCATGCTTAACTGTTCCATGAGTCTGTGTGCATATTAACTGTTTGACTTCTTGGTATATCAAATGATGACATGTGGAAAAACAAGTTATACTTGTTTGGAAACTATCATTATGCGTGAGTAAAGTACTCGCCAAGTACCAAAAGTCATGTTATGCTTAAAGCTAATAGTGTCATAATCATTGTGAATGCATGCTATCTTTTTCATCCATGCACATATTAAGGGGAGTAAATCTGAAAAAGTGCAAAAATATTTTTCAATAAATGCAATGAACTTCACGCTAAAAATAAAGTGCAATTGACCCTTCTTGCAGTGACTATGTGGTATATCAAATGGAAATGTGATAGGACAAGTTAGGCTTGTCTGGAAACTATCATCATGCGTGAGAAAAATTCTCCGCCAAGTATCAATAGTCTTTTCTGCATAAAGGTCATCAAGCAAAATGAAAATCTCAAAAACTTATTTTGAGTCTTTGCAAAATTCTTCTCCTTCAATGAATTGCCTGTTGATATATGCTTGATCATGTTCATACTCTTATGTGCAAATTGCTTGGAATGAACATATCTAAATTGCTTAAATGATCATTTCATATCATGCATATCTTATGGGGGAGTGAATTCGAAAGAATCTTTGAGTGAAATGCTGGAGAAATTTGCTGGAGAAATATTCTGTCATATCTGATTCATCATCAACTCCCATTCAGTTTGTGACAAATATTCTTGCTCATAAATTCCTCACTCTCACATTGCATTGACATTCTTGGTATATCAAATGGTGATTTGAAGAAAGACAAGTCAGGCTTGTCTGGACACTTTCACTATGCGTGAGTATATTTTTCGCCAAGTATCAAGAGTCTTGTATGCATTGTTGAGGGGGAGCCATTGTCATATCTCTTGACCTTACTTGTCTATTTTGAACCCCAAATTCATCAGAATTTTTGAGTCATTGTGCTATTTTCTTATGAGAGAATTAAGACATTGAAACTAAACTCATTGTGCATTTAGTTTAACTTCAAAGATTCAGTATCATTTCAAGGTTAAGCAATCATAATACTGAATGTTTTTAAAAATGATTTGCAAACACTATTATAGGCACATGAGTGGCTTTAATATTTCACGTGTATGTTTAAGCTTTATTTTACCACATGTTAAGAATAATTTTTCTAAATTCTAGTCATGACTTTTCTGGTCAAAGCAAACAATATCCTGTAAATGTCAAAAGAACAATGATCAATCTGGAAAGATACAAACAGAGCAATGCAAATGCTTGAACCACTGAGTAACCGGGCCATTTCACCTAACAAGTGATTTGTTCGCGTCAAAAGTGGAAATCAAAATTTCAACTCTGTATAAGATAATGAAAGTTAATCCACTGAGTAATCAGGAGGTTGCATCTGATCAATGTGATTTCTTGCACTGAAAAGTGAGATTTAACTAATTTATTCTTGTATTCTTTCCTAGTGAAAATTGAAGGAAAATAAAAAAAAGACAGGATAGAAAAGCTTAAGACCTTAATTAAGTTCATGTTACTATGTTTAGACCTATTATTTTACATTGTGTTAAACTTAAAGCTCCTAACGTCCTTGTTAAATACTTTGCTCACTCATATAGGTCACTTTATTCACATGTGCATCATTATTTAACCACATTCAGATTCATTAATTGCTATTCTTTGTGTTGAGTGGTCTTTGTGATTAAACTTTGTTTCACAATAACAAAAACACAATAATTTCTCTCAACTGATAATATCACTTTGCCTCACTTATTTTGAATGCCTCTGACCATTTATTCCCTACATTTCATTTCTTGATCTCCTACAATCTTTGTTTCTCTCTCTTGTCTATCCTTTGATGCTGTCAAAAAGGGGAGAAAAAAAGGCACATCAAAAAGGGGGAGAAAATGGCATTCCAAAACGGGGGAAAAAGGCCTTCAAAGGGGAGAAAGTTCTTTAAAGGAGAAAGGTCAAAGTGTGTATATGGTCAAAGGGGGAATTATTGCAGTCAAGGGAGTCAAGATATTGGGAGATTGGTGCATATGTTTTGTCATCATCAAAAAGGGGGAGATTGTTGGGTTGAGTGTGTTTTGGAACTTCCTAAAGTTGTAATTTAATGATATCCCATGAACATCACTCATATCTTGATTTTGATGATGACATACTGTGATATGATGATGACATATTGTGATTTTAATGATGAGATATTGTGACATGTTGTGATTTTGATGATGATATGTTGAACATGTTATACATTTTATACATATCACAATAATGCTTAAACACATGTTTTTGATGTTTAATATCTCATATTTTAATGATAATATCTTGTACTAATGGTTATGTGTTAAATTTTCAGTTCACACATTTTTGTCTTGGTAGTGTCGACACTTGATCAAAGCAGGTCGACACTAGTCCCAGATTCCATAAGACCCAGTTGCCACACTGGACAGCAGGTCCGACACTAGCTCAAAGCAGTCGACACTAGTCCCAGATTCCAGAAGGGCAGGTTGACACTAGCTCAAGCAGGTCGACTACGTTCCCAGATTTCAGAAGGGCAGGTCGACACTACCAGGGCAGGTCGACACTAGACCCGTTCCAGCAGACCAGTTTGCAGAAATGGGACAGGAGGTCGACACCAGTTCAGGGCAGGTGACACCTCCGGCTGAAAGTCAAAATCGTGATTTCTCTGTACACCGTGGCTGCTTGGGATTTAGGGGATTTTACCTAGGTTCCGTCCCCATGCACCCCAAGCACTTTATGGACATATGGGGCTATAATACCCATGTTCCTTGTACCCCAAGAATGAAGAACCCATACACTTTAGAAGAAGGCTTTTGGCGGCCAAGGAAGGTTCTCCAGATCTCTCTCCATCTCCAGAAGCTACAAGCCTTCCCTTCAGAGAAGATCAAGGGAATCACAGGGGATCCCTGGAGAGAAGGTTGCAGTTCAAGGCAAGGAGCAGATCCAACTGAAGAGGCTAAGGAGAAGAAGGATTTCTGGCATTTCAGATGCCATCAAGCAGAGCATCGCCAGATTGAGGAGGATCTCCATCGATTTCCATCAAGGCTCCTAATTGAAGCGTCTGCAAGCCTCTTCATCGAAGAACACTCTTTCTACATCATTTCCCTCATCTCAGAGTTTGTTCTTCCTTATTTCGTCTGTGATATTATGCATGAAGTTCTGCACAAATTTCTGTGTACGAATCTGTCTTGAATCAGATCATTGCTAGAGGATCTGATCTCTTTTGTGTTTTATCTAGCTTTTGTACTCTGCCGTCGTGCTATAGTTTGTTAGTCCGTCGCACTCACTGTGGTGTATGAGCCGTCGTGCTCAATTTGAGTCGTCGTACTCCTGTTTTGTTTGAGCCGTCGTGCTCTGTTTGGAGTCATCATGCTCCAGGTGTTTCTTGAGTCGTCGTGCTCAAGGGTGTTTGGAGTCGTCGTGCTCCTTGTTAGTTGTACTCAAGGTTTTTGAGTAGTGTGGCCTCACTGTGTGAGGGTGGACGTAGGATCACTGGAGGTGGATTTCCAAACCACCTAAAAATCCTCTGTGCATTGGTTTGATTTGTGGTTTGCCTTTGTATCTCGCTAGATGCATGCATAGGGATTTCGTTCACACTACTAATTGATTTGCTCACACACCCCAATCACAATTCAGATCAGTAAAATGTTTGGGTGATTTGATCTCTGATTCGAAGTAATTTTAATTGCTTAAGCTTCCGCATTAATTGGCATTAGATCTATTTACCCCCCCTCTAGATCTGATCCTTCCACCCATCCGTTCCTACACACTAGGCTCTTGCCCCTTGGCCGGCTGGGAGCAAGAAGAAAAAGAACCCACAGTCTTCATCCTCTGAAGCAAAAGGCTACGAGAATCTTGTCGTGATCCAGGAGGCGACGGGACCTACGGTGCTTTCAAGTACAAAGAAGGCGACACTTACATCGTCGTGTTCACAGGATCAGGTTCACCTTTTGCCTTCTTTTCCCTTTTCCTAGGTAGTTAGCATATTATCTTCATCACATCTTCCTTGCAACTACTTTGGTGGTGATCATGGTCAATTTCCTTTACTTTTAATAATCATTTTTTTGAGAGCAAATCCCGTGATTACACCCCTATTAAGGGAAACTTGCTTGGGAGCAAGTGGGATTGTAATACCTATCAAGGTGAGAGAAGGCAAGTATTCTTGGTAGTTAGTGAAATCTGGATGTAGGGCTTCCATGTGGGACGGGCCGAACCATGATAAATTTCTTGTGCATCTGTATGATTGTTTCCGCCAATTTACACTTCTTTCACACACTACACTAAACACTAACCATTCTATTTAGTGCTGTCTAATTTCAGATAAAAATTTTAAAGCACCCCCCTAGGACATCATTAGTGCCATCTCGATCCAACAGAAGTTAGCTTCGTATATGATGAAGTTAAGCTTCGAATGATGAAGACTAAAACGAAGTGGAGTTCGGACATGACGAAGTTATCTTCGTATAGACGAAGTTACCAGTTATCTTTCAGACTATAAAACACGTGTTAAATATATATTCGATAATAAAAAGGACAAGTACAGACTATAGAAATGTGACTAAATACAATAGTGGATTCCGAACCAGATCCCTAGAACTAAACCAAATAGGAAGACCAGTTACGGAAATGATTCCTATGGAAGTTTTAGAACCTAATAGGACTCCAACCAAGAGTTAGACAACTGCAAACCCAGAGATTTAACCATCAATAGACTTCCATATTAATCCAAATTTGTGCCCATCTAGAGAGTGTTTATAAAGGTTTCCCACTCTTATTGGATTAGCATCCTCCAGGCATGGAGGGATCAATTAAAACTGCAACTCCACTTCCAATTACGATAGGACTCTGACAACTCTAAATCTATAAATACTCATCATAATCCCTTGGACGAGTTAACAACTTTCTAAAGACTTGCGAAAGAATACCTTGAGCACCAGAGAAAGAGGAGATCGCCCAACTAGAGCTTTCTTCCCTAGACCCCATTCTGCTTCGTCATGCAAAGATTTTCTTAGGAACGTCCAAAGGTAGGCAATCTCACAAGCACAAACCTAAATAATATTGTTCATAGACAGTCCAGGAAACCAGTAGCCAAAGCCCATGTTTGTCCCAGATTTTTATCTCTTAAGTTTTGCGATTTTCATGTTTAAGGTTCTAATATTTCACGTACCTATGACCTTTTGGTTCCTCTTGTTCTTTGTGAAATTATTGTCAAGACCTTAATTTCTTTTGAGTATACCTTGTTAGGAGTTGTTTAGCAATTTCCATAAGTTTACATGTCGTATACATCGATACCTAAGTGTTTCCTCTAGCTTAAAACCCAGATTTCTGAACTGTCCTTCTTGATACCGTGATGAGTCTGTCTTTAGTTTTCTATAAAGACTGTAACAATATCAGTATATTAAGGTAAAAAGTATGTTAATTGCTCTTTCCATGGAAGATTTGCACGGTCTATTCCATTGTCTTGGATTCTTCTTCACATGCACACACCAACCAGAAGAAAAGAATCCAAACTTTCTGTCAGTACCGACCGTGTTGTGCAACAGATACTATCGTTGGTATTACTTGTCGTTTTATGTTTCCCAAACCTACTGTTTCTGTTAGATCTCCTTATAAACTCATCTATTCAGTTTTTCTTTACGATCTCATCTATTTTTCTTTACTCTCATGTATCCTTGATACTCTATTGGCTATTGACTGATTGTCTAAGGATAATAAACATGACTAATGCCTGGCAATATTATAAGAGGCGTGGTCTGGTCCTGGGCGACCGCCCAAAAGTTCTAGTGCCTGCGTGAGTTTATTGCCAGAGTGTTTGGCATTACACCCAAGTGCTAGTTATCTCGATAATCTAAGACAATCAAAAGTGCTATCTTGACTAGTGTGCTATCGTGACGTGCTATCTTGTGACATGGCCATCCTTTAACGTGTTAGATGTGCTATATTTTTTTTTTTTGTTGAAAAGTACTATTTTGCCCTTGTTCATGTGCTTTGACTCTCTTGAACATTCTCTCTAGTTATCCTGCTATCCAAGATATTAATTACTTAAAGCATGCATGTTTTATGAGATATTAAGTCCTACTGCATTATCACTCCTTGTGTATTTGTGATATGTCTTCAGGTGAATATAATGATGATGAAGACCACACACAAAAGGATGGGATGAGTAGATCAGAGTGACCCAGTGTCGTCCAGTTGTAAGAGTCTAGTTTTGTTCAGTTAGTTTTTTTTATTTAAGTATGAAGATTTCTCTCTGGCCCAGAGTAAGGCTCTGAGCTAGTGAATGTAGTAAACACAGTGGAAGGAATAAGGACACTGAGTTGGTTTTATGCTATTTATAATTGTGTAGTGGTTTGATGTTTATATCGCTCTATACTTGCATATATTACTACTTCACATCCCGATATTCCGCGTCGGGACGTGACAGGATGTGTATGTGTCCTTGAGGGGGACTGTACTCTTTGTTAGTGGAATCCCAAGTAGTTTCTTGGGGACTGGATGTAGGACTCTTGGTGATAGGAGGTCCGAACAAGGATAAATTCCTTGCGCATTTTGTGTGATTTCTTTTCTCTACTTCCACTGATCACTAACTATAACCCTGCGCTTAGTGTGTTTCTGTCTGAAGTTATTTTTAACAGAAAAATTTAAGATATTCTTGAAGCAACCCATTCACCCCCCGTTGGGTTGGCAACCTGGTTCATAGTAGAAAGATTAGGACAAAACTTAACTAAACGAAAAGACAAATGAATTGTTATGTGAAGATCTAAAAACCAAAAATGGAAATTATGAAACTTGAAACTAATGTAAATGAGTTAAAAGTTGAAGAAAAAATAAGAGAAGAAATAATTATTTAAGAGCTTCAATAGACAAAATAACAAACTGTAAAACCATCCTTAGTGGTAAAATTAAAAGGTGCTAGAACAGGTTAAAATAAGTATGGAGTAGGGTATACACCCCCAATAAATGAAGAAGAAATTGTTTATCTTGAAAAATACCCAACTCCTATGTTTGTAAAAGAAAAAGTAATTAAAAATCCCAAAAAGATTAATCGGTATATTTACAAACAGAAACTCAAGACTAACAACACCACAAAGTCAAGCATGCATATGATTTGTGTTGTAGTCATTGTAATCAAATTTGTTCTTTGTCAGACGAAGTGGAACTTCGTCATATACGAAGCTAAGCTTTAGATATGACAAAGTCACTTCAACTGATTAAGACTAAATTCAACACTAACTTTGGATGTTCATTTTTACACTTAGTCAGTCGAAGCTATAAACTACGTATTTTTTTTGTCTTGGTCACTATCATTAGAAGCTCTGTGACTTCGGATGTTAACGTTTAATCCTTGCCAGCCGAAGCTATGACACTTCATATATTCATGTTGTATTTCTATCATTCAAAGCACCTTGACTTCAGATCTCACGATTTACACTTGGTCAGTCGAAGTGCTTAGACTTCGTATATTCATGTTAAAATTTGACAGTCGATCAAACATCGATTGCCACTTGGTAGACATAGATTTCTTCATGTTTAAACAACGACTGTCTACACACCGATTTCCAAACAACTTAAACATCGATTACCTCTTGGTAGAAGTAGACACTCGATTCTGGCTTATAAGTTGAACCATATTTCTTGCTCTCTTAGTGTGCCCCAAGTTGGTCACTCATCTTGAGTTGATTTGATAGCCTCATTTTGAGCCCATTTAAGCCTAGTTTACAGCTTATCTCGTCCAAACATCACTCCAAAGTCCTTATTCTAGGGTTTGAGCCATCAGTCCTTAACGCGATGACCTTGGGCATCGCGTTCATGTCAATTGATTGATTATAATCCTTAAATGATCGATTACCCTTAATGTGATAGGTAGTGGGGTAACGGCCCCGATGTCCAGACCCCCGACTCCCACCAAGGATCCAACCATCGGCACTGCCGCCCATGGGCCTGAAGACTTGGAAGGGCTAACGAACCAGTCTAACAAGATATATAACGGAGGTAAGTAACAACTAAATGCACTAAAAGTACCAACAAGTGAAGGAAAGAGTCCAACACAGTGTACAAGTCTAGTACAATCCCAAAGTAAACAAAGTAAAGGGGATAATAGGTCCCTTAGGGGCATACCCCGAGGGTGAAGTACACAAGTCGGGGGAACACTGCTCACAGATGACGCCGCCTACTATAGCCCCGTCTCCTCAACCCGCCGCGGAATGTGCTGCTGTGAAGTCTCACCTGTTACAGAGGGAATGAGCTTCACATGGAAACCCAGTAGGGACTACCAATCTCCCACTGGTTCTAACAGTAGAATAGATCTATATGTGTGATAAATAAATAAATCAGTAAATCTATCCTACTAACAAAGTAAAGTGCAGAAGCATAAAGAAACTACACGCTCTACGGTGTAAGTTAAACATTGAGACCGAAAAACCCGTGTAAACCATGGCACTGGGAAGATTGCAAGGCTGTAACACAGACAGTAAACAACTGCCTGGACAAAACCACTAGCTACAAAACAACTACACTAGTCAACTGGTCAAGTGCGCCATGCGCCTTACCCTCAATTTACAGTCCATGTCTAACACCTCCTGTCGGAGTAAGATGCGAAACTAGAGTAACCACAACTGCCGTAGTCTGGTCAGACTACGATCCCACGCCTGGCCCCCCTAAATGAATTTGGAACTATGTACAGATAGGTAGTGAGAAAAAGACTAGCTAATTTGTGCCGAAAGAGCACCAAATCACCTCGGCGTCCCAGACTCAGTTAAGAGAGCTCTACAAATGACACTATGCCATTGTCCCCACCATTTTCCCCTCTGCTACCAGAGTTCGTGACTCGAGCTCGCCCGCTGCCCAGAGAACTCCCTTAAATAGGCATGTGGGGATTGGGGGTACTTGTCTCGCAGACAAGCCCTCAAGTGCCTAGCACCGAGCGAAAGACTAGAGTAGGACCGTGCTAGGAAACAACACTGGTGCTAAGAAAACACAGTTGCAGTGGAAGGAAAACTCCGAACAGGTCGCCAAGTCTCTTCTTTGTCTGAGAAGGTGACGCATAGGCTGTCGCCACCTGAAGGCGACGCCCTGTCTGTCGCGACCTAGGTCAGAAGGCGTCAGAGTACTTGCCATAATCCGGTCAGAACAAGGGCATTGTCGCAACCACAGACAGAGGCCCAGGTGACCACCTGAGGCCTCCCACAACACACAGTGAAAACAAGATGAGAAGGCGACAACCACCCTGTCGTGACTAGAACGCGACAAGGTGGGCGTCGCTTCCTCACACCAGAAGGCGACATATCAAGCTGTCGCGATCTGAGTCTCAACACCAAATGTGTTGCGACCACAGACTACACACCCGAGAGCATACCTTTTGTGCCATGCACCATAAATCCGAGAAGTTCATGGGGAGGGGAGCATGTAGGATGATGTAAACAGCTCAAATAGGTTCAAACCACCCTTGTAAACACCTATGCATGCCAACAAGAGGGATCTACACTCAAGGAAACTCACATGCAAGAATGGAACCCTCAACAACCATACCCCATCCCAAGCACAAATCAAACACTATAAGAGTCATCCAAGCTTTCCACATAAAGCATAGCATACATGCACAACCTAGCATGATCTCTAGGGCTTGGAGAAGGGGTTTGGAGCCCTACCTCAAAATGAAGAGGGGTCTTCTCATATGCATGGCCACCTCCTCCTCGCTCACGCCATCCGCGAGCAAGGATCGTCCTCCTACAAGCCGATGGAGAGGATCACATGAGGAAGAATGCCACACCAAGTCAAAGAAGAGCACTTCATTGAGAAGGAACCCCAACCCAACACAAGGCCAACACACACACACCTCACACAAGGGGAAAACAGCTCACACAAGCCCTCAACTCCCCTCCATGGACAGGTTAGCTCTCAGGCCAGAGGAAGGAGGACACAGGTGAATTGGGGAAGAAGGAGGAGTGTTCTGCGGCCTGCAACCTTTTAAGCCATGGAGATGAGCGTTCACTTACTGAACGCGACGACCAATCTGTCACTATCTCAAAGTCTTGGTCAATCCTGATGAATGGAAATGCCACATGTCAACCTCGCAGACTTGACACCGAGAACACGACACCTGACCTGTCGCCTTCCTGTTGTCAGGGGTTGACACTTGTCCCAAGTGTCTGACAGTAAAATGACAAACTGCATGCTGCAGTCAGAGGGATGAATGAGACAACATGCCTGTCGTGTTCTCAACTAGAACGCAATAGCCACCATGTCGCCTTCAGAAGGCGACGGCTCGATGCGTCGCGACCTTCAACAGAAGGTGGCTGACCCACAAGAGGCCCACAAGATAGGGATGTTACAAGTGGTGTCGCATTACTGTCTGTGTTGAATCCACCCAGGCCGTCACGACAGCCCATGCATATCCATTCACATGCCTCCAGAGTTGCGACCACCATGCCCTCGTAACAAGCCTTGTCGCAACCCTATGACCCGTCGCGACTTTGTTCTGCATGGTTGGCTCCGCAACCACCTCTCCTCTATCCTTGTTTGGACTCTATCTCCATCCCCAACCACTCTCCAACCCCCTAGCCGTGGATTGAGGTTCTATCCTACCATAGAACTCTCATAGGACTCTTCCCATGCACATTTATCTGACTTTTCATCATTTTCATGGGCCATTATCACATAAGGATGACATACTCTCCCTCCTCTCAATATAAGTGACCCATCTCTTTCTAAATGAAAAAAGACCCCATGCTACCACGAAATGCTGCCAAAATCCCACTAGAGCTTCCTCTTAGCTCATATCCATCCCATTTTCATCCTATTCATTCCACCAAATCACTTCATACTCATCATCTATGGAGCTTGGCGGCTAGGAGGTGGCTTCTACAACCATCAATGGTTGCTGCACGATCTCAAGAGCACTCTTTCAGCTAGAGAGTCACACCATTTGGGCCTTTCTTCCCTCTCTCTCTCTCTCTGTCATTTTCCTTTCATGCATTTTGTTATTTTCTTTTAGATAGTTACACACCTCCATTCCCACATTTTCCACAATCGTAGGGGTTTCCAAAACACCCCCAGGTTCGTTCCCTCCATGCTTCCACTTTTATTTTTCACTTTGTGTAGATGCTTCACTTAAAAGTTTTCTAATAGGGTCTCATCTTCCTTGTTTCATTGTTTTGGCAGGTTCATTATCAATAACAGACGAGGAGCTCTCCACCTCTGGACGGCTGGAGGGAGGGAAGGAGGTCACCCACACTCCCACATTCCCTGGTGAGAAGGCATCAGACATCCCCGTCATGACAACACTAACGCGATGGATTAAGCGATCGCGACATGATACGGATCGCGATGGGTACCCCTGTCACCACACTAGTAAGTGGCCTTCTCTTCTCCTTTTCTCGATACGTTAACCTTAAACAGTTTTGATATTTTCGGGCAACATGCTGGGTGGCGATCTCATATTTTCCATCGTATTATGATATCATGTTTTGTGTTTTGAGGAGCATCATTTCCTCTTGATTACACCTTTTGGCGATCATGGTTGGACCTCCACTGCCATCCTCGTTCATTTGTCTATTTAGCTACCATGTTTGTGTGTTTGTTTATCTAGTAGAATTATGTTAGGGTTGTTTCTTCATTTGTAGTCAATTTTGTCTCCTGTTATGATCCCGTCGGATCGCAAGACCGCGACCTCATCACGTCCATAAAGGTGGACGTGACCTCAGGTATGCGTTGTCCTTTCTATCCTGCATCTTGTACTTCTTTTAGAAGCTTTCTCATGTCATCTCCATGTTGTTTCATCATGTATATCCACGATCCTCTGCGTTACAACCCTACTAGAGCTCGGGTTTATCCATTCATTTTCACTGTCTATTTTTTCTAGTCCTGTCACGATGCATCGAATGGGCGTGACCTTGTCATGGTGGATGGGGAGAATGCGATAACAGATACCCATTGGTTGTTGTTGTTTTGCATTTCATGCCTTAGTTTCTTCTTGTTTAGGGAGTCTTTACCTTCTATTTAGTCATTTCCATGTTGTATTGCACTTAAGACAATCTGTTTACTTCCTGTTTTGTGTGGTTTATGGTTTCTCCAACCTGAGCTTATCGCGACTGATCTTTCTGTCATGATAAGGTCACGATTGACGGACCTAGTCGTCGTGACTTCAGTAGAGACCTTTAAGTTGTTGTTTGTTAGTTTAGGTTGGTATTTTGCATGCACTCCCGTGTAATCAGGTTCATACATACACTATTTTGTATGGATTGGACTCCTCTCTGGTAGTGGAGAGCCTCTCACCTACGAGCACTCATAGGCTGACCAAGGCCTGCTACCGAGGGCCTCCGTAAGTCCCTGTGACCGTATGCACGTTGCGGTCGTAGGGCTAGTTGTACCTGTTGCCTCCTAGTTCAATACGTTTACGTGTGAGTTGTGTCTCACCTTTAGTCATAATAGATTATCCGAGTACACACTGTAGACACGCTAAAAATGACACCATCGTGGGAAATTTTGAAATTATACCATAATGCCAAAAGTCATCGCAATTCTAATTTCCATATCGCAATTCTAATTTCTAAAAAGTGACATATTGGGACGTTGCGATTAAGGATCATAATCCGACAGTTATTGGAATTTCTTGAATGCGTCCACCTGAGCCATCGTGTTTCAAAGTTAATAGCGACCACTGCCTCCGTTGCGATTTGCACTAGTTCCCCACCTCGTACTATGAGCCGATCTCTATATATATATATATACACATTGTCTCATCGTTCAGCGTTAAGTTAGAGAAGAGAGAGGTTAGAGCCCCCAGAGCATACCCACAACTAGTGAGTTTGAGAGAGAGCAAATCAAGGCGGAGCCCTGCTGGACTGCCGCCTCATACCGTCAATGCCTCTCATCTCCAACAATTGAACCAACAGGAGTAGCAGTGCCTCCTTCTCCTCTACATCCAATCTTCTTCAATCTTTATCCAACTCTGCTATCTACATCAAGGGAAGCACCCCTCTCCTCTTTCTCGCATTTGATTATTTGTTTATTCCTCACATGCACACCACTCTCTTCATGCTCCCACTGTGAGCACTTGTATGCCTTCTTGTTCCGTTAAATCATCACCTCCCATCACAACCCCAACATGGTCACCTTCCTTTTATTCTCTCTTTTTAATCATCAACACACATAAACATACACTCATCGAGGCGCCGCTCATTCCGCTCCTATTCCTGCTCCGGCTCTGCCCAATCATCGCCACCATGCTCCGAAGCTCATTGAGGCAGATCTACTGCGAAGATATCTCGACACTCAGCCGAGTCAGCTCCGCCTAGTCCATAGCCGACCACTACAACCGCAGCGTCACCAGCTCCTACGATAGCTCACCCACCTGCGCCACTATTGCATCCGCTTGCTCACGCCAATGGCTCGCTTGGGCGGTAGCAGTCCTCAGCTCCGCCACCTATGTCATATCATGTCAGCAAGCAATCTCTAATTAAATAGTGATTAGGTTCGGGTCACACTGACCCTCTCCTTTAGTGTCGCCTCCTCTGCCCTCCTATGGGCACCCGCTAGTTGATCGGCAAAATCAGACTAGGGATGCCCCACTACTGCCTGGGAGGAGAACGCACCTGCCTGTGATGTCATCAGCCTCTCCAACTCTGCACGCTATACATGAAACACTTGTTAACATACTTAACCCAAGGAGTTTGGTATTTATTGAAGCTTGAGTAGGTACTTACTCATTGATCTGCCTCCCTCCTAGCGATTTCTCGGTCCTGCACGATCGAGTGTAGCATGACAGGAGCGGCCCTATCTATCCAGCCACATCCGCCTACAAAACACCAAAAGTTATATCAGATTCAATTTAATCCAAAGCTCAGTAGGGTGAGGTTTAGAGCTTTACCTATCGTAAAGCGCCCCTATAGACCTTCGCCCCATACTTCATGGCGAAGGACTGTAGGTACACCTTGTCACTCGACGCGTCAGACATCACGCGTCACCCCCAGTGATCCCAGTCTGTTATCTACTCCAGGGCCCTCTCGCGCCAGTCGGTCGTTTGTGAAGCCCCCTGAAGCTCTGGCGAGGTCTCGGTGTCCTACCTTGCTGGGGAACTCCACGGCACTCTGACGTAGCCCGAACACCCTCTGGGTGAGATGCAGATGGAGGGGAAGCACCAGGTTGAAAGCATGCAACCATGTCACCCTACTGAAGTAGGGACGAGCCCACTACAACCATGGCTGCCTCTCATCTCCCTTCTCCTGGTTTGGCCACCACACCACCTGCAAAACATAGAACACACCTTGTCAGTGGTCACAATATTAAGGAAGAATTAACATGGACTTTGAAGGGTTAGCACTTACATCAAACTGAGGGTAGACGTCGATGGCATCCTGTATGGACACCAACTACTCCTCGAGGGGGTGCGTGTCTCGGAAGGGCATTAAACACCTCACCAGGGCAATAGGCCCGGTCGCTCTAACGTACCCCACCCCAGGCCTCGGCGGTGAAGCTAGGTCCAGACCTGCAAGAGAAGCACATGATTAGATCACATATATGCAGGCATGAAATTCGTAAATGGAGGAAGAAGGAAGTAAGGTACCTGAAGGAAGGGGAAGAAGACACCTATCACTGTCTGCCAGTCACTAGTCACCAGAATGTCAAACTGGTGTTCCAGAAGAGCGACACCCCAGGCATAGTCTCCTACTCGGTCTAGGTCCTACAGCAGCAGCAAGAATCGGCAGTGGACTTCATCACCCCTCGTGGGAAACATAAGTCTACCAAGAAAGAAGGTGAGAAAGCGACTCAAGTTCAAGTCCGCTTGAACTCCAAACTCACTGGCTAGGGTCTCGCTTCACCCTCTTACCAGCCTACCTAAATACTCATCTGGCATCTCATTGACCTCTCGCCCCATCTGCCTCAGCCCTAGACTCTCTTGAAGATCTACTCTAGGGACTAAGGAGGACCTGCGACCAATAGTCAGTCGTAGCAGCCTCTGAGCTAACTCCCTGTAACAGGGGTATGTGAACCCACTCACTGGTTGGGGATCATATGTCCCACGGAATACGATGGTCATCGCCTCCCTGTCGCATCAGCTCTTTAGTGTCTGCGTCAATGGAGAATCCGCCTTATCCTCTCCATGCACAATACCTCCCCGAATCCCATCTCCTCTATCCTCTCCCTCTGGAACATCGGGAGGGCCAAGTACCCAGCACGAGCAACCAGTAGACCGTAGCCCTCATCTCACCCTGCAAGCACAGACGGAAGTAATTGGTCAATAAAATAGCCAAATCAGATCTATCGGCTGAGGTCACATCGCGCGACCTTGTCGCGACGCACAGGCAGGCCGTGACCTTGTTGCAATGCATTGGCAGGCTGCGACCATGTCGTGACGACCTTTGACCGTCGCGACATTGTCGCGACCTCTGTCCCCATCGTGACAACATTGTCACGACAGGGCGGGTCGTCGCATTCTTAGTCGATCTACCGACCGGAGCCATCCTTGTCCAGCAGTGGTCCACTTGGGCATCTAGCCCTACATTGTGTAAGGCCCTCGAACTTTGTTCTTTATTTGGACATTGTCATATGGTGTTTACTCTCTTGTGTATAGAATTATTTATATGTAGGTATATGTTTATCCTAGTACATATAATGTTTACATGATGTTGTATATATTTATATGCTTGAGCTATGTATATTGCTTTCTTACATTGTACATATGGTGCCTAAGTTATGCATTACATATTGTGTTTGTATAATATATATATTATTATATATATATATATATTATATAATATATAGTGTATGCATGTTATGCTGCAATTCTGTGTTCTGGCCGAGAGGCATGTTAACGTCAACATGCATGGACAATTATGGGTGAGTCGACGTCTCATCCCTACCCATGTCTAGTAGGTCTCAGGATTTTTACGGAATTTTCTCGTGTCCTGGAACCCCCTATTCTCTTGTATTTGTGCACCCTGTCTGTGTTTCTGTAGACAGGAGATTGACGGCCACATGTGTGTCGTCATGTTCTTGAGTTGACGGCAACATCGTGTACCGTTAACCATGGTTTGCGGCAACCCTTGTGCCGCCATGTTCATCAAGTTTTATAGAATGTATGTTTTGATCTCTGTGGTGTATTTTCTGGATTTCTGGGTATATGTGTGCACTGTAAAAATTGTGTTTAGTTAGGAACAGTCAGTAGATCATGTCAGAATAATGTGTCGAATTTCTGTAAATTTTTTTATTTGATAAAATTTCTCTAATGGTAATGAGAATGAGTTGATTTGATAATTCCTTATTAATTAGATCTATTGCATGTTAGGGCTGCATAAATATTCTATGAAGATATGATGAGTAATCTCAGGTTTTTGGACTGTTAAACCGACCATGTTGATATGTACCATGTTTTGTGAAATTCTTAGTGGATATGTCTGAAATCTAGTTTAAATTGTAAAATTTGGATTACTATTTTGAAAAATGTGACATTTTGAGAATGTGATATATGTTTTGTGTACAACCTATGAAAAAATTTCATACTGAATAGACATCAGAATGTACTGTACCTGTTTCAGTTGTGCAAATATCCATGTTAATTACGTTAATTCTACTTGTATGAAATTCAATGATTAGAAGCATGATTAGGGATTTGCTATGATCATTTTTAAATGTGAACAGTAAGATTGAATTCAGTAAACTGAATCATGTGTATGTGTTTAAGTGCATGAGCATGAAATGATTAGTGCATGAGAATTTAAGGATCGAGAAAAGGTGAGGACAAGATCTAGAAGGGGGGTTGAATAGATCTAGGCCTACTAATGCGGAAGCTTAACCAATTTTAAAAACTCTTGAATCAGAGACAAATTGAGAAACAAATTTCACAGATCTTAAGATGAATTGAGTGAGTTGTGCAAATAGAGTGTGTGAACAAATTAATTAGAGGAATCTAAACGATCCTATGCATGCATCTAACGAAGGATAAGATCAAACCACAATCAGATCAATGCACAGAGTTTTTTAGGTGGTTCGGAAATCACAACATGTGATTCCCACATCCACCCCTCACACAGTGAGGATCCACTAAACAACCTGGTACAACACACCCACTGGAGCCAGACAACTCCACCACTTGAGTTTACAACTCACACAAACTCTAGAGTAAGACTACTCTAGAACTTGAGCAAGACTGCTCAACAACACCTTGAGTGCGACAACTCAAGAACACTGAGCTCGACGGCTCACAAACAACTTGCTAGAAAAACACAAGACTCATATCCTCTAGCAAAAGATCTAGTCCAACAAGAGTGAATTCATGAGACTCATGCAACAACCCATGCACAATCTCATAATTACTCAGAAGAGAAGAATGACAATGAGAATTGAATTGATAGCTTTTCTCTTCAGATGTACTCCCTTGTCGAAGGTCGAATTGTGAAGATCTTTGATATCTGGAAGTCGGCTTCTACTTGATCTGCTTCCTTGTGGTGACCCAATTGCTTCTTCAACGATCAATTGCCACATCTCATGCTTGAGCAGATGAGAATTTGGCTCGAGGATGCACCAGGAAGGCAAGAACAAGGAGGAGAAACCTTCTAGCCGCCAATGGGACTTGTGGGAGGCTCTGAAAGGGTTCTTACATGTTGGATAGCCAATAGGAGGGTATTTATACACCTAATAGTCCAAATGTACCCTTGGGGGTCGTGGGCACACGATCCAAGGCTAATTCAACACATCCCTAGGGTGCCACGTGTCCAGGACAAGTTAAGTCACAGAGTTTCCGGAGTGTGTCGACCTGCCCTTGAGGTGTGTCGACACACTGTCTCAGACTGGCAACTCAATTCCCTAGGAAAGGTCTCTAGTGTCAACCTGAGATGATTCAGTGTCGACCTCATGTCCCAGATAGCAAAACAGGCCTTCTGGGAAGGCTCTCTAGTGTCGACCTGATATCATCTCGTGTCGACCTGCTTTGGTCATCTGATAAATAGGCCTTCTGGGAGAGCCATCTAGTGTCGACCTGCCTGCATTTGGTGTCGACCTGCTTTAGCTATCTGAACAACAGGCCTTCTAGGAAGGCTCTCTAATGTCGACACTATCTAATTTAGTGTCGACCTGAGATGGAGGCCTGTTGACATATTTTCTCTAGAATCTGTCTCTAGTGTCGACCTGCCCTGGACTAGTGTCGACACTAGATGATCTTTTCTTCACATTTCTGTCTTTGCTCTGAGCCATTGTGTCGACACCATTGATGGTTGTGTCGACACTACCTTTTCAAGAAAGTGTTTGTCCCTGAGAGAATAACACATAAATCATTAGTTAAATGTATTATCATGAATATAAATGATAAATGTGCTTGGAAACATGCTTTTGAATATTGTAATTTCAGGTGTGATGTATTTCACATGTTCCAATGGTTATGCATTAAAATCACAACTTGTCATCATCAAAATGTGAGGAGAAATGTATTATATTCACACTCAACCCAACAATCTCCCCCTTTTTGATGATGGCAACATTGAATTCATATGGAAGTAGATAGTTTCAATGAAATGTGATTTTAAGCATTTTCATTTCCTTTTATTTATACTTGTCAAGGACCTTTGAATATTTTTAAGTAACATTTGAAGATAACACACATGAAAGACACAATGTTACTAGAAGTGAGTTATTTGCACAAAGAGGTCAAGCAGCATGACAAGCATTCATCACATTCACCTTCATTCAAAAGATTTACATTCACATTGATTCAAAACATTTTTCAGACACATTGAAGGCACAAATATTTCTATTCATTTCATTAAAGATGTGAGCATTGCAATCTTGCTATCTTCTCCCCCTTTGACATCATCAAAAGAAATTACATTAATGGGGAGGAGGAGGAGGAGGAATGGGTATCAAAATAGTCTCAATGTCTGTCAGTCTCTTTTCCATTGAAGCCAGACTGAACTTCATTTAGGCTTGGATAGTGGAAAGTCTTGTATGCAACAGATTTTCAATTCTCTCTGAGTTCTCTAACATTGAAGCTTGAAGTGCACTGAACTCATTTGACACTGGCTGTGATGATGAGGAAGAACCAGTTGACCAACCAGGCCTATTCAAAACTTTGAATTCTCTTTTAAGTGCAGACATTTCTTCATCAATGTGAGCAGACAAATTCTTCATGCTCTCCAAGTCATCTACCAAATGTGCAAAGGATAGTCTTGTCTTGGAAATCTGAGAGAGTGTCTCCTTTGTGTTGAAGACATCAGCTTGGGAATTTGCCAAAATTCCCTTAAGGACTGTCTCCAACTTCTCTTGATGTTCTTTAAGGTCTACTGAAGCATCTTCCAAAGTGCTAATGAGCCTGTTGAATCTTGGGTGGCATGGTCAGAGGCTGCTTTCTGATCAATGAATTGGTAGAGACAGTGCTCTCCAACCTTTGAATCCTCAACTCAAAATTTTCGGACAAAGATTGAATAGAGGTGTTCAAAGCATCAAATTTATCATTCAAAAAGGCGTACAACTCTGGTGGAACAGAAGGTCCACCAAAGGATGAGGATGCATGAACTGGAGGTTGTGGAGAAAAGGATAGGATTTCAGTTTCAAGGTTCATGGAGGAGGAGGGTTGTTGTTGAGGTGAATGAGGGGCAATGAATGGTTCATCAACTTGAGCTGCCACATGAGGCTGATCCTCATTTATGGGAGGCTGATCCTCAAGTATTTGAGGCTGACCCTCTGGAGCTAGAGGCTGATCCTCTTGTACTGGAGGCTGATCCTCCTGAACTGGAGGCTGATCCTTCTGAACCACAGGGGCCTCTACAGCAGCTGGCACTCTCCTAACCTTATCACCCAATCCTAAAGCCCATAAATTTTTGAACATGCTTAAAGCAATAGATGTTGGACTTCGAAATTTTCTCAGACTTCTCATTCTCTAGAGACACACTAAAGTGTTTAAATACTTGAGTCAAATGGGCTGCATCAAGAAGTGATCTATGCAAATCAGCCCTAGTGGTCTCAGAAATGATCTGGTACATGATGACATGGAGATTTATCTTGATGTCCTTGGTCATACAATATAGCACATACCTTTGAATATCAGTGAGTCTGTCCCTCCCACCACCTTTGGGTGTGATGATAGTAGTAAGCATGTGATGGGTAAGCCTCAACACAGGTGAAAAAGTGTGGTATTGAATTTGGTAACATGGGTTTGGTTAGGATCAAACTCATCTGACTGCAATCCAGTCATGATGGTATATGCTTCATGAAGGTTGAACTCAAAGTTGTGGTAGTTTGCCCCTTCATATGGAATTTTGAATATTGTGGCTGCTATGTCTGTTGGCATGTCAATCACAATCCCTTCGACCTTTGACTTGTACCCTTCATCAGTGCATTCCAAATTCATATAAAAATCTTGGACAGTCTAGGGTATATGATGCGAAAATCTGAGATAAAGGATTGCCAAGACTGGAATTTGAAGAAATTTATGACCTCAAGAAAAGCAGCAATCAGCTTACTCTCATCCAAGTCCACAGCTCTGGGCTTCAAAATGGTCTTCCTGCACTTAGGGGTTTGGAAGGAGTTCTCTTAGAAGGCTGGGAGGACTCTGAGGATGAAGAGGTTGACTTCTCAGAGACTTCAGGAGAGGATCCAAAATTTTCCTCCTAGGGTAGGCAGACCGTCGACCTCTCCAGAGATGAAGCCTACCTCTCTTAGCAGATGGTGGGGATGCAGAGGATGGCCCTGGCTGCTCTGCAGGGTCATGGCGCCTCTTGGTTCTCCTTTCAGTAGGAGGATCAACATCTGCCGGAATGGGCCTTGCCGTAGCCCTTGATTTTGCTCCACGGCGAGGGGCCTGCTTGGGTGCTCTGAGCCATTGTGTCGTAGATCAAACCACAATCAGATCAATGCACAAGATTTTTAGGTGGTTCGGAAATCACACCATGTGATTCCCACATCCACCCACACACAGTGAGGAACCACTAAAAACCTGGATACAAACACACCACTGGAGCCAGACAACTCCAACCACTTGAGTTTACAACTCACGCAAACTCTAGAGTAAGACTACTCTAGAACCCTGAGCAAGACTGCTCAACAACACCTTGAGTGCGACGACTCAAGAACACTGAGCTCGACGGCTCACAAACAACTTGCTAGAAAAACACCAGACTCAGATCCTCTAGCAAAAGATCTAGTCCAACAAGAGTGAATTCATGAGACTCATGCAACAACCCAGGCACAATCTCAGAATTACTCAAAGAGAAAAATGACAATGAGAATTGATTGATAGCTTTTCTCTTCAGATGTACTCCCTTGTAGAAGGTCGAATTGTGAAGATCTTTGATCTCTGGAAGTTCCTGGACGATGCTCTGCAATTTGATCTTCAGGATCTTCCTCGAATTCTTCACAGAAGTCGGCTTCTACTTGATCTGCTTCCTTGTGGTGATCTAATTGCTTCTTCAACGATCAATTGCCACTTCCCATGCTTGAGCAGATGAGAATTTGGCTCGAGGATGCCCGGGAAGGCAAGAACAGGGAGGAGAAACCTTCTAGCCGCCAATGGGACTTGTGGGAGGCTCTGAAGGGTTCTTACATGTGGATAGCCAATATGAGATTTATACCCCTAATAGTCCAAATGTACCCTTGGGGGTCGTGGGCACACGATCCAAGGCTAATCCAACACATCCTAGGGTGCCACGTGTCTAGGATAAGTTTAAGTCACAGAGTTTCCGGAGTGTGTCGACCTGCCTTGAGGTGTGTCGACACACTGTCCCAGACTGGCAACTCAATTCCCTGGGAAGGTCTCTAGTGTCGACCTGAGATGATTCAGTGTCGACCTCATGTCCAAGACAGCAAAACAGGCCTTCTGGGAAGGCTCTCTAGTCGACTGATATCATCTCGTGTCGACCTGCTTTGGTCATCTGACAAATAGGCCTTCTGGGAGAGCCATCTAGTGTCGACCTGCCTGCATTTGGTGTCGACTGCTTTAGCTATCTGAACAACAGGCCTTCTGGGAAGGCTCTCTAGTGTCGACACTATCTGATTATTATTGACCTGAGATGGAGGCCTGTTAACATATTTCTCTGGTCTGTCTCTAGTGTCGACCTGCCCGGACTAGTGTCGACACTAGATTTCTTTTCTTCACATTTCTGCCTTTGCTCTGAACCATTGTGTCGACACCATTGATGGCTGTGTCGACACTACCTTTGCAAGAAAGTGTTTGTCCCTGAGAGAATAACACATAAATCATTAGTTAAATGTATTATCATGAATATAAATGCTAAATGTGCTTGGAAACATGCTTTTGAATATTGTAATTTCAGGTGTGATGTATTTCACATGTTCCAATGGTTATGCATTAAAATCACAACTTGTCATCATCAAAATGTGAGGAGAAATGTATTATATTCACACTCAACCCAACAATTGAGAATAATGTAAGTAAATATAATAAGTGTTTAATGTGTAATTGTGCCGTTAGTCACACTGCTACCATAGAGGGCTATGGAACCGTACTTTAGTAAAGTCCCTACAGGATGGTTTGATGTGTGTGATATCCAATGGGCATTAGGATGAAATCATGGAGGTGGACGAGTACCACTGGTTAGGGTGGAGAGATCCTCTCCCGGTTCTGCACAGTTAACCAAGATCCGTCACTGTGTTGCCTAGGTGATGTGTATGTGAATGTGTATATGTGTCCTTCTAGTGGTGGTTTGGATATGTGTCACGGCAATAAAGTGTATAATGTGAATGTGAACAAGTGAATTATGCAATGCGAAGTGTGAACATGTGTTAGTGTAAAATGAAAGTGTTAACATGTGAAAATGTGATACCATGTGTCATTGTGTTTCATTTATAGTAAAACAGCAAGCTAAATGTGGATAATTGTTATGCTTACATGGGAAAATGATTAAATATCATGCTAGGTTGTTATTTAACTTATATATAATTCCATGTGCTAAATGGTGGTAGACTTGTACCATGATATGAATAGTAGTTGATTTTAAAACATGTTATATGTTATGTGTAGAAAGCATGTATAGGATGATCATGTTTTAGTGTAACTTGTTATAAGTATGAACCATATGTTTTCCTAATTGTAAAAGACAACATGTGCGTATGATATGTGTAAGGGTGTTGTTCTTAGATTGCTTGCTGGATCTTTTAGACTCATCCTTACTTCAGTGTATAGGTGTGACAGGTGTCTCCACTCCTAAGGAGGACCTAGTTAGGAGCGACTCTGAGCGTGAGGAGTAGCTTTCTAATGGACGTGCTACGTTGTATTTTCCTTCATATTATGTAATTAATAAAAGGGATTAATTCATTTGGATAATGTACTTTATTTTTGAAGTTGTAATAATGTGGACACTTGCATTTCTTTTATTACTATCTAGACTGTGGATATTTTATGATGATGATGGAATGAAAGTGAGATTATTTATTTATCCACTGTAACCTTGTAATATTTATGTACATCTCAATCTAGTGTTAAGCGTTCGGTAATGTCCACTGTGACGACATTCTTTGTACCGATGTGGATTGGTATAATCGTACCGGTATAAAGAGGGTCATTACAGAGATGGTATCAGAGCAACCTAGGTTGAGATTGTACATGAATATACCATCATCTTCATAATATGCTATGTCTTTATAGAATTGTCCACATTTGTATAAAATATTTAATAATGAATGAAAGATAGCTAAAAAAATGGTTAGGGCTAATCACTAAGTTTCTAACTAGATAAATATGTTTAACAGGCTATGGCTTCTCGTGGTAGGCGTGGTGCTCCTGGCCGTGATGATGAGCAGAGACATGAGGACAGGGGTGAGCAGCAAGCCCCAGAACCACAGGGTCCTACAGTTCTTCCTCCACCACCGCCTGTGATTATGGTGTGTTCATGCAAGGCCTAGTGCAGACTATGCAGACTCAGCCACACACTCAGGCTGCACTCGGGGCTCAGTTGGAGGCTCAGGTTAGAATTGGAGATAGAAGTAGTTTTTTTTCATTAAATATATGATTGTTGTGTTATTATTATGTTGCTAAAATGTTTATTGTGCGGGCTCGGGCTCTAGCTGTAGTTCCTCAAGAGCAAGGACATGGTGGTCCTCCATCATGAAGTGATTCAAAAGATGACTCCACCCTTTTTTAAGGGGGAGAGTCAGCCATTGTTGGCAGAGAGCTGGATGAGGGAGATTAAAAGGATCTTCCATGCTATTAGGTGTGCTGAGGAGGATAAGGTCAGCTTGGCCACCCACATGCTTCAGGTATGTGATTTATTATATGCATGTACTTGTGTTAAGTTTAGGATTTTGTTTAGATTGGTGCTTATAGGTGGTTTGTTGCAGGAGAGAGCCGATGTATGGTGGTCCTCTTTGCTGCGCATCAGATTTGAGGATGGTACTATCGAGGTGTCTTGGGATGAGTTCGTGAGGCTCTTTAGGGCCAAGTTCATTCCAGAGCATATTCAGGACAAGATGGAGTAGGGGTTCCTTACTCTTACCCAGGGCTCCATGACAGTGCTTGAGTATGAGCCCAGGTTTGCAGAATTATCTAAGTATGCACCTCATATAATTGCTGATGAGTGCAAGAAGGCAAAGAAGTTCATGATGGCCATTAAGCCATCACTGAGGTTGAGACTTATGGCGTTTGACAACCGTACATTAGACGAGGCTCTCAACGCTGCTTGTAGGCAAGAGAGGGAGATGGAGCAGTACTTGGAAGAAAAGAAGGCTTCGCAGAAGAGATTTGTGCCACCATTTCAACGGCAGAATAGGAAGAAGGCGGCATATCAGTCACCGCAGCATCCAGTGGCAGCTAGCTATCAGCAGACAGTTGCACCGCGATCCCTCGGTGTCAGGCCCAATGATAAGAAGATGTGCCCTCACTGCGAAAGAGCGCATGGTGGTACCGAGTGCTGGAAGCTAGCGGGGAAGCGCTTAAAGTATGGCAGCAGCGAGCATCAGATCAGGGATTGTCCTAGACTGAAGTAGGGCATTCAGTGTGGAGCACCAGCAGCAGCAACGGCAGCAGCACCAACGCCAGCTATAGGAAGACTAGGAAGGCCTCGAGCGTAAGCTCGAGTGTTTGCCTTAGCGAGAGAGGATGCCGAACAGGTGGAAAACATCATGAAAGGTATGGTTCTTTTCATTGGTGTGCATGCTCAGGTTTTGTTTTATACGGGTGCCACTCACTTGTTTATTTCCGAGCGATTTGCTAGGCAGTTAGCTGTAGAGTCAGACTTAGAGGCTGAGGAGTTAAAGGTCCCCTTGTTTGTGCACACACCAGTAGGAACGGTATCGACTAGGAAGTGTATTCCATCTGTACCGGTGTGCATTGAAGACTGAGGCTTAGTTGGGTGCTTCTTTTTTGCTAAAGATGAAGGACTATGATGCAATTCTAGGTCTAGATTGGCTTGAGGAGCACTATGCTTTAGTAGATTGTTGTGGGAAGAATATTAATTTCCATATTCCTGGTAAGGATGAGTTTTCACATCCATTGCCAAGAACATTGCGGGAAGGTTTGTGATCTCCGTCATGAAGGTGATAAGAATGGTGAACAAGGGATGTGACGCTTTTCTTGCTAGTGTGGTATTAGTACCGAAGGCTGATCAGTCACTTATCCTTGAGGAGATTGATGTAGTGCAGGAGTTTCCTGATGATTTGTCTGGTTTGCCACCAGTTAGAGAGATATATTTTAGTATAGAGTTGCTTCCAGGCACCTCTCATATCTCAAAGGCTCCATATCGGATGGCACCTGTGGAGTTAGCAGAGTTAAGGACGCAGTTGCAAGATTCGCTGGACAAGGGATTTATTCACCCTAGTGTATCTCCATGGGGCGCACTTGTATTTTTTGTGGAGAAGAAGGATGGTTCACTCAGGTAGTGCATCGATTATAGGAGGCTCAACTAGGTGACAGTGAAGAACAGGTATCCCTTACCGCGGATTGATGACTTATTTGATCAGTTGCAGAATGCATCGATATTTTGTAAGATTGATCTGTGGTCCGGCTATCATCAATTGAGGATTAGGAGTGAGGATGTGTCTAAGACGGCCTTTAGGACTCGTTATGGACATTATGAGTTTTTAGTGCTTCAATTTGGTCTGACCAACGCCCCTGCAGCGTTCATGGATCTCATGAACAGGGTGTTTAGACTTTATTTAGATAGTTTTGTACTGTTGTTTATCGACGATGTGCTAGTCTATTCTCCTGATGAGGCTACACACCGTGATCATTTGAGAGTTGTTTTGGAGATTCTCTTGGAGCACAAGTTGTATGCAAAGTTCAGCAAGTGCGATTTCAGGATGCGCGAGGTTCATTTCCTTGCGCATGTTATCCCAGGCGTTGGTGTAGCAGTTGATCCGGCTAAGGTCTAGGCTGTGATAGATTGGGATATTCCAAGGACCCCATCAGAGATTCGTAGTTTTCTTGGTTTAGCAGGCTATTATCGGTGATTTATTGAGGGTTTGGCATCTATCGCCGCACCTTTGACTAAGCTAACTGGGAAGGGTGTGAATTTTGTCTGGTCCGAGGATTACGAGAGTAGTTTTTAGTTGCTGAAGGTGAAGCTTGGTTTTGCACCCGTGTTGATCTTGCCAAGTGGTCTAGAGGGTTTTGCCATCTATTCGGATGCATCTCGGATAGGTCTTGGCTGTGTGTTGATGCAGCACGGTAGGGTAGTGGCGTATGCTTCTCGTCAGTTGGAGGAGCATGAGCATAATTATCCGACTCATGATTTGGAGCTTGTGGCAGTGGTTCATGCACTAAAGATCTGGAGGCAATATCTTTATGGTGTAAGATTTAAGGTGTTCACTGACCACAAGAGTTTGAGGTATCTCTTCTCGCAGAAGGAGTTGAACCTGTGGTAGAGGAGATGGATTGAGTTCCTCAAGTACTACGACTTCGATCTTCAATATCATCCAGGAAGGCGAATGTCGCAGCAAATGTTCTTAGCAGGAAGAGGTCTTTGCTTCAGCAGGATTGGAAGATGTTGGAGGATGCTGCATGTGCGATGATTGAGTTAGAGCCATTGTTATGTCAGGCTTTCGTGGCCCAGTAGTCCATTCGGTCCACTATTCTAGATGAAGTGATTGAGCAGCAAAAGGCCGACCCTAGACTCTAGGAGTTAGTGGGTGTAACATCCCTCCTTGCCCTTGGCCAGTCTCCTTCTATTGGAGGTAGCGACACTTGGGTTGTCGCCTTCTGAAGGTGATAGTGTAGTCGTCACGTTCTGGCTGAGAACGCGACGGGCATGATGTCGCGTTCACGCTCTGATCGCAGCATGCGCTTTTGTCATCTTGCTGCCGGGTTGTGGTGACGGGTGTCAACCTCCAACAGCGGGAAGGCGACGGGTCAGAAGTCGCGATCTGGTGTCAGACCTGCGAGGTCAACAAGTGGCATTTCTGCTTGTCAGTTTGACCTTGACCATGGGATAGCGACGACATGGGTGTCGCGTTCATGTCATGGAACGCGACTGGCAAGTTGTCGCATTCTCATCATATGTGTTTAAGTGCCTGAGCCAGAGAGCACGGCCTCCATTTCGCCCTTTTCCTTGTGTTACCTTACTCTCCGGCGACCTTGAGGCCTGGCTGCTCTGTGGGGAGCTTGAGGAAGGCTTGGGGTGTGGGAGGTGGTTTGTAAAGGTGAGTTTTGCATTGAATTATGTTGATCTTGTGTTCTACATGTGTTCTCCCTCTCACTCTCCTCCTTATTTCTCTGTGGGTTGTTCTTCCTCCGTGGTATGGATCCTCTCCTTCGGCTTGTGAAGGGTGTGCTCGGCTCGGGGACGGTGGCTTTTGGAGCGTTGGAGCTCGGAGGTGGAGGGGTGCTAGCCTACGAGAAGGCCCCTATGGTATGGTTCTTCATTTGAAGGTAGGGACCCCTCACTCTCCACCTAGTTCTAGCATGCTACGACCTAAACCCTCCTTCCTCCAAGACTAGAATCATGCTAAGTGGTGCATGTATTCAAGTGGGTTCTATACATTGGTTGCTTTGTGGTGTTTGTTTCATGCTTGATTAGAGGAGATCCTGTGAGGGTACCATGTTGAATGTGAGTTGAATGAGTGTAGTTTGACTTTCCATGCATGCTTGGGGTTTCTTGAGGGTGGTTTGAACCTTTATAGCCTGTTCTTTTCTCCATGCATGTTTTTCCCCCCATGGTTGGGTTGTTTGGGTGGGGTTTAGCCTGAAGGGGGGTGTCCTCGGGTGTGCAAAACCTGTGGTCGCAACACGGTTGATGTCGCTACCCAGGTCGTGACACCCCGACACGTCGCTTTCAGTGCTCAGGAAGCGACGCCCAACCTATCGCATTCTGGTTGCGATAGGGTGGTTGTCTTCTTCTATTGTAGTGTTTACTCTATTGTTGGGGTCTCAGGCTGTTACCTGGATCCCTTTGGTCACGACAAGATCCCTGTCGCGACATGGTTGCGACTGGTTCTGTGTCGCCTTCTTGAGCCAGGTTGCGATAGGTTGAGCATGGCCTTCAGGTGGCGACAGCCTGTGCGTCGCCTTCTCAGTCTGAGAGGGGACATGGCAACCTGTAGTTCAGAGTTTCTGTTTCCACTGCCACTCGATTTTCTTGGCACCTGTGCTGTTCCTAGTGCAGTGCTACTCTAGTCTTTTCGTCCGGTGCTAGGCACTTGAGGGATTGTCCACGATACAGGTTGTTACCATTACCTGGGACCCCCATCCCCGTGCGCTTGTTAGAGGGAGTTCTCCTGGCTGTGGGTGTGCTCGAGTCACTGACTTGGAGCGGAGGGGAAAATGGTGGGGACAGCGGCGGACAGTCGTTTGTAGAGCTCTCTTAGCTGGTCTTTGTCTCCGAGGTAATTGTGGTGCTCTTTCAGTGTGGACCAGCTAGTCCTTTCTCACAGCCTCACTCTACGTGGTTCCAGAACCATTTAGAATGGTCAGGCGTGGGACCGTAGTCCGGCCAGACTATGGCATTGTGTTTACTTTAGTTCCGTGTCTCACTCCGATGGGAGGTGTTAGACATGGACCGTTGGTCGAGGGTAAGGCTCATGGCGCACCTGACCGGCTGACTAGTGTAGCGTTCTGTAGCTAGTGTGTTTGTCCAGGCAGTGTTTAGCTATCTGTGTTACAACCTTTGGTTTCCTTGGTGCCGTGTTTTACACGGGTTTTCTGGTCCCGACTTGTGTCCAAGACCGACGACCATGTAGTTTTCTTTCCAGCTTCTGCACTTGACTGTTTTTGGTAGAATAGAATTTACTGCACTTAGTACTATTCTGATGTTAGAACTAGTGGGAGATTGCTAGTCCCTTCTGGACTTCTTCGTAAAGCTCACTCCCTGTCTTGTAGGTGAGACTTCACAGCAGCTCCCTCTGCGGCGGATTGAGGAGACAGGCCTGCAGTAGTCGGTGTCTCTAGTGAGCAGTGTTCCCCAGCAGTTGTACTTCACCCTCGGGGTATACCCCTATGGTACGTGTTCTTCCCTTTTATTTCATCTCTTGTACTTTATTTACATTGGGATTGTACTAGACTGTTACATTAATGTTGGACTGTTTCCCTTCACTTATCGTACATTTTAGTTCGTTATTGTTATTTATCTCTATTACATATCTTGTTAGACCGATCCATTAGTCCTTCCAGGTCTCTGGACCCGTGGGCGGCGGTGCTGATGTTCCGATTCTTGGTGGGAGTCGAGGGTCCGGGCCTCGGGGCCATTATAGTGGGCAAGGCAGGAATTGCTTGAGTTGAGGATGATGTGATTAGATTTCATCACTGAGTTTATGTTCCCGATGTAGTTGATGTCCGTGAGCATGTTCTAGAAGAAGCTCATAGGTCGAGGTTATCTATTCATCCAGGTAACACTAAGATGTACCAAGATTTGAAGAGATCATTTTGGTGGTCTGGCATGAAGAAGGATGTAGCAGATTTTGTATCTAGGTGCTTAGTATGCCAGGAAGTGAAGGCCGAGCATCAACGACCATCTGGTCTTATGTAGAAGATGGAGATCCTAGTATGGAAGTGGGAGGCTGTCACTATGGATTTTGTGACGGGTTTGCTCAGATCAGTGCAGGGCAATGACTCGATTTGGGTGATTGTTGACTGATTCTTCAAGACGGCGCATTTCTTGCCCATGAAGAAGAAGTAGTTAGTGGAGAGTTTGGCTAGGTTGTATGTTAGTAGCATTGTTAGGTTGCATGGCATGCCGAAGTCGATTATTTCTGATCGAGATCTGAGATTTACTTCGAGGTTATGGAAGGGTCTTTAGGAGGCTTTAGGTTCCGAGTTGAAGCTTAGTTTGGCATTCCATCCCCAGACAGATGGGCAGTCTGAAAGGACTATCCAGACGCTCGAGGATACGTTGATAGTCTGTTTGATGGATTGCAAGGGTGATTGGGAGCGTCATTTGACTCTTGTGGAGTTCGCATATAACAACAGTTTTCATGCGAGCATTGGTATGGCTCCGTTTGAGGCTTTGTACGGGCAGCCCTGCAGATCTCCTTTATGTTGGGAGGAGATAGATGATAAGCAGTTGTTAGGTCCGGAGTTAGTGTAGTAGACTTTAGATAAGATTCAGCTTATTAGGCAGAGGCTTGTTGCGGCGCAGGATAGGCAGAAGAGTTACGCCGACAACAAGAGAAAGGATTTGGAGTTTGAGGTTGGCGAGCATGTTTTTCTGATGGTTTCCCCTACCCAAGGTGTTGTCAGGTTCGGCAAGCATAGTAAGTTGAGTCCTACATTCATTGGCCCATTTGAGATTCTGAGGCAGATGGGCAGCATGGCATAAGAGGTAGCTTTACCCCTAGCGTTAGCACATGTGCATCATGTATTCCATGTATCTATGCTCAAGAGGTAAGTGCGAGATCCGTCTCATGTTATTAGTCACAGGCCAGTGGAGATTCAGCAAGATTTGTCGTATGTTGAGCAACACGTAGCTATCCTTGATTAGAAGGTTCAGAACCTCCAGAACAAGAGTATTGCGTCCGTAATGGTGCTTTGGCAAAACTTCGCGCGAGAGGAGGCTGTATGGGAGCTTGAGGATGCTTTGATGAAGAAGTATCCCCAATTGTTTGATTAGTTCCAATCTAACTTCGAGGACGTCTTTAAGGGAGAGAGGGTGTAAGGCCATTGAACATTGTTCTTTATTTGGACTTTTTCATACGGTGTTTAGTCTCTTGTGTATAGAATTATGTATATGTAGGTATGTTTGTCCTAGTACATATAATGTTTACATGATGTTGTATATATGTATATGCTTGATAGCTATGTATATATTGCTTTACTTACATTGCACATATGGTGCTTAAGTTATGCATTACATATTGTATACATACATACATTACATATTGTATACATACATACATATATATATATATATATATATATAATATATTATATATATATATATATATATATATATATATAATATATATATATATGCATGTTATGCTGCAATTCTGTGCTCTTGACGAGAGGCATGTTAACGTCAACATGCATGGACGTTTATAGGTGAGTCGACGTCCAGATCGATGGACGTTGTTTTTCAGTAAACGTCAGGGATGTAGACGTCCATTTCCCCAGAAATTGTGCGGTTTCAGATCTTGAAACGACAGCGTTTCCTTCGGTCCCAGTTTTGGAAACCCACCTCCAACGGTAGGATTCTAACCCTAATGTGTACCCAACCCCCTTGGCTCTATAAAAACACCCTCTTTCGGCCAGATTAGGTTCCTTTGGCTCTTTGAGAAACCCTAGAACTTTCTGTGCGAAAGCTGAACTTTGGAGGTTTGGATTTGGCATTGTGGTGCGTCTTCCGACGATCTACAACGACTGGAAGATACTTTGGACGTTTGTGAAGCTTCTCCGACTCCAGTGTCCGACCTACATCGACCTAAAAGACCGGATCTAGGAGGTTTTGAGTGCCTTCTTGGCTTGGCCGGGGAGGGCATCTTCGACGAATTAAATCTGTTAAAAAATTTTCCAAAGGCAAGTGATCTATGAATCTCATCCCTACCCATGTCTAGTAGGTCTGAGGATTTTTATGGAATTTTCTCATGTCCTGGAACCACCTATTATCTTGTATTTGTGCGCCCTGTCTGTGTTTCTACAGACAGGAGATTGACGGCCACATGTGTGTCGTCAAGTTCTTGAGTTGATGACAACATCGTGTGCCGTTAACCCTAGTTGGCAACAACCCTTGTGCCGCCAAGTTCATTAGGTTTTACAAAATGTATGTTTTGATCTCTGTGGTGTATTTTCTAGATTTATGGGTATATGTGTACACTGTAAAAATCATGTTTAGTTAGGAACGGTCAGTAGATCATGTCAGAATAATATATTGAGTTTCTGTAAATTGTTTTATTTATTAAAAATTTTGTAATGGGGTAATGAGCATGAGTTGATTTGATAATTCGTGATTAATTAGATCCATTGCATGTTAGGGCTCCATAAATATTCTATGACGATATGATGAGTAATCTCAGGTTTTTGGACTGTTGGAACCAACCATGTTCAGTGAAATTCTTAGTGGATATGTCTGAAATCTAGTTTAAATTGTAAAATTTGGTTTACTATTTCGAAAAATGTGACATTTTGAGAATGTGATATATGTTCTGTGTACAACCTATGATAAAAATTTCATATTGAATAGACATCAAAAGGTACTGTAACTAGTTTAAGTTGTGCTAATATCCATGTTAATTATGTTTATTCTAATTGTATGAAATTCAATGATTAGAAGCATGATTAGGGATTTGCTATGATCATTTTTCAATGTGAACAGTATGATTGAATTCAGTAAACTGAATCATGTGTATGTGTTTAAGTGCATGAGCATGAAATGATTAGTGCATGAGAATAATGTAAGTAAATATAATAAAGTGTTTAATGTGTAATTGTGTCGTTAGTGACATTGCTACCATAGAGGGCTGTGGAACCGTACATTAGTAAAGTCCCTAAGGGAAGGTTCGATGTGTGTGATATCCTATGGGCATTAGGATGAAACCCTGGAGGTGGACAAGTACCACTGGTTAGGGTGGAGAGTGCTTCTCCCGGTTCTGCACAGTTAACCAAGATCCGTCACTGTGTTGCCCAAGTGATGGGTATGTGAATGTATATGTGTGTCCTTCTAGTGGTGGCTTGGACTATGTGTCATGGCAATAAAGTGTAAAATGTGAATGTGAACAAGTGAATTGTACAATGCGAAGTGTGAACATCTGTTAGTGTAAAATGAAAGTGTTAACATGTGAAAATGTGATGCCATGTGTCATTGTGTTTCATTTATAGTAAAACAGCAAGCTAAATGTGTGGATAATTGTTATGCTTTCATGGGAAAATGATTAAATATCATTCTAGGTTGTTATTTAACTTATACATAATTCCATGTGCTAAAATGGTAGACTTGTGCCATGATATGAATAGTATTTGAATTTTAAAACATGTAATATATTATGTGTAGAAATCATGTATAGGATGATCATGTTTTAGTGTAACTTGTTATAAGTATGAACCATATGTTTTCCTTATTGTAAAAGACAGCATGTGCGTATAATATGTGTAAGGGTGTTGTTCTTAGATTGCTTGCTGGGTCTTTTAGACTCATCCTTGCTTCGGCATACAGGTGTGATAGGTGTCTCCACTTCTGAGGAGGACCTAGTTAGGAGAGACTCTGAGCACGAGGAGTAGCTTCCTTGTGGACGTGCTACGTTGTATTTTCCTTCATAGTATGTAATCACGTGCTATGTTGTATTCACGGTAAGAGGGATAGAATAAATTTTCTTCATGATAACTGGCTGGGAAACCAAACTTTGTCAACAATGCTTCAGAGGTCTCTTTAGGGTGCGGGTGTAACTTTGCAGGAGGTGGTTAGCAATGCTTCACATCCTTTTAGAGATCATACTTCGGATGATATTTTTAATAGTGTTCAGTTGACAGATGAAGAGGGTAAGTGTATTTGGGCTGCAGATTCCAGTGGTAATTTTACTACTAGATCTGCCTATAATTTAGTTAGAGATGTTGGTGTTCGCCGCCCATCCATTATGAAAATTCGGCATAATTCTTTTTATCCTAGAGCCTCCTTGTTTTGCTGGAAGATCCTCAATAGAGCAGTGCCTGTTGACAGTAGAATTTCGGACATTGGTATCCCAATGGTTTCCAGATGTAATTGCTACTTGTTCCCTCAATATGAGGACCCTAACCATATTTTCATTCATAGCGACATTGCAGTGGCGTTGTGGAGATGGTTCCTCCCTATGATTAGTAATAAAATCCATCTTCATGATCACATCACAGTTAGGATATGGAGTTTTATTCAGTGTTTCAATATCACTTCACCTCTTGGTTTCATATCTCTTTATTGTTTGTTGTTGATGTTGTGGGAGTTATGGAGATGCAGATTTTCAGCTAGATTTGATGCCAAGGAAATTCGGATAAATGAAATTATCAGAAATATCAAGCTTCATATCAGATTCTCCCTTAAAAATCATATATTCAAGATTGCTCCCACGTAGGAGGAGCAACAAATTCTTCACATCTATGGTTTCCAGCCCCTGCTTCACCTACACAGCTGAAATTGGTTCACTGGATCCCTCCCATTGTTCTCTTTTCCTTAAATGTTGATGGTGCTTCTAAAGGTAACCCAAGTGTCTGCAATGGTGGGGGGTATCCGTGACATTCATGGTAATGTCTTGGTGGCCTTTGCACATTTCTATGGTGTTGGAAACAGTCTTATCTATGAAACCCGTGCGCTATGTGATGGTCTTCGCCTGGCAAAGTTCATAGACTGCACTCTTACTGTTATCTACTCTGATTCACTATCCCTTGTCAACTCCCTCTAGCAAAACAAGTGCATCTCTTGGTACATCTACATGTGGTGGCGGGAAGTGAGAAATATGTTGCATGATGACTGCAGGGCTATTCATCATGTTTTTAGTGAGTCAAACCAAGTGGCTGACCGCCTGGCTAATCATGCTCTTGTTTCCATGAAAAATGAGACCTTTTGGGGCGGTCATAGTTTTCCCCACAATTGTAAGGGACCAATGGTCATTGATAGAACTGGTCTTATGCATGTTAGACTGGTTTAATGGGGGTATGCCTCCTCCTTTTTGTACCTTGTTATATTAATATATTTTGGCCTAGGTGTTCTTGCTGGTGGAGTGGGACCATTCTCCCCCTCTAGGTGAGGGTGCGCTCTCCCAGTCTTAGACCCTAAGGACCATCCATTTGCCAAAAAAAAATGTAATCATTAAAAGGGTGTAATTCATTTGCATAATGTACTTTATTTTTTAAGTTGTAGTAATGTGGACACTTGCATTTCTTTTATTACCATCTAGATTGTGGATATTTGATGTGATGATGATGGAATGAAAGTGAGATTATTTGTTTATTCCGCTGTAACCTTGTAATATTTATTTACATCTCAATCTAGTGTTAAGTGTTGGGTAAATGTCCCACTGTGACGACATTCTTTGTACCAACGTGGATTGGTATAATCGTACTAGTATAAAGAGGGCCGTTACACATTGACCCTCAATAGGGTCTTTTCATCCACATCTACACATCAATCAAGAGAGTTAGGGCGATGGAGGCCTACCTTCTTCATGGCCTCCTCTCGGGCTCGTCCGCTGACTCCACATCCACGGCCAGAGCTTCCTCCTCCACCATCTCTACCGCCTGCACTTCCTTGCCCTCCGGAATCGCCACTTCTTGGCTGGGACCTCCTCGCCACCGCCGCTTCCCCCTCTCTCCGCCTTGAGAACTCCCATTGCCATTCCCACTGCCTTCCATTACCAAGGAGAAAGCGAGAAAGAGTAGGTGAGTGAGTGAAAGATATTGGGAACGAGAGAGAGAGATATCCTGAAGTCCAAATTGTAGGAGGGGTGATCGCCGGAGAGGGTGATCGCCATGGGGGGGAGCAAGAAGAGTTTGAGTGTAGAAAAGGGGAGAAGAGGGGCCACTATAGTTTTGAACTCTTGGGTAGATTAGCGACAATCATAGATGTCTCCTTAAGGTCGCGACGCCCTACATGGCCATGACAAGGTCGCACCCTGTATAGGAGTCATGACAGTGATGTGACGGCTAGGCCCGTCGCGACAATGCTCATGAGTGCATACATTGAAAAGACTCAATTGTATTAGTTCAGATGTGACATTGTTGGGTTTCATTGGCTTTTTTTGGATTTATGTTCTATGCTTGCGTTAATGTTGTGTCTTGCACATTTTTCCCTTGCTTCATAGTTAGTTGTCGTTTGTGTATTTATTAGAAACTCCAAAAAAAAATAAAAAATCAGAAAATCACAAAAATGGTGCTTCACAAGTAAGTTCAAGTATGATCTCTCTATCCCTATCCCTTGCATTACTATATGTTAGCTTACTTGTTATATCGCTTCAAGGACCGACTACTTCTCAATGTACTCTGGGACCTGAGTTCTCCTTCACCAAAAATAGTGATGATCTAGGTGCACATTGTTAATCGTTGGGCAGGTCGTTCAGTTGGATAAGTTTGGGGATGATGGACTCTGTCTTGCACAGTGGTTGCAAGAAGACTCTCAACCCATTCTTGCTTGACTTAGCTATATTATCCTTGATATATTTTCTATTTCCCTCCTTTCTTTGCATTTGATTTTATGATTTCTTTTCTTTTAGTCCAGCATGCATCACGTAGGTTTTTGAGCTATCATGACTCATCTTTTGCTACGAATGAGCTCTTGATGGATGACCAATTGTTCTTCATGTCCAGAACAAGAAATTCCAATTCCACTCTGAATCAGAAAGTTTGCCATCGCGCAAGTTGCTCTTGCCAGTTTGTCAGGCATTTCCCTATCTGGATTCTCTATCCAATTTTCATTCAAATTCCTTTAGATTTGTTTTGGTTGCGAACTGCTCCCAGGTTTTGAGTCAATGCTACCTACCGTGCACACACATGTCCCTCCAGAGCGAAACATGCAGTCCAATCCACTAGGGTACCTCTCAATCGAGGGGTGGATCATCCTTTATCTTCTCTCTCGTCCAAAATTGTGTCTTCTTTGCATTTTGCTTGAGTTTGGGGCTTTCTAGAAGATTCATGTTGCTTGTTTGTCAGATCTAGTTTCTCCTTACCTTCGCTCCCATCTTTTCAGTTCACTCCACATCACCTCCACTTCATTGTCATTTCATGACACCTTCGCTACACTTCCGCTTCATTCCATTGTAAAGAGGAAGCCAAGGAGGGGCAATCTATAGACACCCGATTCTAGCGTATATGTTAAATAATATTTCTTGCTCTCTTAGTGTGCCCCAAGTTGGTCACTCATTCTAAGTCCATTTGTTAGCCTCGTTTTGAGCCTATTTAAGCCCAATTTCCAACTTATCTCGTCCAAACATCACTCCAAAGTCCTTATTCTAGGGTTTGAGTCATCAGTCTTAACACGATGGCCTTGGGCGTCGCGTTCATGACAATTGATCGATTATAATCCTTAAATGATTCATTATCCTTAACGGGACTGGTCGTGGCATCATGTTACAGTCTATGTCGTGCCCACCTAGGCCGTCGCGACAGCCCATGCATATCCATTCATGTGCCTTCAGAGTCGTGACTACCTAGGCAGTCGTGACAAGCCTTGTCGCATCCCTACGACCCGTCGTGACTTTGTTCTGCATGGCTGGCTCCGCAACCACCTCTCCTCTATCCTTATTTGGACTCTATCTCCATCCCCAACCACTCTCCAATCCCCCAGTCGCGGATTGAGGTTCTATCCTACCCTAAAACTCTCATAGGACTCTTCCCATGCACATTTATCAAACTTTTCATCATTTTCATGGGCCATTATCACTTAAGGATGAGGTACTCTCTCTCCTCTCTATATAAGTGACCCATCTCTTTCTTAACGAAAATGGACCCCAAGCTACACAAAGTGCTGCCAAAATCCCACTAGAGCTTCTGCTTAGCTCATAGCTATCACATTTCCTCCTATTCAATCCATCAAATCACTTCATACTCATCATCTATGGATCTTGGCAGCTAGGAGGTGGCTTCTACAACCATTAAGGGTTGTTCCACGATCTCATGAGCACTATTTCAGCCAGAGAGTCACCCCTTTTGGGGCCTTTCTCCCCCCTCTCTCTCTCATTTTCCTTTCATGCATTTTATTATTTTCTTTTTGATAGTTGCACAGCTCCATTCCCATGTTTTCCACAATCCTAGGGGTTTCAAAACACCCCCAAGTTCGTTCCCTCCATGCTTTCATTTTTCCTTTTCATTTTCTGTAGATGCTTCACTTAAAAGTTGTCTAATAGGGTTTCTTCTTCCTTGTTTCATTGTATTGGCAGGTTCATTATCAAGATCAGACAAGGAGCTCTCCCCCTTTGGCTAGCCAGAGGGAGGGAAGGAGGTCACCCAGACTCCCACATTCCTTGCTGCGAAGGTGTCAGACATCCCCATCGTGACAACAGTAACGCAACGGATCTAGTGGTCGTGACACAATATGGATTGCGATGGGTATACCCATCGCTACCCCAGTAAGTGGACTTCTCTTCTCCTTTTCTCGGTACGTTAGCCTTAAACTCTGTTGATATTTTCGAGCAACATGTTGGGTGGTGATCATATATTTTCCATCGTATTATGATATCATGTTTTGTGTTTTGAGGAGCATCATTTCCTTGTGATTACAGTAGACATCGATTATTTCATGTTTAAACATTGACTGTCTACACATCAATTGATAAACAACTTAAACATCGATTACCTCTTGGTAGATACCGATTACTTCATGTTTAAACATTGACTATCTGCACATCAATTGCTAAACAACTTAAACATCAATTATCTCTTGGTAGACATCGATTACTTCATGTTTAAACATCGACTACGGATTGCTTTATTAATCAACTTAACATTGATTGCCTTTTTCGCCTGTATACTTAATGTTGCTATCTGTGCAAGATATCATGTGACTGGCATGTGTCTTACTTGGAATACTTGGTACTCACACATTCCTAAGTCCTAGGTCACATGATAAGGGGTATAAATATGGCCTTGTCCTTTGTGACAAAGCCATCCAACAGTGCAGCTAGAAAAAGGGAAAGTACCCTAAAAGTGTGCGCCCAGAAAGAGGAGCAAAGTAGTGCCGCCAGGAGAAGCAGAGCAGCAGAAGAGCAGCAAACGTGAAGAGAAGAAGAAGCCAGAAGGTAGATCAAGCAATGGTTGCAACAAGAAAGAAAGAGATTGGATCTGAGATTGTGAAGATCAGATCCAAAGTTGAAGAGAAGATTTCTTCCTTCTTTCTATTTTGTATTTTCAGAACAAATTTGATAGTGTGTGATTTGTGTGAGGTTTCGTATAGAGCGCAACGGAAACGCGAATCCCTCAGGTAGATATCGTTGCTGGTGGTCTGATCGAACAAAAACGGAGAAACACGCACAGGCAGATCTCATCTTCACCATTGCGGGGTTGCGTAACTCCTGATCCGGGGAGGAGGTGGCGCAGGAGGCTCCGGTGCTTCAAGTCGTTCAAGTGTCCAGCCTCTAGACGTATCCACGCGAGCTCCGGACGCAGACGGGATCTCCTCGTTCTCCACACGTCTCCGGATCTCAGCTCCACCATGTGCAGGAGAGAGGAGAGAGAGGATGGGGGGCGCCCTGGGAGAGAGAGAGGAGGGGGCGGCCAGGGTTAAGCCTGGAGCTCGGCCCAGGGTTTAACTCTCAACGTATATTTATAAACACCGCGGTTTTTCACAAAAACCCAGTCATTGTCTATAAACAACACCTTGCCCAATCTACTCGGAACTCTTATGCGTGTGACCCTCTAGGCCAAACTGCTAGTCCAGTTTTCAGCCCATTAAGCTCAATAACTCTTTATTGACTATGGTAATTAATTAACATCTCATATTAATTAATTACACAATCAATTATCGTCTCACGATAATTGACCGGGCTTCCAATCAAGTTGGGTGCCAAGCAACACCACTTGATCCTGGAAAGCATTGGGGTTCAGCAACCCATTCAAGGAACCTTTTGTATCATCAGTTACCACGTGACTTTAATCCTTCGCTCATACAATGCTCCCGAGTGCACTTAGGGTATGGTCAAATGTCAAACCCTAATGTGTGTAGTCACTTGGTTTAGATGTCGCATAACAATATCCGAAAACTCCTTTTCTGATAAGTAGTCTTACCCTGGCCAGGGACTATCAAGCATCCTTCCGTAGAGCATTCACTCTCCTATTACCGAGAGCGAGCGATCCCATATTGACCACACAATCACCTTCGAAGATATTCTGCTAGATCCGATCACTTAACTGATTAAGACCTCATGGCTAGAGATCTATAAGTCAAGGTCAAAACCCAGAAGTCCACAACAAGGTGTCCTTGGTGTCTCAAGTCTAAGGACCAATCACGCCACTGTGACAATGAATCTAGCTGCTTGACATTAGGTAACATTACCATCCAGCGATTCATAACGGATCAGTTCAGTGAACTCATTCTCCAATGAGCACCTACAGATTCACCTTAGTGTCTCCACACAAGTGACTATGAGACCAGTCACCCTCATCATATGAGCAGGTGCAACCTATACTAGTCTAACCGGATATTCAATGTCCTTCTTGAATATCCTCCGACTAGGAACAATTAAGAATATACGTTTAAAGTATTATCTCACTGTTATGATCTCATCATAATTAATATCCATTGCGTATATTCATGGACTTCATAATGAAACGATAAACGAATTACACATAATGAATATAAAAGCCTTATTATTATTATCAAAGAACAAGATTGTACAAGTTATGATTGGCTTGAGGACACCCATAACTAACAATTTGTGTAAGCATTCTACACAGATTACCTGATTGTTTGAATTTTATCTTCACATTGTACTAGGATAGATCGTGCTCGAGGATCTACTCCCTAATTGGGCTTGTTCTAGCAGAACATGGATTCGTCGTGGTCCAAAGGGTTGAGCACTGTGTGCTCAGACTTTTGAGCGATTGTGCTCAGGTTTTCTACGCCATCGTGCTTAGGGTTTTTGGGAAGAGTCGTCGTGCTCTTGCCCAGTAGAGTGAGTCACCATGCTCATCTCTGGTCAGTGCTTGTGAGTCATCATGCTCACAAGTGGTTTCTAGAGTAGGTCGTCATGCCTATCTCCAGATTGTTGTTGTGAGTCGTCGTGCTCACAAGAGGTTGTGCTTTAAGCTGTCATGCTCAATGGTGTGTGTTAGCTGTCGTGCTCATTGTACTCAGGTTGAGTAGTGTGTTCCTCCATCGTGGGGAGGTGGATGTAGGACACGCAGTTTGTGTTCTCCGAACCACCTTAAAAATCATGTGTGCACTGTGGTTTGATTTGTGCTTTGAATTTGCTGTGGTAGATGATTGCATAGGGATTTTGCTTCACACTGCCAGTCAATTTAATCACACATTTTGCATTACATCTGTGGGGTTTTTAATTGAATGGAACTCTTACTTCAAATTAATTTTTAATTGCATAAGTTTCCGCTACAAATCTATTGAACCCCCCTTCTAGATTTTGCCATCATCGAATATCCTATCCTACACATGTGACAGGAGACATAAAATTATCCATAAGTTTCAGAATTGAAAATGGCTAAGTCACATATGGTGACAAGAGAAAAGGAAAAATGATAGGATGTGAAACAATAGGAACCAAATGAAAAGATTTAATAAAAGATGTTATGCGTGTTGAAGGATTAAAACACAATCTCATTAGTATCAGTCAACTATGTGACAAAAGTCACTTAGTAAATTTCAGAATGATAAGTTTATTATTCTAAGGATGGAAAACAGTCTTTGAAGCACTTAGAATAAGAATTTGTACACTCTTAGTTGGTAGAATTAAAAGAAGTCAACTTGTGCCTTGCAACTACAAAGAGTGAAGAGACTGATTTACTACATAGAAGACTAGGACATGCTAGCACCATAGTGATCAAGAAATTAATCAAGCATGATCTAGTTGAAGGTCTTCCAAAGCTGAAATTGAAGAAATCTGGAATCTGTATAGCTTGTGCAAAAGGGAAGCAGACCAAGACATCTTTTCAATCCAAAACAATGGTAACCACTTCTAAACCATTGGAACTCATTCATATTGATTTAATGGACCTATAAGAATAGTAAGTCTTGGAGGAAGGTTTATGGCTATGTAATTGAGGATGATTATTCAAGATACACTTGGGTATCATTTTTGGAAGCCAAATCAGAAACTTCTCAGCTTTTCTGAAGTTCAGTAGACTAGTACAGAAGAACTAGAAATATCAAATAATCAATAACATATTTGATCATGGTAGGGAATTAAAAAATGAAGAATTTGTCACATTTTGTGAAGAAAATGGCATTGAACATAACTTCTCCGCACTAAGAACACCTCAACAAAATGAAGTAGTAGAAAGAAAGACAGAACATAGTAAGACATAGAACAAGCTTATAGAATACAATCTATCAAGATATTTCTAGGCAAAAGCAGTCAACACAGCCTGCTACATCATCAACAGGCGCATGATCAGACCAATTTAAAGAAGACACCATATGAGCTGTATTAGGAAAATGCCAATCATTAGTCATCTTCAACCTTTTGGTTGTAAGTGTTTCATTTTGAACAGTGGTAAAGATAATCTAGGAAAATTAGATGCTAAAAGTGATGAAGGATTTCTATTATGATACATTTTAAAACCTAGAGGATATAAAGTGTTTAACACAAAAACTTTAAGTATTGAACAAAGTGTTCATGTTTTATTTGATGAAACCAACCCTTCTATTAAAAGAATAGAAGAAGAAAAAAATATTGTTCAAGATTTGTGCAGGGATTTGGTGATGACCAACTCATCCGCATATATTTATTTTATTGATAACAAAACCTTGACAAATATTTTAATGAACATATCTTTGAAAATTGTCAATAGGTCAAGAGAAATGACTCCAGTAAGTTATAAATTCAATTTAATTAGAAGTCATTCCATAAGATTTTTCTAAGTCTACATCGATTGTTGCTTTAATATCGCATCGATTGTTGTACAAACTCGCATCTACTATATAGTACGATCGATTGGCTCACATCGATTACATTGCACTTAAACATCGATTATTGCTTAGCATTGCATCTACTGCATTCACATTGATTGTCTTAAACATCGATTGCATTGGAACATCATCGATTGCAATGAAACATCGATTACGTTTACATCGATTATTTTTCACATCGATTGCCTTAGAACATCGATTGTCTTAAACATTGATTGCACTCAAACATTGACTGCGTTACATCGATTGTCTTTCACATTGATTGCATTTACGTTGATTGTCTTTCACATCGATTGCCTTAGAACATCGATTGTCTTAAACATCAATTACACTCAAACATCGATTGTGTTTACATCGATTGTCTTTCACATCGATTGCCTTAGACATCGATTGCCTGTGGACATCAATTGACTTTGGACATCAATTGCCTTGGACATCAATTGCCTTTGGACATCGATTGCTTGTGGACATCGATTGCCCTTGGATATCGATTGCCTTTAGACATCGATTGCCTTGGACATCGATTGCCCTTGGACATCAATTGTCTTTAGATACCGATTTCCTTCAGACATCGATTGTTCATGATCATTGATTACTCTTTAACATCGAATACTCTTAGACATCGATTACTGTTTAGTATCAACTGTCTTTTAAACATCGATTGGCATCATATTATTTATTGCTATTTCAGATATATTATTTAATATCGTGATAATTATCTGTGCAATATCATTATTGATTGTGGTTGGAATTAAATTATATTGATTGCCCTTATGATTAATATTTGTTATGAAGAAATCTTGGCGACCAGTTTTTTCAAACTATTTTTAAAGATGTGCATTTCAAATTTACCGCCATCTCTTGCATGTCTTCATACGTATGGTCTGTCAACAGATACAGTTCCCATGCACATCATCTTTTTCAATTTGCCACTTTTGTGACATGTCTTCTGTAGTCTTAAAATGATGACAAAATGACCTTATCCTCTCTGATATATCCTCCTTCAACATGATGCATAACAATGACTGACAGTAAGGATACTCAAATGACCTATCTGTATCCCAACTTTATTGCTTGGAGGTTTCTGTTAGTCACACATAACTAAAACATTGGATAGGCTACACAGAAGATATCCATATGCTCTCTCTCTCTCTTTCTCTATCTAAACATTAAATGTTTGTAGGTTTCCGGTAGTCTCACACTCATCCTATGCTGGACCTGCTACATCTGTCAGAAGACAAGTTTCAAGACAAGAGACACAACGGAAACTTCACAAGAAGAGAAGATAAATAAGAGCATGTTGACACAGTGAAGATGATCTATTCATTTTGAGTCCCTGAGGACCATCTTTACTAAAAAATGATGATCTATTCGACACACTAAAGTGCATAAATTGAAAGCCAACGAGAAGTGTACAATTTAGAGCTTGGCCTTTCATTTAAAAACACCTCCTGCTCTTAGCTCTCTTCGAAGCCTTGTTCCTCATCCTTCTTATAAGAGAGAGCTTGTAGTTCTCTAAGAGAGCTGCTTCCTACTGTAGTTCTTTCATTCTCTCAGATTGTGCCTCAGATCAAGCATTATATTGTTGCTATTAGCTTGGTCTACGGACCACCACCTCTATACTCTTCATAGTGTGTTCCTCTTCCTAAGTGAACAGAAGACATGTTGTGTAGTAGGTTGTTGAATCCCTTTTGTAGAAAAGAAGACATGTTAAAATAGGTGGTGTGTTTCCTCTTCGTGGGTTGAAGAGAAGGCCAGCGGGTGCTGGATGTGTAGGTGTCCTTAAGGGGCCTGTACCCTTGGTTAGTGAAATTCCAAGTGGTTTCTTGGGGATTGGACGTAGGACTCCTAGTGATAGGAGGTCTGAACAAGGATAAAATTCTTGTTGCATATGTGATTGCCTTTGTCTTTATTTCTGCTACTATCTAACTCTAACCTCTACGTTTAGTGTTTCAAAAGATGTTTGTTACAAAAAATTTTAAAGATAATTTTTGCAATCCATTCACCCCCACCCACCCTCTGGGCTTGCAACCTTGTCAACAAGTGGTATCAGAGCCAAATCTCTTCAAGCAAGATCTCACGATCTGAAGAGCAAAGAAAAATGGCAGCCCAAGGTTATGTAGAGGGATAGTCAGTCAACAAGCCTCCATTGTTCGATGGAGAAGACTACAACTAATGGAAGACAAGAATGGAGTTCATTCTTCAAGGTCTAGACTATCAACTATGGACTATAATAGAAAATGGAGATCTGATAGTCTTAAACTCTGAAGGGAACTGGACAGATGCTGAGAAGAAAATGATGTCTCATAATAGCAAGGCCAAGAGCATATTATGCTGCTTTTTAAACAAGAAGGAATTTAACAGAGTATTTGTATGGAACTCGGCCAATGAAATGTTGGATAAGTTGAAACTCACCCACGAAGGAACAAATAAGGTAAGAGATACCAGAAGAGATATACTGGTAGCACAATATGAAAAGTTCCAAATGCATTCAGGAGAATGTATCTCCCAATTGTACAGTTGATTCACCGATATCACAAATTGCCTGGCTGGGCTTGGGAAAAGGTATGAGATAGAAGATATGGTAAAAAAAATACTAAGATCATTACAAACTTTGTGGACTCCCAAGGTTATAGCCACACAGGAAACAAATGATCTCATGGCTATGTCGCTCGAAAAGCTCATTAGATCTCTAATGGCTCATGAGATAAATATGGAGAGGTTAGGAGAATCCTCCTCCAAGAAAAAATGTAACAATGCTCTGAAAGCAGTAGAAAACACTTCTAAAAGTGACTCAGAGGATGAAAGAAGTGAACCAGATAGTGGAGAAGAAGATCTCCTATCATGACGTCTGCAAAGAATACTAGCCAGGAAGAAGCATCAATCAGGAAAAAGGGACTTCAAAAAGGGCAAAAATTTAAAAGGACTGAGCCCATTTGCTAAGAATGTAAGAAGTCTGGACATCTCAAGGGCGATTGTCCAAAACTAATGAAGGGAGATCCAGAAGAAGGAAAACACCAAAAAAATTCAAGAGATACAAAAAGAAGGCGATGGCTGTTGCGTGGAGCAATAAAGCAGACTCAAGTAGTGACTCGAACTCTAGTGAGGAAGAAGAAGAAAAGGCTAACCTAGCCCTTATGGCCAACAATGATGATAAGGTAACCTCAGACTTTTCTTTTACTTCATATAATGATTCTGATTCTGACTTTGATAATTTTGAAGAAGCCTTCAATGAATTATATGGAAAATATAGAAATATATGCAAACATTTAAAATCTATCAAGAAAAAAATTGCATGTCTAAAAATAACCAGCTTAGACTTAAAATCTGAAATGGCTGGAAAAACAAATCCAAGAATTAAAAAGAAGAAATGAGTTGTTATATGAAGATGTAAAAACCAAAAATGACAAAATACTAAGTTTAGACAACCATGAAACAATAATTAAGTCAAAGGAGGAAATAGAGATATTAACGAAAGACAACGAATATTCAACAGCTACTGTAAAAAAACTAACTAATGGAAGATCTTCATTAATATATAAAGGTGCAAGAAGATCAAGTAAGAAGAAATATGGAATTGGATACAAACCCCCAGAAAATGAAGAAACAATTATATATTCTAAGAAATACCCTCTACCAAAATTTGTAGCTGAGCAGAAATGTGCTCATAATACAAAAAGAGAGAAAAACAGTATGATAAGCAAAACAATAAATAATATTACTTGTTGCACTCATTGTAACAAACTTGGTCATACTAAAAACACATGTACAACTAAACATTTAAAATGGGTACTAAAAGGTAAGTCCATTGAAACTAACCAATCATGACCCAAAAGAACATGAGTACGTAAATCTCATTGATTTATTTACAAGAGAGCCTTAGAATATTAAAGTGGTACCTGGACAACGGGTGCTCAAGGCATATGATAGACAACAAGAAGATATTCTCATCAATCAAGACTGATGATGGAACAATGACATATGGACATAATGGAAAAGGGTCAGTAATCGGTAGCGGATCAGTTGGAAGCAAAGAAAAGACTCTCATAGAAGAAGTACTTTCTGTTGAACGTCTGAAACACAATTTGATCAACATAAGTCAGTTATGCGACAAGGGTCATCAAGTCAGTTAAATGTGAATGTAAGAGTAAAGGAAATGGAAGGAGTGTGAATTGATATGAAAGGGAAGAGTAAAAGATAATAAAAGTATAATTTCATGTGAAAACCAATATATTAATACATGTGTAATTACTTATGCCATTCATGTGTCACCATCATAATTGTAATATCATGTTTAGTATTTTGTGATATAGTTTAACCATCTCCATATGGTGGTGTGTATGAATATGTGCATGTAAATATGTAAAGAAACGCAATGTAGACAATTGAGTATGTAGAATTGACAAATGAATAAGATGGCATGAAAATAAGTGTAAATCCATGTAATTAAGTTTAATTCATGCCAAAACAGCAAGCTAAATGAGATTTTGTTTTTGATAAACACACGAAATAATGTCTAAGTTCCATTATAGAATTGCTATTCATTTAGTATGTAGTTTCATGCTTAATTTATAGATGATTGCCATCCGATTGGAATGCGTATTAAATCTTCATTCCATGTTTAATAAAGGTGATATCATGGTGAATTATTCATATTAAAATAGCAAATGAAATGTGTAAATAAATGAGAAAAGTGCATGTGAAAATAAATAGAGATCATGTTAGGTTGTTATCTACGTTATGTATAATTGCATGTTCTAATTGGTAGAGATGTTACACAATAAAGAAAAATGTTAGACTAATATATCATGTTACATGATAGGTGTTTAAGAGTGCATATTTTCATGTCATGTATGTATTAATGGGATTATGCTTAACTATGATAGAAAGATTATTATCATATTATGTAGTTTACTAGAAAACATATGCAAGTGTCTAAGTGTATGATTAAATTGTACATTAAAACAGCAAGTTAGTTGTATGACAAAGTGACGTGAATACATGAGAATTTGACCAATACTATGCTAAAAGTATTCATCATCTTGTACATAACCTTGTATTTAAATTTGTTTAAATTATGCAATGATATGATAAAGATTTGAACCATGTATCATAGAATATATAAAATGTGTAGAGAACTTGTGTAGATATATGTTATTTTTATGATTTAATATGAGCATGTGTTAATCTAGAATGTGTTTAGGAAACATGGGTGTTGTTAACTATAAAAAGCTTGTGCTATGTGAATTAACGTGATTAGTATGATATCATGTGTTTCATTATTGTTGGTAGCTTAATGTGTATGTGATATGTAAAAGTTTGATGCTTTAGATTACTTGCTAAGTCTTGTAAGACTCATACTTGTTTCGGCGTACAGGTGTAACAGGTTATCCAGTAGCTGAGGAGAGAATAGTGAAGATTGATACCGAATACAAGGAGTAGCACTTGACAAGATTTTATTTTTGGTAGTTGCTTTAATTTATAGTTGAATAATGTTATTCATATGGACAATGTACGAACAATGTAGTTCTCTTCAAGTTGTAATAATGTGGACTCTAGTACTTTCTTTTACTATATAGACTGTGGAATGTGTGGTGATAATGGAATGAAATATATATTTCTTTTAATTTCGCTGTACTATTTTATTATTCATGGACATATCACCTTATCGTTTATTGTTGGGTACTATCCCACTGTGACGATGCTCTTTGTACCTATGGGGATTGGTATAATCGTACCAGTATAAAGGGGGTCGTTATATTAACTCAAGTCTTGATAAAGATGTGGATCATGTGCCAAAGGAAAACATGTCAAAGCTTCCTTTAAATCAAGGACAAATTGTCACCACTTCCAAGCCTCTAGAACTACTTCATATGGACTTATTTAGACCTATGAGGACTACCAGTTTAGGTGGCAAGAATTTTTGTTTTGTTATTGTTGATGATTTCTCAAGATCTACATGGGTCTTATTTTTGGAACACAAAGATGATACCTTTGAAGCATTTGTCAAGTTCATCAAATTAGTTCAGAAAGATAAGAAATTCAGTATTATTAGTCTACGATCAAATCATGGAGGAGAATTTCATGACAAGTTTGCAGAATTCCATAATGAACTAGGAATTGAATCCAATTTCTAGCACCAAGAACACCACAACAAAATGGAGTAGCTGAAGGGAAAAATAGAACATTATTGGATATGGCAAGAACCATGCTATCTGAATACAACTTGCCAAGATATTTTTGGGCAGAGGCAATTAATACAACATGCTACATAATAAATAGAGCCATGATAAGGCTCATATTGAATAAGACAACATATGAGTTATACAAGGAAAAGAAGCTCAAAATTAGTCATCTCAAGATATTTGGATGTTCTTGTTTCATTCATAATAATGGTAAGACAAACATTTGTGAGATGGATCAAAATTTCGATGAAGGTATTTTCTTGGTTATACTTATAAACCCGAAGGATATAGAGTTTTAAATAAAAGGAATTTGCCAATTTAACAAATCGTACATGTTATATTTGATGAATCTAACCCTTCCGTGAGAAAAGAATATTGTTAGTGATGATGAAGGTATAAAGGACCTATCCAAGAAAATGCAAGGTGTATCTATCAAAGATAATGAAGATCCACCCCTAGAAGAACTACAACAAGAAGAACTAATCCATGAGGATCTTCCTGGGGAATGGAGATATAAGAAGGATCATCCAAAAGAAAATATTATTGGATATCTAAATGTTGGGGTATGAACCATAGGTAATACTATTCCTTGTTACTATTTAGCCTTTGTTTCTCAAATTGAGCCCAAGATAGTCGATGAGGCACTGACTGATGAATCTTGGATTTTAGGCATGCAAGATGAATTGATTCAATTCAAGAGAAACTAGGTTTGGTCCCTTGTGCCTAGGCCATCAGATCATCCTATTTTTAGCACCAAATGGATGTTTAGAAACAAAATGGATGAAGCTGGTGTCATTACTAGAAACAAGGCTAGACTCAAGGCTATTCCCAAGAAGAAGGCATAGACTTTGATGAAACCTATGCACCAGTGGCTAGATTTGATGCTATTCAGATTTTACGAGCATATGCATCTGCATTAGGTTTAAAACTTCTTCAAATGGATGTAAAATCAACATTTTTGAATGGTTTTATAAAAGAGGAGGTCTATGTAGAATAACCTCCTACTTTCGATGACATATAATATCCTAATCATGTTTTTAAATTGCATAAAGCATTATATGATCTAAGACAAGCACCTAGAGCTTGGTATAAAATACTAACTACATTTCTTTTAAATTATGATTTTATCAGAGGCAAAGTAGACAACACTCTATTTATTAAATCTTATACTAAAGATATAGTAATTGTACAAATTATGTTGACGACATTATCTTTGGATCTACTAATGAATCTTTGAACTAGTACTTCGAGAAGTTGATGCAGGGAGAATTCGAAATGAGCATGATGGAGGAGCTCAACTACTTTCTTGGACTACAAATCAAACAAGGCAAAGAGGGAACTCACATTAGTAAAATCAAATACACCAAGAAATGAGCATGATGGGGGAGCTCAACTACTTGACTGCTAGTATACTTGAAATTTTATTTAGTGTATGCATGTGTGCTAGGTATCAATCTGATCCCAAAGAATCTCGCTTGGTTTCAGTAAAAAGAATTTTTAGATATTTAGCTCATACTTAAAATTTAGGTCTATGGTATCCTAAAACCTGAAAGATTGATTTAATTGGATACTCAGATGCTGATTATGCTGGATGCAAGGTGGATAGAAAAAGCAACAGTGGTTGTTGTCATTTTCTTACAGGATGTTTGATCTCATAGTCTTCAAAGAAACAAAACTTAGTAGCCTTATCAACTACTGAAGCTAAATATGTGGCTGTTGGGAGCTGTTGCACTCAACTTCTTTGTATCAAACAACAAATTGAAGATTATGGACTACACATCAAGACTGTTCCACTACTGAGTGACAACACCAGTGCTATTTATCTCACCAAAAATCCTATGCAGCATTTGAGGACCAAACATATTGATGTTAGGTATCATTTCATTAGAGATCATGTAGCAAATTGTAATATCAGTACTTCTTTTATAGATACTTTAAATCAGTTAGCAGACATATTTACAAATGCCTTACATAAAGAGATATTCACTTCTCTCAGATGGGAATTAGGCATGTGCAATTTATAAATGGTTTATCTGCATATAACTAAAATACATCAATTTATTTTAGAGTAAAAAATTTCTTCTCCTTTGTGCAAATCGATTCTATCCTCTCTTATGTTTCATTTGATATGCTTCTGTCAGCAATCGATATTTTCAGTGTATGCGTCATTCAGAAAGCGATACACCCTAATTTTTGTCGTTTTGTATAATCAATGCTCCACAGACTTCGATTTTTGTCATGTTTTTATTCTACTAAATCTATGAGCTGTAATTGATATCCCATCGATTCTCTCTCTCTTCGTGCCCTTTCAACTCTGAAGCTCTGTGAAACCCTCTTTTGGTCTCACTCGTTCGTAAGAGCCTTCCTTTCTCTCTTCGAAATCCTTGATCCTTCCCACTCAAATTTCTTGAGGGGTTTTGCTCTCCTACCTCCTGTAAGCCCGAAGAATCTTTCTTTGATTTCCATGGCCCCATCGTGGAGTTCCAGTGGTTTGGGTGGCTACAGTGCATAGTTCACGATAGATCAGCTTCAGAGATTTCACACTGTCAAGATCAAGATTGCGGAAACAAGGCTATTGATTTGGTAGATTTCGACAAGCATGGCATGGTCAGTGTTGTTGAAGCTCTTGAAATGATGAAATGTATGGGTTTATTCATAGTTTCTGAACACAATTACCCAAATTTGGTGAAGGTGTTCTACACTTGCCTTCAATCTGAGGATGGAGGAATACTGGTTTCATTCATCAAAGTTATGCAAATTAGGATAACCTTTGATCTTTTGGAGGAGTTATTTGATTGTTCAAATGAAGGTCATAGTCTAGTAAACACAGTAGACATTCATGTCAAGGGACTCGGCATTATTGGAATAGTGTATAAGCTAAAAGATGGGAAGAGTGATATAAATCAGCTTACTGATTTCAATATATTGCTACATTTTATTGTTTGTCAAATTTTAGTTCCCTGTGGTGCTAGTTTTTCTCAATATACAAAAGGAGACATAGATATTATGTTCTGGGCAGTGCAAAATTAGAAAGTAAATATAGCTCATATTATATTTGAAAAGATGATAGCCACAGGTGAGCTTATCTGGGATGTGAAAAATAAGCTGGCAGCACCTCTTCCCTATTCTCATCTTCTCACAAGAATATTTGGTCATTTTGAAGTAGACCTGGAAAAGGAGTTGTTAGAAAGAATGGGCCAGCCCATTAGAACAAGAAATCTCAAGAAAAGTGGATTCACCTTGTCTGAAAATGTATGGTACAAGGACTCCATGGCTGCAGGAGAAGCCCTTATGGCAGATGTTCGTAGTGCCGAAGCTCCATCAACCCAAGAATCTGAGCTTGATATTCTGAATACAAAAAGAGCTGCATCTGTTATTTCTAATAGAAGAATTGAAGATATACCGCTCGAGCACATTGAACCTTTTCAGCCCTCTGTGCAACCAGAAGACACAGGGATTGTGGTTGAATTTGTTCAGGGAACTATTGTTGTACATGAGATTATTATTGTTACTCATGAGGATGAAGCTCCTGTTGAGGGGGAGCATCATGATGGTTTTCCAGCTGATGTGCAGATAGAAATTTTGGTTGCAACTTCAAAATGACGAAGATGCACAAGAGGTGTCATTATCAGAAAAATAAGCTGGCAGCACCTCTTCCCTATTCTCATCTTCTTCACGAGAATAATCATGAGGATGTATTTGTAGAAGGGCTAGTAGAAGATGCATCTGATAATGATGCCTCTATCCAGCAACCTAAAAATGCAATACCTATTGATGGACTTATTGATGTTGAAGTTATTATGGAAGCACCATCTATTGATGATACTGTCAGGCCACATGTTGTTCCTAATAGTGTACCTCACCACACCCAGGCTAGTCCTATGATAAAGAGCAAGCAGCTGAAACTCTGTGTGCACCTAGAGCCTATTACTAAACGGATCAATGCTCAAGGAGAAATGCTTTGTACTCTTCAGCAAAGCCTTGAATCCATCATTTCCAGCTAGAATGTTCAAGGAAGAATTCTGTGTGAAGTTAAAGATGAGCTTAATGGATTGACGGATAAAGTGGGCAGTTTGAGGACTACGGTGGCTGACCTCACTCAATTTGTGAAAACTCACCTAATCCCATATGCTTTAGATGATCATGTTGAATCTCATGGGACAAGTGAGCAAAAACCTCCTGTTCCTATTACAAAAGAAGTTGCAGGGCCATCAGGGCCTCCAATACCGGAAAAGAATGATGTAGGGCCATCAGGACCATCCGTGTTGGCAAAGAATGATGCAGGGCTATCGGGGCCATCAGTGTTGGTAGAGGATGATGATGGGCCATCAAGGCCATCTGTACATGCTAAAGAAGTTGATGGATCATCAGGACCTCCAGAATTGGCAGAGGAAGTTGTTGGGCCATCGGGCCTCCAGAAATGGTAGAGGCAGAGGTTCGGCCATCTGAGCAAGTTGAAGCCACCAGGCCACCAGGGCCTTCAATCCCAGTTGATCCACCTGCTGATTTGGAGCTTGACACAGAAACTCTTCATGCAGAGATTCCATCTATGACTTTGAGGGAACTGACTCTTGTCCCTTCCTCACTAACCAATTCCTCCACTGCTCCTCCTACTCCTAAGCCTTCTAAGAAGCCTATCGGTAAGCACATCTCCTCTCCAATTCCATTCTTTGTTGAACCAATCTCATCTCTCACACCTTCTTCATCTCAGCCTATACCTTCTTATTCCAACCCATCTACTCACTCAGAAGCACCGTGAGCCGACACATCCTTCTCATATGGACCCTCCTCAACTAGACATTCTACACAACCTTCTTCCCACACCTTTTCCTCTCTTCATCCACCTACTCCCCCATCCTTCATTACCATCAATCTTGAAGGGGCTTGTGTCACTGATCTTATAGTTAGTGACATTAAGGATGAGTTTGAGGAAGCTATTATCCAGACTATTCTGTCTATTGCCTCTCATGTTCACAGAACAGCATCTCTGTCATCTTCCAGTCCAGCTCCGAAAAGAAAAAAATTCTCAAGATCCTATCCTCCATAGTTCTCCACATCTCTTTCCCCCACTTTGATATTCCTTAGCTATCACACATAGGCGGAAATCAGTTTATACTAAGTATATTGAGAAGTGCACTTTTGTAGCAGTTTATGGGTTACCCCACTTGAATTTATCTGAATATCTCTCTCTCATCTCTCCTTTATCCCCTGTGCCTCAATCTGAAATGCACAAGATTTTATCCACTACAGAGTCCAAGACAGAACAACAATGGGCCAAGTCACATAGAGCCCTTTACATAAAATTTGAGATTGAACGGGATAGAAGGTACCCTCCTAGATCATTCACTACAAGAGAAAGTGGTTTTACCGACGGATATTTTCGACGGAAATGTTCCGTCGGAATATCCGTCAGATATTCCGACGGACAGATTTCCGTCGGAAATATCGGTTGGTAAAATCGTTGGATATATCCGTCATAAAATTTTGTCGGAAATTGCGGGATTACCGACGAATATTCCGACGAAAATATATCCGTCGGAATATCATCGATAAAACCGCAATTCCCCCCCCTCCCCGCCGCCATCCCGCGAAACCCACTCTCCCTTCCCGCTCTCCCTCTCCCTCTCTCTCCCTCTCTCTCTCTCTCTCTCTCTCTCTCTCTCTCTCTCTCTCTCTCTCTCTCTCTCTCTCTCTCTCTCTCTCCTCTCTCTCTCTCTCTCTCTCTCTCTCTCTCTCTCTCTCTCTCTCTCTCTCTCGCCGCCTGCAGCACCACCGCCACTGCCCCAGCTTCCCGCCGCCGCTACCCCGCGCTGTCGTCGCGACCCCGGCCTGCCGCCGCCCTAGCTTCCCGCTGCCGCTACCCCGCGCCGCCAGCCGTCGCGACCCCGGCCTGCCACAGCTACCCCGGGCGTCGCCTACTCTGGATAATGGCCATGACCCTATAACATAGTGTTTAGGTGGGGAACTGAGTAGCTATAATATAGGAGTCCATCATTGCGTTTTATCTTTATCCTCATTGAGGAAAATTGAATCCCATTAGAATTCTTTAGTTGGAACAATGAACAATTAAATAATTAAATTAAATTATTATTCTAATTTTTTCATGCAAGTAGGATTTTAATAATGATATTTGCTATAATTAAATATATCTGTATTTAGAATATTTAGAAGTTAGAACGAACCCAATAAGTATAGGAGTTCCAACAGCAATAGAAAGAGGGTTAAAAGTTGTAAGGCATGATTGGTAGTTTGTGTTCTTGATCGATATGGGTCGGAGTTCTATTACCCAATCCGAGTTGTCTTATGTGAATAGGGCTATCGATTAGTATTACACATCTTATTTATGTATTTGTTTAGTATAGCACTTGTTTATATGTAATTCATTTACATGTATGTGTTAATTTGTTTTAATATTGCACTTGTTCACATGACATATTTTTTTTTCATATTCCTTTCATATTTGTGTGGGTTTTAAATTTGATCTATGCATGTATAGCAATTTATCACTGCACCACCTCATGAGAGCGTGTTAAGCCCGTGTTAATGAACCTTCCCGTTCAAGACTTTGGGATTGATGTGCACGAGTATTATTTTCAATGATGAGAACATGTATATCTAACTCAAAGTTTTAAATTGTCTCGTTTTGGACAGTCTGTGAATGTTTTATCGCAGTTAGGTGGTCATTTACTATGTGTTTCTATTATTTGTTGAAAATTTCGGGTGCTTTTACTCACTCCTCTCTGATATACCTTTATTGATTTAAAATATTTTCTTAACCACTTATTAGTTAGTGTTTAAGAAAATATCTTAATCAATAATATTTTTGGTATATGAGAGAGGTGTGGGGAGATGCTGCAGAAATTCTCAGCAAATAATACAAACACATAGTAATGGTCATCTAAGTGCGATCAAATATTCACAAATGGGTAAAAAGTGATAATCTAAATATATGTCCTACATATTCATTTTGACTTACTTGAACGATGTGAGGGTGTGTTGGATTTTAACTCGTGACATGGCATTTAATCTGTGTAGGAAAAATGTCTTATGAGAATCGGTCATGGATGTACCGTGGAATAGTTAATGGAGTTGTGACAGAGGAGTTTAAAGACGGAGTTGACAGTTTCATTCAGTTTACATTGAGTATTTCATCATTAGCAGTTGATCCGATGGGTAACATTCGATGTCCGTGTTCGGCTTGTAAGAATAGAAAGTGGATATCGACATGGGATGTGCAGCATCATTTGTATACGAGAGGATTTTTTGCCCATTATGAGTTATGGTCGTCTCATGGTGAGTTGAATATTCAGTCGTCTGAACCAACAGACTTTGCCTCCACAAGTACGTACGTACACATGGTTGTCGATGCTACTGGTCTGGAGTTCAATATTCATGATGACCAAACAAATGAAGAAGTGCCGAATGATACAGCTCAGAGATTTTATCAGTTACTTCGAGATACTAATGAGCATTATGGGACAGTTGTGAGAAGCATACACGGTTGTCTACAGTGTCGCAGCTACTGAATTTGAAGTATGAATTTCATATGAGCAAGAGTTGTTTTGATCGGCTTCTCTTACTCCTCAAGAGTATGCTTCCTCAATCAGAGAGGTTGCCTGATGATTTTTACCGTGTGAAGAAGATGGTGAATGATCTGGGGCTTGGTTTGCAGGATCGAATAGGTGGATGGATCAGATCTAGAAGGGGGGGGGGGTTGAATAGATCTGACACCAATTACTGCGGAAGCTTAAGCAATTCAAAATTACTTCGAATCAGAGATCAATTCAAACAAACAATTTGCTTATTTGAAGTGTGGGTGCGTGTAGATGATGTGTGAAGCAATTAAACACTTAGTGTGAAAGAGAAATCCTATGCAAGCATCTAGCGCAGACAAGCAGATAACCATTTGCACAAAGGATTTTTAGGTGGTTCAAAAATCACACCAGTAATTCCTACATCCACCCCTCACACAGTGAGGCTCCACTACTGAAAAGAGTACAACTCACAGCGGAGCATGACGACTCCAAACAACCTTGAGCATGACGGCTCAACACACAACTTGAGTTCAACGACTCACAAACTGAGCGTGACAGCTAAAACAACACCGGAGCACGACGACTCCAAATTGAGCATGACGGCTCAAACCACACAGTGAGTGCGACGACTCACAAACCAGAGCTCGACGGCTCACAATACAAAAGCTAGATCAAAACAAAAGAGATCAGATCCTCTAGCAATGATCTGATTCACAGACTCAATAAACTCAGAAATCTGTACAGAACTTCATGTACAGTTCTCACAAGAAGAATAAGATGAACACTCCGAGAATTAGGTGAAAGAAGTATGAATTGGATGTTCTTAGGTGAAGAGGTCTTGCAGACGCTTGAATTGAGGAGCCTCGATGGAATTCGGTGGGGATTCAACTCAATTGACGATACTTTGCTTTGATGGCATCAGAAATGCCAGAAATCCCTCTTCTACTACTGCTCTTTAGTTGGATTGCTCCCCTTTCCTAGCACAGCAATCTTCTCTCTGGAGATTCCCCTTGATTCCCCCGTCCTTCCTCTTGAAAGGATGGCCTGCAGCTTCTGGAGATGGAGCCAGGTCTGGAAAACCCTTTTTGCTACCAAAAAGCTTCTTCTGGAAGTGTATATGGGCTCTCATCCTTTGGGGTACAAGGATCATGGGTATTTATAGCCTCATATGTCAATGAGGTGACTTGGGGTGCATGGGCACTGAAATCTAGGTCAAATCCCTTGATTCCTAAGCAGCCACGTGTCCAGAAAAATTCACATTTTTGAGTTTCAGTCGAAGTGTGTCGACACCACTGGGCACTGTATCGACACCACGGACATTGTCTTCAAACTAAACATCTGGGACAATGATCTAGTGTCGACACCATAGGGCACTGTGTCGACACCACAGGTTCCTTCTTTCAGAACATGCTTCTGGGATAGTCATCTAGTGTCAACACACAAGTGGACTGTGTCGACACCACTGCGACAAAAGTGTGTGAACCTGAAAATATAAAGTGTAAACCATTAATACAAGATATATCATTAAAATGTGAGATATTAAACATCAAAAACATGTTGTTTAAGCATTGTTGTGATATGTATAAAATGTATAACATGTTCAATTAGTCATCATTTTAATATGTACAAAATGCCATCATAAAAATCAAATATGAGTGATGTCAATTAGTCATGATTAAAGTCATCATTAAAAGGTTTCAAATACACACTCAACCAACATTCTCCTCATTTTTGATGATGACAAAATATATGCACAATCTCCCAATAGCCTGAATCCCTTGACTGCTATACTCCCCTTGACCATATTCACCCTTTGTACTTCTCTCATAAGAAACATTCTCCCCTTTAAAGAACTTTCTCCCCCTTTTTGACAGTATAAAAAAGATAGATAAGTGAGAGAAACAAAGAGTGGTAGGAGAGCAAGAATTCCAGTTGTGAAATGAATGTTCAGGAAGAATAAAAATAAGTGAGGCAAAGTGATATTTACATATGAGAGAAATTATTGTGTTTTTGGTATTGTGCAATAAAGTTTAATCACAAAGACACATTCAATACAAAGTATAGCAAAATATAATGATCTAATGTAGTGAAAATAATGATGCAAATGTGAAGTAAAGTGACCTATGTGAGTGAGCAGAAGTATTTAACAAGGATGTTAGGAGTTTAATTTTAACACAATACAATAATTGGTCTAAACTCATTATACATGAACTTTATTAAGGTCTTAAGATTTTCCATCCGTCAAGTTGATTTTCTTTCATTTTGAACTGGGAAAGAATACAAGAATAATTAGTTAAATCTCACTTTTCAGTGCAAGAGATCACATTGATCAGATGCAAGACTTCCTGATTACTTAGTGGTTTAACTTTCATTATCTTATACAGAGTTGAAATTTTTGATTTCCACTTTTTGACGTGAAACAAATCACTTTTTAGGCGAAATGGCCGGCTACTCAGTGGTTCATGAATTTGCATTGCTCTGTTTGTATCTTTCCAGATTGTTGATCATTTTCTTTTGATGTTTTATAGGAAATGTTTGCTTTGACCAGGCAAGTCATGACTACGAATTTAGAAAAATATTCTTAACATGTGGTAAAAATGAAGCTTAAACATGCACAAGTTAAATAGTAAAGTCACTCATGTGCCTACAAGGTTTTGCAAGTCATTTTAAAGACATTCAGTATTAAGATGCTTAACCTTGAAATGATAATGAATCTTTGAAATTAAACTAAATGCATAATGAGTTTAGTTTCAATGTCTTAATTCTCTCATAAGAAAATAGCACAATGAATCAAAACTTTTGATGAGTTTGGGGTTCAAGATAGACAAGTAAGGTCAAGGAATGTCAATGACTCCCCCTTTCATGTATCTCCCCCTCACAAGGTGAACATGAAGATTATTGAAGAAATATGAATGGAATGAAGTGAAAATAGAATGAAAAAAAATGTTTTATTGAAAGATAAGGACCCCCCTCACAATTGCATACAAGGCTCTTGATACTTGGCGGAGACATATACTCACGCATAGTGAAAGTGTCCAGACAAGCCTGACTTATCTTTCTTCAAATCACCATTTGCTATGTCAAGAATGCCAATGCAATGTGAGAGTGAGGAATTTATTTGCAAGAATGGGAAGTCTTTTATTTGTAAAAAAGTATAGAAGATATCAAGAATGTGGAAATTTGCACAAACCATGCTCTCTTCTTAAAGATGAGAATTTATTTTTTGGAAGAGGCTTAGTGAAAATATCTGCAATCTGTTTTTCAGTTTCAATGAAGTGAAGCTCAAAAGATTTCTTAGCAACGTCATCTCTTAGAAAATGGTGCCTTATTTCAATATGCTTTGTTCGTGAATGCTGAATGGGTTTTTAGACAAATTAATAGCACTAGTGTTATCACACAAAATAGGAATACAATCCAATTTGTGATTATAGTCTAGGAGCTGATGTTTCACCCAAAGAACTTGAGTGCCACAACAACCAGCCGCAACATATTCACCTCTGCAGTGGATAGAGCTATTGAATGTTGCTTTTTAGAAGCCCATGAAATTAGGCATCCACCTAGATATAAACACATGCCACTAGTACTTTTTCTATCAAGCTTACAACCAGCATCATCAGCATACAGTAAGCAATTAAATCTAACTTGCAACCAGCAGGATACCAAATTCCAAGTTCACATGTTCCAACAAGATATTTAAAAATTCTTTTGACAGCTAACATATGACTTTCTTTAGGATTAGCTTGAAACCTAGCACACATGCACACACTATACTGAATATCTGGTCTAGAGGTGGTGAGGTAAAATAGAGAACCAATCATACCTCTGTATGTCTTTGGATTTATTGACTTACCAAATGAATCTTCCTCTAATCTTACATTTATTGCCATTGGTGTGCTTGAGTGCTTGAGGTGTTGAAAGTCAAACATTTTTAGATGTTCTTTCACATACTTTGTTGGACTTATAAAAATCCTTTCACTGGTTTGATGTACCTGCAATCCCAAAAAGAATTGTAAGTCTCCCATCAAACTCATTTCAAATTCAGTTTTCATGTGATCTGCAAATTCAGTACACAGTTCTTTATTGTAGACCCAAAGATTATGTCATCAACATAGATTTGGATAGCAATGATTTGATTATTGACAATTGTTGTAAACAAGGTTTGGTCTACGTTACCTTTTGTGTAACTTTATTCAACAAAAATGAGCTCAAACGGTCATACCAAGCTCTTGGAGCTTGCTTAAGACCATAAAGAGCCTTATTGAGTTTGAAAACATGATCAGGATATTTTTATTTTCAAATCCGGGAGGTTGTTCTACAAAAACATTTTCTTTGATGTATCCATTCAAGAAAGCACTTTTCACATCCATTTGATAAACTTTAAATTTCAGGGATGATGCAAAAGCAAGAAATATTCTCGCAGCTTCTAGTCTAGCTACAGGGGCATATGATTCTTCAAAATCAATTCCAAACTCCTGATTGTACCCCTTGGCAACTAGTCTAGATTATTCCTAACAACCTGTCCATTTTCATTCAATTTATTTCTAACACCCATCTAGTGCTAATAACAAATTGATCACTAGGTCTAGGTACTAATTCCGACACTTGATTTCTGTCAAATTGATGAAGTTCATCATGCATTGAATTGATCCAATCATCACTAGTTAAGCTTCATCAATAGACTTAGGTTCAATTTGGGAAATTAGTGCTAGTGGGTCTTCATTTATTGCATTCAGAAAAGATGATCTAGTTCTAACTTTATCATGCACATTACCAGCTACATTCTCAACTGGATGATTTCTTAAAAATCTATTTTCAGGAATTACCTCTTGGGATGCATTCAATTCTGGAACAATATTAACTGAGCCACTTGTGGTAGGTGATTGATTGTCCGCATTTTTAAATAGATCTTCATCCTCTTCAACAGTGGGTGAAGATTCGACAACGAAGTCATCCTCTTCATTATTTTGAGGAACCCTGCAAGATGTAGAGTCATCAGTTTGATATGAATTTTCATCAAAAACTACATGTGGAGATTCTTCCACAGTTTTAATTTTAAGAATGTAAACTCTATAAGCTCTTGAAATCTCAGAATAACAAGGAAAATGGCTTCAAGACTTTTAGCATCAATTTATCAAGATTTTCTTTATTGTTGTTATGTACAAAACACTTGCAACCAAAGATTTTAAAATAAGACAGAGTTGGTTTTTTGTTTTTCAAAAGTTCATAAGAGGTTTTTATGATTTTTGGTCTGACAAATGCTCTGTTTAGGATGTGATTTGAAGTGTTCATAGCTTCAGCCCAGAAGGATTTGGGCAATTTACTTTCCAGAAGCATGGATCTAGCCATTTCCACAAGGGTTTTATTCTTCCTTATTGTGTTGAAACTTGCATGACCAAGTCTTTTGTGCCATGTCCATGCAATTTCATTTTTATTGGCCACCAAATAAATGTTTTCAGCAAAGTTTTTTATCAAGATTGATTATGTAGACATTGTTTTCTCTTTTACCAAATAATTTTATTTTTTCAGTTGAAGAATCAATTATTTTATAAAAATCAGATTAAAAAACAACCTTGTGACCTTTGTCACACAATTGGCTTATACTCAAAAGATTGTAGTCTAAACCATCAACTAACAGAACATTTTCAATTGAGTTTGAGGAGGATTTACCAACCTTTCCAGATCCAATGATTTTCCCTTTATTTTTACCTCCAAATGTGACAGATCCTCCTTCCTTTTCAACCAGAAATGAAAATTTTATTCTGTCTCCTGTTATGTGTCGTGAACACCCACTATCAAGAAACCACACATTGGAGCTGGGTGCACGACCTTCCTACATAAATCAGATCAAAAAAGAAAAGATTTTTTACCCAAACATTGTTGGGACCATCATGTTTGAGCAAAAACAATAGTCTTTTCTGATCCATATTTGAGTTGTTTCTTGTTTTTGTTTTGTTTCAGAAATGATTCCCTTTTGGGCATTTTAACATTCTTATTTGGAATGAAAACACCATGTTCTTTCTTTCACAAGCATGGAAATTATGCATTTTGGCATGATTGTTCATGTATGGAAATCCAAACAAGAATTCTGTTGATATCTTGGAAATTTTGTATAATGAGATTGTGAATGGTACCAATGAGGATTATGATACCATTGATTCCAAGAATTAATCCAATTAGATTGATATGATGTCTTGGATCTCCAACAATCATCATGAAAGTTTGTTTTTGTGTTTTTATGATTTTTCATATTTTTATTTGAATTTTTGTGAAATATCTTTTTATTGTTTAGAAATGGGTAGGTCGACCTGTGTTGAGGTAGTGTCGACTCAACAGCCACAGTTTTCAACATGTGGTTATCTGCTGTCGACCTAACATCAATGTGTGTCGACCTATTTTGTTTCTTTTGATTGGAAAATATCTTTTCACTTTTGCTTTTGATTATTTCAAATGTTTTCTTTGACACTTGTTTATTATTGTTTTCTGGACTAGTACTTTTAATAAATTTTATCAGGAATTTTTGAAGGTTTTTCTTTCTTATCACCAGATTTATTCTTCAATGAGTTTTTTGTGGTGATCCTAGTCCATATTTTTCAGCATTCATTCTTAGTCCTAACAATGCATCAAATTTTCTTTTCCATTTGTGAAATTTTATATGACTTGTCCCTTTTCACCCAACAACTTCTTAAGTTTTTGAATTTCATCAATAGCTTGTTGGTTTTTTTTTTATTGCAATTCCATCCTTTTAGAAAGCTTTTCAAAATCATTGTTGTCTTTTTTGATGCATTTTAAATTCATCAATTTCATTCAGAAGTCTTCCTTTTCTTCATTAAGTTCAGATATTTCATTTTCCAGCTCAGAAATTCTTCTATTTAAGTAAGTATTATGGAAATATTCATTTTTTTCTTTTCAAATCTTTATTTTCTTTTCTTATTTTAGAAAATTTTTCAACCAACTCAGTATATGCATCTTGCCAATCTTCAATAGTATATTGTTCAAAAGAAGTACATATCTTTCCATCACTACTATTGGCCATAAAGCATAACTCATTTATTGAACTTGAAGAGCTCTCTTCTTCATCCTCAGTTTGGTCTTCATCTGACCAAGTCGCTATCATAGCTTTTGGCTTCTTCAATTTGTTGTTCTTCTTGTATTTGTCATTTTTCATCTCAGGACACTCACCCTTCATGTGTCCTGCCTTGTTGCACCTGTAGCAAAATAACCTTCATCAGTTTTTTTATTTCTACCAACATTAAAATTTGAAGAAGAAGCATTCCTTTTACCAAGGGAATATTTTTTCTTTCCATTGAATTTTTCTCTTCTTGATTTTAAAATTTTTCTTAATTGCCTAGTCATGGGGGCAAGTTCATCCTCATTGGACTCAGACTCATCAGAACTTGATTTTTCTCTTTGTTGCTTGATGAAGCCTTAAGTGCTATTAGTTTAGCTTTAAGTATATGTTCTTCACTTCTTTTCAGATTTATTTCATTAGTCATTAAAGATCCTATGAGTTCGTCCAAAGAGATTTTGGATAAATTCTTAGAATCTTCAATCACTGTAGCCGTTGTGTGCCAGATAGATGATAGAGAATGCAAATTTTTTCTTACTAGATCAGCATCAGTGTATTCCTTACCTAGTGCCTTCAGTCCATTGACAATTGTCATAAACCTAGCAAACATTTCAAAAATTGATTCATCAGATTTCGTCATAAACAATTCATATTCAGAAACAAGTATGTTTGCTTTGGTTTCCCTAACTTGAGATGTTCCTCATACATTAATCATGTTTATCCCACATTTCCTTAGCAGATTTACACATGGATATTCTTGAATATTCCTTAGGGTGGACAGCACACTGAAGCATATTCATGGCACTGTAATTAATAGTAGCTTTCCTAATCTGCTCTCTAGTCCAATTCTCCTCATCTCCATGATTTTAATAAGGACCCACTTCAACTATCCTCCAAATTTCATAGTTTTGAGCCCTAAGAAAAACTTGCATGTGATTCTTCTAGTAGGAGTAATCAGACCGATCAAAAAATGGTTGTCTATTAATGGAATGGCCCTCAGCTACAAATCCTCGAGACTCCATCAATCAAAATGAGATAGTGGAAGAGCAAGCAAACAATTCAAGCAATTAACACAGAGATCAAACAGAAGCAATCAAATCAGATTAGAAACAGATATTAACCTGTTCTGATACCAATTGTAGGATCGAATAGGTGGATGGATCAGATCTAGAAGGGGGGGGGTGAATAGATCTGACACCAATTACTGCGAAAGCTTAAGCAATTCAAAATTACTTCGAATCAGAGATCAATTCTGACAAACAATTCACTGATCTGAAGTGTGGGTGTGTGTAGATGATGTGTGAAGCAATTAAACACTTAGTGTGAAAGCAAAATCCTATGCAAGCATCTAGCGTAGAGAAGCAGATCAAACCATTGCACAAAGGATTTTTAGGTGGTTTGGAAATCACACTAGTGATTCCTACATCCACCCCTCACACAGTGAGGCTCCACTACTCAAAAGAGCACAACTCACACCGGAACACGACGACTCCAAACAACCTTTAGCACAACAAACAACACACAACCTTGAGTTCAGCGACTCACAAACTGAGTGCGATGGCTCAAACAACAACCAGAGCACGACAACTCCAAATAGAACGACGGCTCAAACCACACGGTGAGTACGACGACTCACCAACCAGAGCTCGACGGCTCACAATACAAAAGCTAGATCAAACACAAAAGAGATCAGATCCTCAAGCAATGATCTGATTCACAGACTCAATACCCTCAGAAATCTGTACAGAACTTCATCTACAGATCTCACAAGAAGAATAAGATGAACACTCCAAGAATTAGGTGAAAGAAGTATGAATTGTATGTTCTTCGGTGAAGAGGTCTTGCAGATGCTTAAATTGAGGAGCCTTGATGGAATTCGGTGGAAATTCTCCTCAATTAGCGATACTCTACTTTGATGGCATCTAAAATGCTAGAAATCCCTCTTCTACTCCTGCTCTTCAGTTGGATCTGCTCCATTTCCTAGCACAACAATCTTCACTCCACAGATTCCCATTGATTCCCACGTCCTTCCTCTTAAAAGGATGGCCTGCAGCTTCTGGAGATGGAGCCATGTCTGGAAAACCTTTTTTGCCGCCAAAAAGCTTCTTCTGGAAGTGTATATGGGCTCTCATCCTTTTGGGTACAAGGATCATCGCTATTTATAGCCCCATATGTCCATGAGGTGCCTTGGGGTGCATGGGCACGGAAATCTAGGTCAAATCCCTTGATTCCTAAGCAGCCACGTGTCCAGAAAAATTCATGTTTTTGAGTTTCAGTTGAAGTGTGTCGACACCACAGGCATTGTCTTTAAACTAAACTTTTGGGACAGTGATCTAGTGTCGACACCACAGGGCACTGTGTCGACACCATAGGTTCTTTCTTTCAAAACATGCTTCTGGGACAATTATCTAGTGTCAACACACAGGTGGACTATGTCGACACCACTGTGACAAAAGTGTGTGAACCTGAAAATATAAAGTGTAAACTATTAATACAAGATATTATCATTAAAATGTGAGATCTAAACATCAAAATATGTTGTTTAAGCATTGTTGTGATATGTATAAAATGTATAACATGTTCAATAATTAGTCATCATTTTAATATGTACAAAATGTCATCATCAAAATCAAATTATGAGTGATGTCAATTAGTCACGATTAATGTCATCATTAAAAGGTTTCAAATACACACTCAACCCAACAAGTTTTATGAAAATTGATGCATGTCTGAATCACTGTATGTTGTACTACAAAGATGATGCAGATAAGACATCATGTTGTATTTGTAAGCATGATAGATTCAAGAAGAGAGGAGGACAAGTCAAGCAGAAGGATGTTCCATATAATTCATTGCGGTACTTTCCGATCACACCTAGATTACAGCGGTTGTTCATGTCCTCAAAGACAGCTGGACATGTGACTTGGCATGCGGAAAGAGTTCATCGTGATGATGGTGAAATCAGTCATCCTGCCGATGGTGAAGCCTGTGCTCATTTTAGCCGTACTCACCCTTACTTCTCAAGGGATCCACACAACGTGCGGCTGGGTTTATGCACAGACGGTTTCAGTCCACTCGGAGGCTCAGTGGCATCTTACTCATATTGGCCAGTATTCCTAACACCGTACATCCTTCCGCCAGGCATGTGCATGAAGCGTGAGAATTTGTTCCTTTCATTGCTGATTCCAGGTCCAAAAAGTCCAGGAAAAAATATAGACATATATCTCAGACCATTGATTGATGAGCTGAAATTGTTATGGTCAGATGGGGTTTTCTCTTATGATGCATCCAGAAAACAGAATTTCATTTGATGGCTGCATTAATGTGGACAATAGTGACTTTCCAACGTACGACATGTTATCTGGCTAGAGCACACATGGGAAGTTGGCATGTCCTTATTGTATGGAGGATTCTAAATCATTCGTGTTGAAATCTGAGGGAAAATCATGTTGGTTTGATTGTCATCATTGGTTTCTACCAAGTGACCATCCTTTCCGAAAGCAAAAGTATTCTTTTATGAAAAATACAATTGTGATGGATGAGGTAGATATGGAACGAGTGTCTGGTGGAAACATGGCGAGGCAGGTCCAGAACATACCGACTGTATCACAACTGGCTGGTAGTACCCGACAAAATCCCCTTTGGGAAGGATCACAATTGGGTGAAGCAAAGCATCTTTTGGGAATTGGCTTATTGGTCAACATTTTTGATACAACATAACCTAGACATCATGCATATAGAGAAGAATGTTTTTGATAATGTGTTCAACACAGTTATGGACGTCAAATGCAAAACGAAGGATAACGTCAAGGCACGAATGGATATGAAAGTACTTTGCAGACGTCCAGAACTAGAGCTGCAACATGTTAGTAGAAAAGTGGTGCAACCTAAAGCTTCATATGTCCTTGGGGCCAGACAGATTAAGGAAGTGTTGCAATGGTTGAAGCAATTGCGATTTCTGGATGGATATGTCTCGAATATTGCCCGTTGTGTAAATCTCAACTAGGGAAAAATATACAGAATGAACAGTCATGACTGTCATGTTTTTATGCAAAGACTGATACCAATTGCTTTTCGTGAGTTGTTGCCTAAGTAAATATGGGAAGCAATGACTGAGCTGAGTCAATTCTTCAGGATTTTATCTGCATCAGAACTCAGACTTCATGACTTGCAAATATGGAGCAAAATATAATACAGATAGTCTGTAAATTAGAGAAGATATTTCCTCCAGCATTCTTTGATTCAATGGAGCACCTAATCATCCATTTGCCATATGAGGCTAGGGTCGGAGGACCAGTACAATTTTGATGGATGTATCTGTTTGAGAGGTATATTCCTATGTCTCATTTATTCACATTACGACGATCTTTTATATTTCATATGTATTCATTTCAATTATGTTGCAGGTGCATGCACGATCTTAAGATGAAAGTCCGCAACAATGCACAAGTTGAGGGCTCCATTACCCAGGCGTACCTTATTGATGAGATATCGAACTTTGTTCGATGTACTTTGACACGGAAATACGAACCTGACGCACTCAACCTCCACGTAATGATAATGGTGGAGATTGTAATGTGTCTGACTGACTCTCTATATTCAAGTGTCCTGGATGAGCATTCGGATATTCTTCTACTCGCACACTCGAAGACAGAGAGTTGGTAGCTGCGAAGATCTACATATTCATGAATTGCGCAGAACTAGACCCCTACATTGAGTACCTTTCAACACTAATGATGTACATCATTTGCGAGCATACGCAGAACTTAGAGGTTGTGTGACATTTACATTGCAGAGAGTTTGACTCGGTCATACTGCAACGGAATCCACGTCTGATTGACGTGAAGGTTGAAAAGGAATGGGAAAAGTTTTCCTACTTGGTTAAGATCTTGAGTAAGTGTCTAAATATTTTGAAGCATAAGTGTTATGCTCTTATGCATTAATTAGTGTTGTAATTTGTCATTGTCTGTCCCTTTTTTTAATAATAGGTTGAACAAGGCTTTATTACTGATTCAAGAGTACAAGAGATCAGTTATGGGCCCTCGAAGATTGTACGTGTCTATCCAGGCTACATTGTGAATGGATACCAATTTCACACGAGAGATTATGGACGGAATAAGTCTACGATGAACAGTGGTGGATGTGTGAATGGAAGTGCCTACAATGAAAATGAAATAGACTATTATGGCATTCTCGAAGAAGTCATTGAACTACAAATTTTGGGACAAGGCAACAATGTATTTCTCTTCAAGTGTCATTAGTTTGATCCGACTTCTATTTGTAATGACACAACATATGAGATTGTCGATGTCAAGCATAAGTCCAAATGGAGTACGTATGAGCCATTCATTCTGGAGGCACAAGCCTAATAATTTATTATTCAAATTATCGTCCCTCAATTGAGAGATTGATGAGCTGCATGTAGAGTGAAATCAAGGCTATTACCTGAGTATGAGCTTGCCTCGGCTGATGATGAGCTTGAAGGTGTTAATGACAATTTTTTCCAATCAGATCGAAGTGACGCACGAGAGTTGGCGGCCTCTACGCAATTCAGTGTTGATGATATAAATGAACCAATTTGCTTATATAAGGATAACGAACAGGAAGAAGTTGACCCAAATGCCCTTGAGGTGGAGTCTGATGAGGAGGAAGAGTCTCCTGATGATGAGGACGAATTCGAGGAGGATGACGAAGATGACATTGAATTAAACATATCTTCAACATCTGATGATGAATATAGGTAATATTATAAAATTGTAAGAATGAGTGTTGTTGCTAATTATAAGTTATTCAATAGCTAATTCAATTTGAGTGCTGATGACATGTTATATCTTTATTTATCTCAATAGAGATATGGTACGTGGAGGACGGAGTGGGAGGGTTTTCACCTCCACTGGCCGAGGGTCCGCCTCCTCGTCCACGCCAGGTATATGTATATGTAAACACAAAACTCTATATATTTGTTCACATTAACTTTATATTTTCTAACATACATACAATTTTGCAGGGACTGCCTCCTCGTCTACACCGGCGACAGATATATGTATATATAAACACAAAACTGTATATATTATTATTCACATTAAATTCATATTTTCTAATGTGTATATAATTTTACAGGGACCGCCTCCCCGACCACGCCAGTAGCGCCACCTTTCCCTTCTTCCTCACCACCAGGTACATGGATGTTTCCATAGATTAGTACGTTTCTTGACTTCCAATTTATACAATAATAGTGTACTTAATTGTTTTCAACAACGATGGAGAGCCAGCATCCGGCAACGGATGACGAGGGGCCTCAACTACCTGGACGACAACCATGTTGGATTTTGGGGTAAACTTGATCACTTCAAACTTACTGTATTCGTTATTTATGTTATACAGTTCATGTACAAAATTAATGTGCAATTGCAGGGGTAAGATAGATCACAGTTCTACTTCCCGCTATATTACGACGCTAGTCCACGCACACATTCTAGGACCAGTGGATGTATGGAGAGAGTTCCCGGTGCCCGTCCGGGATTTATTATATGACATGTTCACAGTATTATTAATTTTTACCGATTTGAAGTCATTTCTTTATTACTATCTCTATTAGTGCACAAAGTTGAGTAATTTTATTTCTAAACAACAGAGGTACGCATTCACGAGACCCGAGGATCTCCCTCGAGCTCGAGCTGTCTGGGAGTCTACTGCCCAGACTAATTTAAGAAAGTCAATGTATGAGGCACGAGACAAGGCAATGAAGACCACAAGCAGCTGGAATCCTATGGCTTCGCTGGATTACGACCCTGTTTGGCTGAGGATGGACTATGGGAGTCCCTTTGTCATCGTTGGGCTACTGGACCATGGTAGGAGCGGTCATGGGCGGCAAAACGCAACCGAGCAACTCATCCGGAAGAAGAATGTGCATACTAGTGGGTCCATATCTTATGCGACCAACAGCCAAAAATTGGTAAGCATATTATTGTTCAATTGCTTATTACATTAATTATTATTGTGAAACTAACTAATTTTGGTGAATTTTAAGCATCATGAGCTCGAGCGTGCCCCTACTTTTCGAGAGTTATTTGATCGGACTCATAAGCGGAAGGGGACCGATGACTATGTCAGTGAGAGTGCTCGCACAACTGCTGTAAGTCAACATATAAATTGTGAATTCAATTAAGATATTAAAATAATTTGATTTCAATAATTTATTATTAATTTGTTCTGCAGGAGACCTATGACAGGACGATGGCGGATCGTTATGCAGAGGGCACTCCCTAGCCAGACTTAGATCTGGAGGTTTGGGTCGACGCAGCTGGAGGGCCGAGGAAGGGTCGAGTGTACGGCTTTGGGGACAGCCTAGATACTACTCCAGTGTTGTCCTCATATGCAAGTTCGGTCGCTCCTCTGGCATACGCAAGTTCATTTGCTGTGCCGCTCGGCAGTGGTGTAGAGGAGATTAGAACCCTCATCCGGGAAGAGTTACGGGAAGAGCTACGGACGCACTTTGGCGTTATAGTCGAGTAGTTGATCTCAGCCATGCAGGGAGTACGCCCCTCACAGCCATCCCCTCAGGTTAGTATTACTATTAATTTCATATAGTTTGAATGAAATGAAACAACTAAAGAAGGTTAAAAGGGAAAAAGAAATCTAAATTAAGAAACCTATAAAGAAGGTCCCTTTATACAATCAACTTATGGAAGGATAAAAAAGCCACTTGAGCGCTCAAATTACTAAATAAAGATAATGGATTCCCGGATTGGGTTGAGCGTTCAAATCACAAAATAAAAGAAAACTCAAATGTAAAGGATCAAAACAAGCAAGCGGGGTCCAAAATCACAAATAGGGATCCGATCGGCGTCTTGTTTGCTCCGACATGACGGGTGGGTGAAAGTGATGTGTAGGAACTGACGGAATCCAAATTGGATTCCCGAATTTGGTTGGGCGTTCAAATCACTAATATAAGGAAAACTCAACTGTAAAGGATCAGAACAAGCAACTCGAGGGTCTAAAATCAAAAATACGGATCCGACACGACCGGGCGGGTGAAATTGACGTGTAGGAACTGACGGAATACTAATTGGATTCTCGGATTGGGTTGGGCGTTCAAATCACTAATTTAAAGAAAAATCAAATGTAAAGGATCTGAACAAGCAACCGGGGGTCCAAAATCACAAATAGGGATCCGATCGGCGTGCCGTTAGCTCTGACACGACCGGGTGGGTGAAAGTGACGTGTAGGAACTGACGGAATCCTAATGGATTTCGGGATTGGGTGGGAGTTCAAATCACTAATATAAAGAAAACTCAAGTGTAAAGGATCAGAACAAGCAACCAGGGAGTAAAAATCACAAATACGGATCCGATCGGCATGCCATTTACTCTGACACGACCTGGTGGGTGAAAGTGACGTGTAGGAACTGACGGAATCCTAATTGGATTCTCGGATTGGGTTGGGCGTTCAAATCACTAATATAAAGAAAACTCAAATGTAAAGGATTAGACCAAGCAACCCGGGGGTCCAAAATAACAAATAGGGATCCGATCGGCGTGTTGTTTTCTCCGACATGACCGGGTGGGTGAAAGTGACGTGTAGGAACTGACGGAATCCTAATTGGATTCCTGGATTGGGTTGGGCGTTCAAATCACTAATATAAAGAAAACTCAAGTGTAAAGGATCAGAACAAGCAACCCGGGGGTACAAAATCACAAATATGGATCCGATCGGCGTGTCGTTTGCTCTGACATGACCGGGTGGGTGAAAGTGACGTGTAGGAACTGACGGAATCCTAATTGAATTACGGATTTGGTTGGGCATTCAAATCACTAATATAAAGAAAACTCAAATGTAAAGGATCTGATAAAGCAACTCGAGGGTCCAAAATCACAAATAGGGATCTGATCGGCGTGCCGTTAGCTCCGACACGACGGGGTGGGTGAAAGTTACGTGTAGGAACTAACGGAATCCTAATTGGATTCCCGGATTGAGTTGGGCATTCAAATCACTAATATAAAGAAAACTCAAGTGTAAAGGATCAGAACAAGCAACCGAGGGGTCCAAAATCAGAAATAGGGATCCGATCGGTGTGTTGTTTGCTCCGACACGATTGGGTGGGTGAAAGTGACGTGAAGGAACTAACGGAATCCTAATTGGATTCCCGATTTGGATTTAGCGCTCATATCTTAATATAAAAAAAAGCAAAGTAGAAACGATCACAACATGAAACCCATGGGTCCAAAATCACAAATACGGATCCGATCGATGTGTCGTTCGCTCTGACACGACGGGGTGGGTGAAAGTGACGTGTGGGAACTGACGGAATCCCAATTGGATTCACGGTTTGGGTCGACGCTCAAATCACTAATCTAAAAAAAACTAAAGTATAAATGATCAAAAAATATTTTCTAATTAAACTTGAGAAATAATCTCATATTTTAAATTTAATTTTTGAAAATAATGTATGTACATTAATTTTTATTAATATTTCTCACATTATTATTTTTTAATATAGGATCCACCTCCGGCACTTGACGATCATGAGGTGAGGACAACAGATGATCCAGCAGACCTGTCTTGATTTTTAGCATTTATTATTGTGTATGATTTTATATTTTGTGTTTTATGATTTTATGTTGTTTGTGAGTACTTGTTGTTGTGAAATGTATGTATATTTTAGCAGGTTTGAAAATCATTGTTATTTCTATAATTTAAAAATAAATTATACTAATTTCTGATGGATGTCATCCGTCGAAAAATGTCAGTTTACCGACAGAAATAATCCGTCGGCATTTCTATCTAAAGTTCCGACGGATTTTTCTGTCAGAATTTACCGACGGAAATTCCGACGGATTTTCCAACAATTTTCAGTCGAAAAATGCTGACCAAATTTTCGACAGTCTTTTCCGACGATTTCTGTCGGAAATTATCGACGTAATTTTCGACGGAATATTCTGTCGAAATTTCCAACGATTTCCGACGGTTTTTCAACCCGTCGGTAATTTCTGATCAGATATTTCCGACGGATCTTTTCCGTCGAGCTTTCGACGAAAAGTTGTCGGAAGGCCCCTTTTCCGACGGAGTTCCGTCAGATTTCCAACAGATCGTGTCCATCGGAAATACCACTTTCTCTTGTGGTGATTCCCTTTCTCTTTCAGAGTGGTTTGTGCGCAACCACACCACCACTTGGGGTCCCAATATTAAAAAAGAAATTAAGTTATTGAGGCATTTCTAGATGTACAATGATTATTGTCATATTCATGGTCTCCCTGAAGCTCAGTAGGCAATTTAGATTTGTCCTGAATGACCTCTGGACAAAGAACAAACACAGCACAACTCTTCAAGTTGATTTTGCCACTATCAAGTTGCCAGATTTTGGGGTATTGCCTGAACTGCATTTTCTTCTCATCGACTCCGCTATTGGACAAGTCATTTTTGAACAGTATGCCAAAGTGAAAGCAAGAATTCAAGTTCAAAAAGGGGTGCCTTTGGTTTTCAATCGCTTTCTCTTTAGATAATATCACAGATGATTCATTAAATAAATTATCTTAGCCCCTTTCTTAGCCGAATTAGAACGACTCCTTCCATCTGGCTGGTGGAAGGCATATCCTTAGTCCTCTCTCCACCTAGACTAGTTCAATCTAGCTCCACAGACAGCTGATCAGTCTCCTCTATCTCCTGAGCAATTAATGGATCTCAATTCTATTCGTCTAGTGCAAGATCCCTTTGCCATCTGAGTTGAAAGGTATAAGTCTTATCGCTCTGAGGTAAGAACTTTTGGCCAACAATATAGTGTATCATATTCCATAGATCAGTTTTTCAAGCATGCTAGCTTAGGCACTCTCAGGATTTAAGGTTTGTCTCTCAGTGACACAGAATATTGTCAGTTTCTTGAGAATCAAAGGTAGCTTTACATTCATAAATTCAGACTGATATGGGACCATCTTATTCCATCAGTTGGGAGCTATTCAAAAATTACTTTGAAGAGCTGGAAGCTAAAGCTTGGCCAATTATCACTCGCCTTGCTTCTTTCTTGTCACCTGCATTCTATATGTAAGTTTTCAGTTCCTCCTTAATATAAACTTCTATTCTTGGTCTCCATTTTCTCTTTGTCTCTCTTTCTATCCACTATTTTTGATTATTGACAAAAAGGGTAAGAACACTCTGAACTACATATTTCATACATTGTCTTGATTTCAATAGTTTATTGTTTTTGTCATTAAGAAGATTCATGACCAACTCATCCCCATATATTTATTTTGGTTATAACAAAACCTTGACAAATATTTTAATTAACATCTCTTCTGATAATTGTCAACAGGTCAAGAGAAATGACTCTAGTAAGTTATATAAACTTAATTTAGTTAGAAGTCATTCCATATGATTTTTCTAAATCTACATCGATTACTGTTTTAATATCGCATCGATTGCTGTACAAACTCACATAGATTATATAGTTAAGATCGATTGGCTCACATCGATTACATTGCACTTAAACATCGATTACTACTTAGCATTGCATCCACTGTGTTCACATCGTTTGTCATAAACATCAATTGCATTGGAACATCATCGATTGCACTCAATGATTGATTGTGTTTACATCGATTGTCTTCACACCAATTGCCTTAGAACATCAATTGCCTAAACATCGATTGCACTCAAACATTGATTGCATTTACATCGATTGCCTTTCACATCGATTGCCTTAGAACATCGATTGTCTTAAACATCGATTTCACTCAAACATCGATTATGTTTACATTGATTGTCTTTCACATCGATTGCCTTTCGACATCGATTGCCTATGGACATCGATTGCCTTTAGACATCGATTGCATGTAGACATCAATTGCCCTTGGACATCGATTGCCTTTGGACCTCGATTGCCCTTGGACATCGATTGTCTTTAGACACTGTTTCCATCAAACCCGATTGCTACTTGGACATCGATTGTTCTTGAACATCAATCACTCTTAGACATCGATTACTGTTAAGTATCAATTGTCCTTCAACATCGATTGGCATCATATTATTTATTGCTATTTTAGATATATTATTCAATATTTTGATAATTATCTGCGTAATAACATTATTGAATGTGGTAGCAATTAAATTATATGATTGCCTATATGATTAATCTTTGTTATGAAGAAATATTGGCACGTAGTATTTTCAATCTATTTTTAAAGATGTGCATTTCAAATTTACCGCCATCTGTTACATATCTTCATACGTATGATCTGTCAACGGATACAGTTCCCATGCACGTCATCTTTTACAGTTTGCCACTTTTGTGACATGTCTTATGTAGTGTTTAAATGATGAAAGAATGAGCTTATCCTCTATGATATATCCTCTTTCAGCATGACGTATAACGTTCACTGACAGAGAGGATACTCAGATGACCTATCTGTATCCTAGCATTTATTGCTTGAAGGTTTTCAGTGGTCACACGTGACTAAAACATTGGACAGGCTATGCAGAAGATATCAATATGCTCTCTCTCTATCTCTATCTAAACATTAAATGTTTACAACTTTCCGGTAGTCTCACACTCATCCTGCATTGGACCTGCTACATCTCTCAGGAGATAAGTTTTAAGGAAAGAGACACAATAGATACTTCAATGGATACTGCCCAAGAAGAGAGATAAATAAGAGCGTGTTGACGCAATGAAGATGATCTGTTCGACACACTGAAGTGCATATGTAACGCCTCGACGCGGAATATCAGAGTGGAATTATAGTTAATTAAATAGTACAGAGCGATAAATCAACATCAAACCATTTCACAATTGGAAGAATGCCAAATAAAATCTAACTTCATTAATAATTCATCAACAAACTATTACATCCACTAATCATAGCCAAAATTAGGGCCCAGAGTACTTTATTCAAATCCAACCATTACATATTGACTAATTGAGGACTAACTAACTAACTACTAAGCACGAGTTGTCGAGACTGGTCACTCTTGAGCATCATCCTCATTCCCTTCCTCGTGAGTGTGGTAATTCCCATTAGACTTACCTAAAACACATGAAATAATAATGCAGGATGAGCGATAATCGCCCAGTAGGACTTAATATCTCGTATAAACAAGCATGCTTTAAATGATTAATGTCTTAAATGGCAGGATAACTAGAGAGCGTAGTTCTGCAGAGTAAAGTAACAATAGCAAGAGAACGATAGCACTTGTACATGGAAAATAGCACAAGTATGAGTATTGATTTGGCCATGTACGATATAGCACGTAAGTTGCGCAATGGTAAACTTAACGATAACACTTGTATAGATTGCCTGAATGACTGTCTTGGTTAAATCTTGATAGTATAATGGCACTGGATGTATGCCAACATCCTTGTCACGCCCCTCCAATTTAGCAGCGGAATAAATCGGAGGGAGACGCGAACAACGAGTATGGTAACGACAATTGCGCATACTTTCTTAAACATCAGAGCATCTAGTAAACAAGAATTAGAATAAACTCTTTATTTCATTTTAAAATCACTAAGACTATTACAACCACTAATTCAGAGCCACACATAAGCTCAATAATCTAAAGAATAACTACTAGACTCTAATTGTGCTAGGGTAACTTCATAATTTGACTACGGGTCACTCATCACTCTGGTCTTGTCCCATTGGTACGTATAACGTCATTGTCCGACTTACCTGAGACACAATAACAAATAACGAAGGGTGAGCGATAACGCCCAGTAGGACTTAATCTCATGAGTCAAGCATGCTTTAAGTAATTAATGCATTAAAGGCAGAGTAACTAATGATAGAGCGAGTCATGTAAAGTCGAGAAAGTAACAGCACAAGTAACATGGTTCAAATAGCAGATGAATCAAGTATAGCACGATGACTAAAGTCAAGTCACGATAGAAAACGATAACAATAATAGCAAGTAACGATATTGTCCAGATAGCAAAGACATGTATAGCAAGAAGAGATGATAGTAGATGGTCATGTAAAGAGTAAATTGCACTTTGAATGTGATCAAGTCGCGATAGCACACAGTAACTCAAGATAGCGAGTATCAAGTAGAGCAAGTAGAGCGTGATGGTGAGATAGCATGTCACGAGATAGCGTGTAGGTTGCACAACGGTGCACTGGTAGAGTAGACAATAGTCACTTTGGGACAGTAGCCGTTTCACGATAGTACATTACGTCTGAACTCCTCAGACTAATGTATAACAGTTTGTGATAGCACAGTAATATCACAGTACGTCTGAACTCCTCAGACTAAAAGGATAGTAGTTAGATGTCTAGCCAAGATAGTATAGTCAGAACCGGTGCAATGCAGAACACCGTCAATAGCCCCTGCAGGTATTTTCGGTGGCTCTCTGCCCCCAGGACTAGATTGGAGCCCCTCGGACACTCTCTGTGCCCTGCACAGTATGCATTATAGCGCTAGACAGTCATGAAATAGTACAAACGATAGGAGCCACAACAGCTCAACGAGTCTCAAGAGAGTACTAGATGAATAGACAAAGAGACGAGATAGTAGAGTGAACGTGAATGTGATAGATGAGCGAGTAGAGTATAGATGAGATCTTATGGTCATTGCACATGAAACGTCGAGTAACGAGCGATAGTAACAGTTGCACAACACGCGCGTACGGTGTTGGCAGTCAGGTGGAACTCACGATTTTTCCGCTGGCCATGTTATACGTAGGTCCAGAGGTCCGGCGTGATTCAAGATAAGAGCGAGAGAAAATCTAAGGCCGTTTGATCTTACTGATCCCTAGAGTGTATCATAGGTGTTAGGGTACAACCGGCTCGTCGACCATGTGGGAATCCATGATCAGAGGAGACTTATGGAGGCCTTGAACAAGGAGTCACTAGTCCGGCGGAAGGAGTATCCGATGGAGAGTTCGTCCAAGTCAAGAGAGTGTGTAATTATAGAAACAAGTACTCGACGTTCTAGAGGAATTCTAGAACAGTGGAGCGTCGGGATCGGTGTTCCAAAACATCACACGAATTGTAATCAAGTACTTCTTAAAATAAGGTAATTAATTGCATTAATTACCAGATATGTTATGTATCATATTCATGCCAATTAAGCCATATTATGATGGTTCAACGTGTGTGCATGTGTCATGAAATCATGGATATGAAAGATCAAGTGATTGACTTTTATTATATTAAAATGCAACCAATACTTACAACTTTGTTTTTATGTAGTTAAGATCGTCAACATGATGTGGGAATTATGGTGGTACAACAAGACTTGCAAAAGACTGATTTTCAGGCCTAAAACTGAGATCGCGACGTGGTCTTGCAAGGATCGCGACGGGGTCATCAGATCAGGCAGGCAGAATGCGACAGGGGTACTGTCGCGACCAGAACGCGACAGAGGTACTGTCGCGACCCGATCTCAGAATGCGACATATCGGGCCGTCGCGTTCACAGGGTCTGCGCCTGAGTCCGACAGGGATCTGACATGCTCTTGGTTCAGACTTACCATGTTTTGACACAGGGCGATATTCATGAAACGCCTATATCTCTCTATATGCTGACCTTTAGATAAAACTCTCGACATAGAAAATGTCGAGGACATCTATTCGAAGAACTTTTGTGTTGTGGGTTGGGTCTGAATCCATCTCAATTGCATGCAATACAGGAAGAACGTGGGAAAGTCCTAAACATGCATGACTTCATTGCGACTTACATGTTAGACTTGTAACATGAGATCTACTGACATTTGGACAAAATGTCTAACATAAAAGATGACAAGAATAACTAGTATAAGAACTTTTTGTTGGGGTTTTAACCTAATTAGGTCTTGAACCTTGTGAAAAACATGAATAAGTGAAAGTAAAATGCAACCTGAAAACGCAGTATCCTGCATGACTCTATTACGAAGCTTATAACTCTCTAACTAATGATATTTAAGCAAAACATTTAACATGAAAGATGACCATATAGACTAATACAAGAACTTTCATGTTGGAGTCTTGACCTACTTCGGTCCTAAAGCTTGAGCAAAACAGGATGAACCTAAGGCTAACTGCAAACCCGAAAACACAGTATTATGCATGACTCTCTTACGGGGTTCATAACGCTCTAACTAAAGACTTTTTGACAAAACGTTAAACATAAAAGATGATCATGACTACCAGTAGAAGAACTTTTATGTTGATGATTTAGTCTAATTCGGTCTCCAATCATGTGCATAATAAGAAGAACAGGAAAAGTCCTAACTGTGCGCGACTTAGGGAGAACGACTAATACACAAAGTATACTCAATGAAAATTAGTAAAATCAGAAGCAAATGAAGCTAGACTCAAAGCTCTACAAGATGGTATTATTTTTCTTTAATCTTGACCCAAGAATGCCTACCTTTGAATGCAATGAACTCCCTGCAGGTTCCTGGTTCGCTACAGGGCGAGGTGGAAGAAGACCACGTTTTTCCCCAGCCTTCTCCTCTCCTCCAGCACCCCAAACATGCTGCACACGACCCCAACTTGATGTCCAACCTTCCCCAAACGTTTTGCGAAGAGTTCTTATAGTTTTAGGGTGCTACTTCATGTCCTAATGGCACTAGGAAAGAGGGCTGCGAATTTCTGCATTCTAGTTTCCAAAATCTGAGATTCTCTCATCCAAAGGAGGTAGCAAAGGTTTAGGAAACCACCTCTTAGAGTTGGGTCTGGTTTTGACTTACCTTGTATGACTAATTACCCTAATTTAAACCCTAATGTGCCCTTCACAATTATTGCATATTTACAGGTACGAATTTCTGAGTATTTTTATGTTCCAATTTTATTATTAGGCTAAAAGTGATCCATTGGCCCATTTTCATGAATGGGTCACTAATACATAATGTTATAAGTCTCTCCAACCTATTTATTTAATTTATGGTTGAGTTATTTTTCCGTGTTAACAATTTTCCGACTTAGTTTCCTAATTCGGTTAACTTGGTCACGTGTAACGTACACTTGGCCAATCGGATTTTTCGTTGCTCGAATATCTTCATGAAACTCTTAAGAATAATGTTTGAGGTTGATTTATAATTTTTACGGAATTTTCTAATGTGTTTTCTCACGTACGATAGTGGTACGTAAGTTCTATCATTTCGATAATACGTAAGTTATTTATTTACTATTTTCATACTTGAATTTGTTCATGGGTCATAAGTTGTCCATTGATCCAATTCCTTTTATGGACTATCCCCACATATTGTTTGAAGTCTACCCATAATTTTTATTTCAATTGTTAATCCACTTGGCTCATGTAATAATGGATTCTCTAATTTATTCCTTATTTATAATAATAAGTCACAAAAATTCTAAATCATGGTCTGAATTATTTTTCTATGCCCAAATTTCTTAATGGGTCATTAGATAATAATTTTTAAGGTACAACTATTATTTTTATAGAATTTTTACATGAGTTTCTACTCATGCAATAATGACGTGTATCTTTTAGCTAGTTTGGTTTTTATAAATTGACGAATTTTCTATTTATCTAAAATTTTTAATTAATGAAATTCCTGGGGTATTACAATCTTGATCATTTTAACTCCTATGGGCAAATGGCACATTTCGGGCGCTCTCCCCAGGACCAGATCGGGCCCCATTGTACTGGCATAGTCATGTTTCTTATCTTAGACAATCATATGGATGGCCAAATAGAGTACCAAGAATAGATGAGATTAATAGACGAATAGATAAGAGAGTAGAAGGAACGTGAACAGATGAGAGTACAAGGATAGTAAATAAGACAGGGATGTAATCGTAAAACACTGTTAAACAACGATGGTAACAGTTGCACAACACACAGTCATGTGCCGATAGTCTGGTAGCGGTCACAACCGCCCATTAGCCATGCTATGTACACAGGCCAGATGGTACAGAGTGATCCCAAGGTAAGAGAGAAACACAATAAGGCCACTGGATCATGCTGATCCCTAGGGGTGTAATGGGTTTAAGGGTACAACCAGCTCGTCGGAAATGGACGTGCGCCAAAGCCAAGAAGACTTATGGAAGCCTTGACAAGGAATTCTTGGTCCAGTCAGGAATATTCCAATGGAGAGGTGGTCCATGCAAGAAAAGTGTGCAACGAAATGTTGTTTGTCTTGCCTCGAGTGCTCGAAGGCAGAGGGACGCGATAGCAGTGTACGAAGCACGTGAATAAAATGAAGACAAGTGTTATTTAAATAATAGGGAAATTAAGTGAATAATTACACTTAATTACCAGATAGATTATTAAGTAATTTAATAAGGTCTCATTGCAAATAATAAGGTTTAGTGTGTGTAAGTGTAAAGAAATCTTAAGAACATGAAAGATTGTGCACATGACTTTTAATTTATTGAATTTATGTAAACATTACCAAATATTAATTTTCAGGTTAATAGTAATCATAACAGTGCACAATTAAGGGTTAAATAGGGTTAAATGGTATATAGAACAGGGGTATGTGAGCAAATACAGGTTTTGGCCGCATTCTTGAAATCGCGACGGGGGTCTCCGTCGCGTTTTAACTCATGACGGGCAGTCCGGCCTCGTTCTTCTGAACTGGCGGGCGGGCGTGAACCAAGAGGGAACCGTGACGGCACAAGCCATCGCATTTATGATGCGACAGACCGGCCGTCGCGTCCCTTCTAAAAGGGGAAAAACAACCCTTTTCAGGTCGGTCCTTCCTTCCATGGCGGATACAGGTCACTTATAAAATCCATATACAATCTCACAAAGGTCTAAAATGAAGGATCGAGAAATGATGTGGACAAGATCTAGAAGGGGGGGGGGTGAATAGATCTATGCCAACTAATGCGGAAGCTTAACCAATTTTGAAAAACTCTTTAATCAGAGACAATTGAAAACAGATTTCACAGATCTGAAGATAAATTGAGTGAGTTGTGCCAAGAGGAGTATGTGAACAAGTTGATTAGATGAATTCAAACGATCCTATGCATGCATCTAACGAAAGGTAAATTCAAACCACAATCAGATCAATGCACAAATATTTTTAGGTGGTTCGGAAATCACACCATGTGATTCCTACATCCACCCCTCACACAGTGAGGATCCACTAATAAACTTGGGTACAACACACCCACTGGAGCCTGACAACTCCAATACCCTGAGTTCACAACTCACAACCTCTAGAGCAAGACTACTCTAGAAACCTGAGCAAGACTGCTCAACTACAACTTGAGTACGACGACTCAAAACCACTGAGCTCAACGGCTCACACACAACTTGCTAGAAAGACACACAAGACTCAGATCCTCTAGCAATAGGTCTGATCTATCAAGAGTTAATTCATGAGACTTATGCAACAACCCATGAACAATCTTAGAATCACTCAGAAGAGAAAAGGAAAATGAGAATTGTATCGATGAACTTTTCTCTTCAGATGTACTCCCTTATAGACGGTCGAATTGTGAAGAGCTTTGATCTCTGGAAATTCCTGGGCGATGCTCTGCAATCTGATCTTCAGGATCTTCCTTGAATTCTTCACAGGAGTCGGCTTCTACTTGATCTGCTTCCTTGAGGTGATCCAATTGCTTCTTAAACAATCAATTTCCACTTTTCATTCTTGAACAGATGAGAATTTGGCTTGAGGAAGCACCATGAAGGCAAGAACAGGGAGGAGAACTCTTCTAGCCGCCAACCGGATTTCTGCGAGGCTCTGAAAGGGTTCTTGCATGTTGGATAGCCAATAGGAGGGTATTTATACCCCTAATAGTCCAAGTGTACCCTTGGGGGTCGTGGGCACACGGTCGAAGGCTAACCCAACAATTCCCTAGGGTGCCACGTGTCCAGGAGCAACTTAAAGTCACAGAGTTTCCGGTATGTGTCGACCTGCCCATGAGGTGTGTCGACACACTGTCCCAGACTGGGCAAAACAGTTCCCTGGGACATGCATCTAGTGTCGACCTGAGATTGAGTAGTGTCAACCTGCTGTAGCCAGTTGAAAAACAGGCCTTCTGGGAAGGCTCTCTAGTGTCGACCTGACTGCATTTGGTGTCGACCTGAGATACATGCCTGTTGATTTGTTTCTCTGGGATCTGTCTCTAGTGTCGACCTACCCTGGTTTAGTGTCGACACTAGTTTACCAATTCTTCATATTTTGGCTTAGGGCTTTCAGCATTGTGTCGACACCAATGTGGGGTGTGTCGACACTACCCTTGCAATAAATGTTTGTCCTTGAGAAATAAACACATAAATCATTAGTCAAATGTATTATCATGAATATAATGATAAATGTGTTTGGAAACATACTTTTTTGAATATTGTTATTTCAGGTGTGATGTATTCACATGTTCCAATTGTTATGCATTAAAATCACAACTTGTCATCATCAAAATGTGAGGAGAAATAAATTATATTCACAGTCAACCCAACAATCTCCCCCTTTTTGATGATAGCAACATTAAGTCCATATAAACATGAAGTTTCGATGAAATGTGATTTCAAGCTTTTTCATTTCCTTTTATTCATACTTGTCAAAGACCTTTGAACATTTTTTAGTGACATTTGAAAGTTGCACACATGAAAGACACAATGTTACTAGAAATAAGCTATTTTCACACAAAGGTTAAGCAGCTTGACAAGCATTCATACATTCACATATTGACATTCATTCAAAGAGTTTTCAATCACATTGAAGACACAAAAGTTTCTATTCATTTCATTCAAAGATATGAACATTACAATCTTCAAAAAGACATTACAAACTTTCTTTCTTCTTGCTATCTTCTATCTTCTCCCCCTTTGACATTAGCAAAAGAAATAACATTAGGTGGAAGGAGGAGGAGGAGGAGGAGGAATGGGGATCAAGATGGTCTCAATATCCGACAATCTCTTGTCCATTGAAGTCAATTTGAACTTTATTTTGAGGTTGGATAGTTGAGAGTCTTGTATGCAAAAGATTTTCCATTCTCTCTGAATTCTCTGACATTGTAGCTTGAAGGGCACTGAAATCATTTGACATTGGCTGTGAGGATGAAGACGAACCAGCTGACCAACCATAGCTATGCAAGGTTTTGAATTGATTTTTCAGTTCAGACATCTCTTCATCAATATGAGCAGATAAGTTCTTCATGGTCTCTAAGTCATCTACCAGATGAGCAAAAGACAGTCTTGTCTTAGATATCTGAGAAAGTGTTTCTTTGGTGTTGAAGACATCAGCTTGGGAATTTGCAAAAATTCCCTTCAGAACTGTTTCCAACTATTCTTGATGTTCTTTAAGCTCAACTGAAGCATCTGCCAATGTGCCAATCAGCCTGTTGAATCTTTGCACTGCATGGTCAGAGTTGCTTTTTGCTCAATAAATTTGGCAGACATAGTGTTCTCCAACCTCTGTACCTTTAACTCAAAATTTTTTGTCATTGTCTAAATGGAGGTGTTCAAGGCATCAAATTTGTCATTTAGAAATGTATACAACTCTAGTGGAACAGAAGGTCCACCAAAGGATGTGGAGGCTTGAACTTGAGGTTGTGGAGAAAACGATGGAATTTCTATGTCAGGGTTCAGGGAGGAGGAGGGCTGAAGTTGAGGTGAAAGTGGGGCATTAAAGGGTACATCAACTTCATCTGCAACATGAGGCTGACACTGGAGGCTAGTCCTCATTTACTGGAGGCTGTCCCTCTTGAACTGGAGGCTGATCCTCTTGCACTTGAGGCTGATCCTCTTGAACCACAGGGGCCTCTACTACAACTGGCGCCTCTCCTAACCTGGTCACCCACAATCCTAAAGCCCATGAACTTTTGAACATGCTTGAAACAATAAATGTTGGACTTAGGAATTTTCTTGGACTTCTCATTCTCAAGTGACACACCAAAGTGCTTAAAGTCTTGAGTCAAATGGGCTACATAAGGAAGTGATCTATTTAGATCTGCCCTAGTTGTCTCAGACATGATCTGGTACATTATGACATGGAGATTGATCTTTATGTCCTTGTTCATGCAGTATATTACAAATTTTTGAATGTCTGTGAGTCTATCCCTCCCACCACCTTGGGGTGTTATGATAGTGATGAGTATATGATGGGTAAGTCTCAACACGGGTGGAAAGGTGTTTGTGTTGAATTTAGTAACATGTGTTTGCTTGGGATCAGACTCATCTGCTTGCAACCCAGTCAAGATTGTATAGGCTTCATGAAGGTTAAACTTAAAATTATTGTAATCAGCTCCTTCATCTAGAATTTTGAATATGGTGGCTACTAGGTCTGTAGGCAAATCAATCTCAATTCCTTTGACCTTTGACATGTAACCATCATCAGTGCATTCCAAATGCATATAGAATTCCTGGACAAGTCTGGGGTATATTATGCGAAACTCAGAAATGAAGGATTGCCAAGACTGAAACTTGAAGAAGTTGATGACCTCAGAAAAAGCAGCATTCAATTCACTGTCCTCTAAATCCACTGCCCTAGGTTTCAGAATTATCCTTCCTTCACGAACTGACTTGGAAGGAGTGGCCTCAGAAGATGAAGATGATGATTGCTCAGAGACTTCAGGAGAAGAAACCAAAATCTTCCTCCTAGGGTATGCAGACCTTCTACCTCGACCAGAAGAGGATGCCCTACCTCTCTTAGCAGACGACGAGGATACAGATGAAGGCCCTGGCTGCTCTGCAGGGTCATGGCGCCTCTTGGTTCTCCTTTGAGAAGGAGGAGCATCGTCTGCCGGAATGGGCCTTGCCGTAGCCCTGGATCTTCCTCCACGGCGAGGGGCCTGCTTGTGGGCCATGGAAACAAGATGGAGTGGAATAGGAGAGGTTGGAGAGTGAGGAATGAGAGAAGAAGGACAGGGATCGAATAGAGGAGGGAAGAGGTGGAAAGCCTTCCGGATTCAAAGGTAGAAGATGGCCGTCGGGTTGACCTGCAGAAGAAAAAAAGGGGTTTTCAGGGTACACTATCCCGCAGGAATAACCAAACCCTAACCGGCGCCCACGGCGTAAATGACTCTGGCAGGGGGTCAGTGTCGACACTAGAGGAGGTGAGTGTCGACCTGAGCTAAAGTGTGTCGACACTAGATGAAGGTAGTGTCGACCTAGCCTGATGAAAAAATTTAGATTTGAGTATGGAAAAATTGTGACTTTTGGGACATCTTTTTAATGATAAACCCTAAACCCTAGGCACACATTATCCTTCAGTCTTTGAAAGAAATCTGAATTTCTATTGTTTTGAAGAATATACGTGAGAGTTGACAAATGAATATAATAGATTACTCAAAGGATCATTTTGAGACTCTAGATGTCTGAATGAGGACATCATGCAAGGAAATTGATGCAATGCAAGAAGTGTTTGAATTTTCAAAAGACATGACTTGAATTTTATAGCTCCCCCTGAGATGAGGATTTCAACCACTTTTCGTCAGAATAAAGATATGTAAGTTTTTGAAATCAGAAGTAATTCTCTTTGAACAACAAAAGCTCCCCCTCTACAATTGCATATTCATTTCTTGGTACTTGGCGGAGACATATACTCTCGCATAGTGAAAGTGTCCAGACAAGCAGAACTTGTCCTTCTTCAAATCACCATTTGATATACCAAGAAGTTCAACACAATGTGAGTTGAAGAATTCATTGTCAAAAAGAAATAGAAATGAAATGGAGAGAGATATGAGCAATATGAATAAAGGAAGCAAAGAATAATGATGATGCAAAGAACTCCCCCTCAGAAGATGCCTAACACTCAACCCAATCCCAAAGAGAGAGATCAAGAAAATGGTCATTTACAAAGACCAAGTTCTCTCCTTAAAGATTAGAATCTACTGTCAGGAAGGGTTTGGTGAAGATGTCAGCAATATGTTTTTTCAGTTTCTATGAAGTGGAGTTCAAAGAATTTCTTTGCTACCTCATCTCTCAAGAAATGATACCTAATTTCAATATGCTTGGTTCTGGAATGCTGAATGGGGTTCTTAGACAGATTTATTGCACTTGTGTTATCACAAAGAATGAGAACACAACCTAAGTCTTGGTTATAATCAAGAAGTTGATGTTTCACCAAAGAATTTGAGTTCCACATCTACCTGCTGCAACATACTCAGCCTTTGCAGTTGACAGAGCAACTGAATGTTGCTTCTTAGAAGCCCAAGTAATTAGGCACCCACCTAAGTATAAACACAAGCCACTTGTGTTTTTTCTATCTAATTTACATCCAGCATAGTCAGCATCACAGTAGGCAATCAAATCTAACTTGCAACCAGCAGGATACCAAATTCCTAAATCACATGTTCCAACAAGATATTTGAAAATTCTTTTAACAGCTAACATGTGACTTTCTTTAGGATTTGATTGAAACATAGCACACAAACACACAGATAACTGAATATCAGGTCTAGAAGTTGTTAGATAATGTAGAGAACCAATCATACCTCTGTAGGTCTTTAGGTCTACTGACTTACCAGATGAGTCTTCTTCTAGCTTAGCATTAATAGCAATTAGTGTGTTTGAATGCTTGAGGTTTTGAATGTCAAACCTTTTCAGGAGTTCTTTGACATACTTGGTTTGACTAATGATGATCCCCTCATGTGTTTGGTTAACCTGCAATCCAAGAAAAACTTTAGATCTCCTATTAAACTCATTTCAAATTCATTTTTCATTTGATTTGAAAATTCAGTACACAGGCTTTTATTGGTTGATCCAAATATTATGTCATCAACATAAATTTGGACTGCAATTATTGTTATTGACTATTTTTGTGAACAATGTTTGATCAACATTTCCTCTAGAATATCCTTTTTCAAGCAAAAAGGAACTCAAACGATCATACCAAGCTCTTGGAGCTTGTTTAAGACCATAGAGAGCCTTATGAAGCTTGAAAACATGGTTAGGATGTTTTTCATTTTCAAATACAGGAGGTTGTTCAACAAAAATATTTTCCTTTATATACCCATTTAGAAATGCACTTTTGACATCCATTTGATAAACTTTAAATTTCATGGAGGATGCAAAAGCAAGGAAAATCCTAACAGCTTCTAGTCTAGCTACAGGGGCATATGATTCTTCAAAGTCAATTCCAAACTCTTGATTGTACCCCTTTGCAACTAGCCTAGCTTTATTTCTTATGACTTGACCATTTTCATTCAACTTATTTCTGAAAACCCATCTAGTGCCAATGACTGTTTGGTCACTAGGTCTAGGTACTAATTCTCATACTTGATTTCTGTCAAATTGATGAAGTTCATCATGCATTGCATTGATCCAATCAGAACTTGATAAAGCTTCATCAATTGACTTTGGTTCAATTTGGAAATTAGAGCTAGTGGGTCTTCTTCAATAGCATGCAGGAATGATGATCTAGTCCTAACTCTATCATGCAAATTGCCAACTACATTATCTAATGGGTGATCTCTCAAAATTCGATGTTCAGAAATTACCTGTTGAGGGGTACTTAAATCTGGAGCAATGTACCTGATCCACTTGAAGATGGTGAATTGATGTTCAAATTCTCACCAATGTCTTCAAGCTCCTCAACAGTTGGTGAAGAGTCCACAATGAAATCATCCTCTTCACTGTCTTCTTTCCCTGCAAGATTTAGAACTTTTAGTTGAAAAGGAATTTTCATCAAAGATAATATGTGGAGATTCTTCAACAGTTTTGTTTTTGAGAATGTACACTCTGAAAGCTCTTGACACTTCTGAATAGCCAAGGAAGATGGCTTCCTGACTCTTAGCATCAAACTTGTCAAGATTTTTTTATTATTGTTGTGTACAAAACATTTGCACCCAAAGATTTTGAGGTAAGACACAATTGGCTTTTTTCTTTTTATAATTCATAGGGGGTTTTCTTGATTTTTGGTCTGACCAAGCTCTATTGAGAATGTAGTTTGTTGGTTTACAGCTTCAGCCCAGAAGGATTTGGGCAAATTGCTTTCTAAGAGCATGGATCTAGCCATTTCCACAAGAGTTCTATTCTTTCTTTCCACAACTCCATTTTGTTCTGGAGTTCTTGGTGAAGAAAACTTGTGGAATATTTGAAATCAGCACATAAATCAGAAAATGATTGTTTTCAAATTCACCCCCATGATCAGTCAAAATATTTTTGATTTTATATGAAAAGTTTGTTAAGGCAGTGGTACAGAATTTCCTGAACTCAAGGCAAGTATCACTTTTGTGGGACAAGAAGATAACCCAAGTAAATCTGGTAAAATCATCAATGATTACAAACACATATCTCTTGCCACTTAGACTTAGAACTCTTGTTGGTCCAAAAAGGTCCATGTGAAGTAGTTCTAGTGGCCTAGATGTGAGTACCTCATTGAAGGTCTTAAAAGATTTCCTAGTTTGTTTTCCTTGGGCACAGATCCCACAAACTTGATTTTCAATGTTAGAGAAAGATTCAGGAAGACCCTTAACCAAATTCACCTTAACAATTTATTCAGTGTTCTGAAACTTGCATGGCCAAGTCTTTTGTGCCAAGTCCATGCAATTTCATCTTTATTAGCAACAAAGCAAAGATTTTCAGAAAAGTTTTTATAAGGTTGATCATGTAAACATTGTTTTCTCTTTTTCCAAAAAATTTTATTTTATCATTTTATCAGTTGATGAATCAATGATCTTACAGAAATGGATTCAAACACAACTTTGTGACCTTTGTCACATAGTTGGCTAATGCTCTGCAGATTGTAATCTAGACCATCAACTAATAAAACATTATCAACAGAGTTTGAGGAAGTTTGACCAACCTTTCCAGATCCAATGATCTTTCCTTTATTTTTACCTCCAAATGTTACTGAACCTCCCTCCTTCTCAATCAGGAATGAAAATTTGGCTCTATCTCCAGTCATGTGTCGTGAACACCCACTGTCAAGGAACCACACATTTGAATTGGGTGCACGACCTTCCTGCAAAATCAATCAATGGAGAGAAGATTTGGTACCCAAACAGTGTTGGGACCATCAGAATGTTTGGACATTGTCATCAAATCTTTTCTCACCCAAATTTGATTTGTTTTTTATTTTTGTTTTATTACAGTGGTGTTCTCAGTCTTTTTCAGTTTATTCTTTCCTTAGGAATGAAAACACCAGTGTTTTTATTTTTAGTAGGAGGGGTGTTTTCATTTGGATATGAGGAGGTGGAATCCAAGGATTTTGTTGGTACATCAGAAAATTTGGATAGGAGAATTGAGGATGATACCAACATGGGTTGTGATACCATTGGCTCCAAGATGGTGAAATCAGCTTGATATGTGTCTTGGAGGTCCAAGGTTTTATGAATGACTTCCTTTGACTTTTTCTTATTTTTCAAAATTTTATTTGAATTTTTATTTTGTGGTTTGTTTTTTTTGATGTTGAGTAGGTCGACCTCTCCTTGACTGGTGTCGACACAACAGCCACAAAAACCTTCTTCTTGTGGACTGGTGTCGACCTGTCAGGTGACTGTGTCGACCTGGTTGCCTTATTTGATTCTGAGTTTTTGGAATTTTTGGGTTTTGCTTGATGTTTGTTTGATTTCTGTGTTCTCAAGACTAGGGCCTTTGACAAATTAATTAATGGTTCTTTATCCTTCTTCTCACCAGATTGTCTTTCTTAGGTTTTTTTATTAAATCCTAGTCCATGAGAAATTGATTTCATTTTTGCTCCCAGCAAGGCCTCCAGATTATCTTTACCATTTGTGAATGTTTCAATACTTCATCCTTTTCTTTTAGCTGGTTTTGTAAGGTTTTGATTTCTTCAACTTTTGTTGTTTATCATGGTTTTCCATTTCCAGCTTTCAGACAGTTCTTTGAATTCAAGGGTGGCCTTTTGAGAGGCTAGCTTAAGCTCATCAATCAAGTTCAGAAGGTTTTCTTTTTCTTCATTCAGTTATGTTACTTCATTTTCTAGTTCACAAATTCTTTTGTTGAAAGATTGGTTGTGCAAAGTTTTCAATTTTCTTTTTGTGTTTGTTTTCTTTCCTCATTTCAGTATATTTTTACAAGTTCTGCATATGCATCTTGCCAATCCTCAACTGAATAGTCTTCGAAAGATGTACTTACCTTTCCATCAGAACTATTCGCCATGAAGCAGATTTCCTCACTATCAAACTTGAGGATTTTCTTCTTCTTCCTTCTCACTTGAGTCATCATCAGACCAAGTGGCTACCATGGCCTTTGGCTTCTTGAACTTGTGAATCTTTTTGTGCTTCTCCTTCTTGTTTTCAGGACATTCTCCCTTCATATGTCCTGGCTTGTTGCACTGTAACAAATGACAATTTCGTCAGATTTTTTATTCTTGTTAGAATTAGCATTAGAAAAGGAAGTGTTTCTTTTACCTGATGAAAATTTCTTTTTGCCAGAAAGTTTTCCTTTTCTATACTTCAAGAATTTTCTGAATTGCCTGGTCATGAGGGCAATCTCATCCTCATTTGACTCAGACTCATCAGAACTGGTTTCTCCAGACTCTTGTCTTTGTTACTAGATGAGGCCTTTAGTGCTACTGGCTTGTTTTGATTATATGTTCTTCATTTCTCTTTAGATTGATTTCATATGTCATTAAAGATCCTATCAATTCATCCAAAGAAATTTTGGACAGATCTTTAGAATCTTCAATGACAGTGGCCTTGTGTGCCAAATTGAAGAGAGGAACGTAGAATTTTTCTTACCAAGTCAGCATCTGAATAGTCCTTACCTAAGGCCTTCAGTCCATTGACTATGATCATAAACCTGGCAAACATTTCAGAAATTGTCTCATTAGATTTCATCATAAACAATTCATATTCAGAGACAAGAATGTTAGCCTTAGTTTCTTTAACCTGAGTGTTCTATAGAGTAACTCAAGTTTATCCCACATCTCTTTGGCAGATTTGCACATTGAGATTCTTGAGTACTCTTTGGGTGGAACACACATTAGATCATATTCATGGCACTGTAATTCAAGTGTAGCCCTCTTATCTGTTCCCTAGTCCAGGTTCTTCCTCTCCCTGGTTCTCATAGGGGCCTACCTCCACTACTTTCCAGATTCATAATTTTGGGCTCTAAGAAAAACTTGCATTCTATTTTCCAATAAGAATAGTCCGTTCCATTAAAAAATGGTGGCCTATTAATGGAAGTGACCCTCAGCTATGAACCCTCTGGAATCCATTGAATTAAAGGATGGTGCAAAGAAGGAAACACTCAGCAAGCAAACAAGCAAGCAAGCAAATCACACAGAACAATCAGAAATCACTCAGATCAGATCAGATATAACCCGCTCTGATACCAATTGAAGGATCGAGAAATGATGTGGACAAGATCTAGAGGGGGGGGGGGGTTGAATAGATCTATGCCAACTAATGCGGAAGCTTACCAATTTTGAAAAACTCTTTAATCAGAGACAATTGAAACAAAATTCACAGATCTGAAGATAAATTGAGTGAGTTGTGCCAAAGGAGTGTGTGAACAAGTTGATTAGATGAATTCAAACGATCCTATGCATGCATCTAACGAAAGGTAAATTCAAACACCAATCAGATCAATGCACAGAGATTTTTAGGTGGTTCGGAAATCACACCATGTGATTCCTACATCCACCCCTCACACAGTGAGGATCCACTAATAAACCTGGGTACAACACACCCACTGGAGCCTGACAACTCCAACACCCTGAGTTTACAACACACACCACACCTCTAGAGCAAGACTACTCTAGAAACCTGAGCAAGACTGCTCAAAACTACAACTTGAGTACGAGACTCAAAACCACTGAGCTCGACGGCTCACACAACTTGCTAGAAAGACACACAAGATTCAGATCCTCTAGCAATAGCTAGATCTATGAAGAGTTAATTCATGAGATATGCAACAACCCATGCACAATCTCAGAATCACTCAGAAGAGAAAAGAAAATGAGATTGTATCGATGACTTTTCTCTTTAGATGTACTCCTTATAGAAGGTCGAATTGTGAAGAGCTTTGATCTCTGGAAGTTCCTGGGCGATGCTCTGGCAATCTGATCTTCATGATCTTCCTTGAATTCTTCACAGGAGTCGGCTTCTACTTGATCTGCTTCCTTGAGGTGATCCAATTGCTTCTTCAACGATCAATTTCCACTTCTCATTCTTGAACAGAGAGAATTTGGCTTGAGGAAGCACCAGGAAGGCAAGAACAGGGAGGAGAACTCTTCTAGCCGCCAACCGGATTTCTGGAGGCTCTGAAAGGGTTCTTGCATGTTGGATAGCCAATAGGAGGGTATTTATACCCCTAATAGTCCAAGTGTACCTTGGGGTCGTGGCACACGATCCAAGGCTAACCCAACAATTCCCTAGGGTGCCACGTGTCCGGAGCAACTTTAAGTCACAGAATTTCAGAGTGTGTCGACCTGCCATGAGGTGTGTCGACACACTGTCCCAGACGGGGCAAAACAGTTCCCTGGGAGAGGCATCTAGTGTCGACCTGAGATTGAGTAGTGTCGACATGCTGTATGCGCGGAAACCGCCTTCTGGGAGATCTCTAGTGTCGACCTGACTGCATTTGGTGTCGAACCTGAGATAGAGATGTTGATTTGTTTCTCTGGGATCTGTCTCTAGTGTCGAACCTGCCTGGTTTAGTGTCGACACTAGTTGACCAATTCTTCATATTTGGCTTAGGGCTTTCAGCATTGTGTCGACACCATGTGGGGTGTGTCGACACTACCCTTGCAATAAATGTTTGTCCCTGAGAAATAAACACATAAATCATTAGTCAAATGTATTATCATGAATATAAATGATAATATGTTTGGAAACATGCTTTTTGAATATTGTTATTTCAGGTGTGATGTATTTCACATGTTCCAATTGTTATGCATTAAAATCACAACTTGTCATCATCAAAAGTGAGGAGAATGAATTATATTCACACTTAACCAAACATAAAACTATGAAACTAGTCTAAATAAAAGTGACACTTAACTATCAACAGACATGAGTAATTAGACATTAACAAGTATTGGGCATGCTTCAATTAGGTTACATTTTGTTGACCTAAAACATGCACAGTCATGGTTTCCGATTTAATTAGCAAAGGATACATGATGAAATTGGGAAAAAATAGGGCGTTTGAAGCCCAACATCATGTAGTATTTTATGAAATAATTTCATGGCATGGGATCAAGTACACGCATGGATTGAAAGAAAACATGAAGGTCGGGTACATGATGCTGATAGAGATTTGAGCATGTTATTCTCTCTTATGGAACACATAAATTGGGGAAATCATGGGGCTTTCAAAGATAGATGTATGGGCTACCTATGGCCGAAGTTATTGATTTATGCTCGAGAGATTGCCTTCTTTTCACGCTAATAAGAAATCCTAGGGTTTTTTATGAGAACGATTAGAAATCCCCTTGTTCCAAGCCCTTCCTCTCCTTGCTCCTCGTCCTCAGCCTTCTCTCCTCATTCTCCGAGCTCTAGCTACGAGTTATGGCTTGGTAGGACAATTAAGGTGTTTTAGCTAGTGTAAGAGTCCTATTAGTCTAAAAACTTTCCTTCTCTTCCAAACTCTAATTTTTCACTATTATCTCCCTATTTTCCCACCACTATCTATCTTAATAGACTAGGTGAGAATCTAAATCCGTGGGCAATGGGTTAGGATAGGCTTAGGACTCCTTTAGGATATTTACAACCTATTTTAATATTTATCTTGCCCTTATTTTATTTTATTTATTAATTAACTCCGAAATTAGGCAAAAGATCTTCCATCCAAATATGGGCCGTTGGCATTTTGGCACATTAATTATGTGTGGTCCACTAGTTGAACCCATTTACTATTTACCTTATGGGTTCTAGTTTAATTCCTTTTATTCCATTTATCATTCTTATTCTAATTTGTTCTATTTATCGTATTTATTTATTATTTATTTTATTTGGGATTTAAAATTAGAGTGCTACAGCATAGATTTTAGGCCAACGAGAAGTGTGTGATTTAGAGCTTGGCCTTCCATTCAAAACCCCTCCTGCTCTTAGCCCTCTTCGAAGCCTTGTTCCTCATCCTTCTTGTAGAGAGAGCTTGTAATGATCTGAGGGAGCTGCTTCCACTGTAGTTCATTTATTCTCTCATATGTGCCTCAGATCAAGCATTGTATTGTTTCTATTAGCGTGGTCTAGGGCCACCACCTCTATAGTCTTAATAAAGTGTTCCTCTTTCTTAAGTGAAGAGAAGACCTGCTGTGTAGTAGGTGTTGAATCCCTTTTGTAGAATGGAAACCTGTTGGAATAGGTGGTATATGCCCTCTTATGGGTTGAGGAGAAGGCCAATGGATGCTAGATGTGTAAGTATCCTTATGGGGGACTTTACCCTTGCATGTGTGATTGCCTTGTCTTATTTCCGATGCTAACTAACTCTAACCTCAACATTTAGTGTTTCTAAAGTTGTTTGTTACAGAAATTATTAAAGACAATTTTTGCAATCCATTCACCCCCCCCCCTCCCCTTGGGCTTGCACCTAGTCAACCTAGAACAAGCCTCTCTAGAGGAAAAAGATGAAGACAAGGAAGAGCCTCCAATAGAAGAACTTGAACAACAAGAAGAACCATAAAGAACTTCCTAAAGAATTGTTATCATAGAGATCATCCAAGAGAAACATAATAGTGATCACCAAGATAGGTAAGAACCATAGGTATGACTATTCCCTTTGATTACACTGCATTTGTATCTCAAATTGAGCCTAGGACAATTGATGATACACTGGAAAATGAATCTTGGATCCTAGCTATGCAGGAGGAACTTAACCAGTTCCAATGCAGCAAGTCTAGACTCTTTACCCAGACCTTCTGATCATACAGTTATTGGGATCGGATGGGTCTTCAAAAACAAATGGATGAGTCAAGGGTGATCACTAGAAACAAGGTCAGACTAGTAAACTCAAGGATATTCCCAAGAGGAAGGCATTCATTTTGATGAAACATAGCTCTAGTTGTTAGTTAGTTTAGAGGCAATTAGAATTTATTAGCATATGCATGTTCTTTAAATATGAATTTGTATCAAATGGATTTAAAGAGTACTTTTCTGAATGGTTTTATAAAAGAAGAAGTTTATATTGAACAACCACAAGTTTTTGAAGATACTAAATATCCAATTCATATTTTTCGTTTAAAGAAGGCACTATATGGTTTGAAACAAGCTCCAAGAGCTTAGTATGAAAGACTAAGTACTTATATTCTATCACATGTTTTTTCAAGAGGTAAAGTAGATAGTACTTTATTTATTAATAAGTTTTCAGAAGGGATCTTGATTATACAAATATGTTGATGATGTTTTTTTTGGTTCTACAAATGAATCACATTGCAATTCTTTGAAAATCTCATGCAAAGTGAGTTTGAGATGAAACATGATCGGTGATCTTAATTATTTTCTTGGGTTGCAAATCAAGCAGACCAAGGAAGGCACTCACATTTGTCAAACCAAGTATATTTTAGATTTGCTTTCTAAATATGGTTTTGACAAGTGTAACCCTTAGGTACACCTATGAGCTCAGGAATAAAGTTAGATAGTGATCCAATTGGTAAGAAAGTAGATCAAAAGATCTATATGGGCATGATTAGATCATTACTATATCTCACTGCTAGTAGACCAGATATAATGTTGAGTGTATATGTGAGTGCCATATTTCAGGTTGATCCAAAAGAATCTCATATTAATGCTATTAAAGATTTTTTAAATATCTTATTAATACAAGTAAATTGGGATTATGGTATCCCAGATGTTCTGAATTTAAATTACTGGATATAGTGATGCTAACTATTCTGGATGCAAAATAGACAGAAAAAACAACAGTGGTGCTATCAATTTCTTGCAAGATGCTTAATTTTTTGGTCTTCCAGAAACAAAACTTAGCAGCACTGTCTACACCAGAAGCAGAATACATTACGGCTGGAAGTTGCTGCACCCAATTGTTGGGATCAAACATCAACTAGAGACTATGGTTACAAATTACATGAAATTCCAATGTTGTGTGACAACACAAGCACAATCAACCTGTAACAACCCCAAGAACTTGACCCTCGGCCCAAGTCGAGGACCCAATTTTCGCAGTCGCCGTCCATGGATCCGCAGACCCGGAAGGGCTATAACACAAGTCTAACAGAATATGTAAAGCAAAAAAACGTCAACTACTAACTAGGAGTGCACACGCGGAAGCAGAAAGAAGAGCGAGACCGCATCGTATCGCTCTAGGTACAGTCCCAACACACACAACGAGTACAAGTAAAAAGGAAAAAAGAAAGCCCTTAGGGGCATACCACGAGGGTGAAGTACAAGTGAAATGGGGATACCACTGCTAGCTATGGGGACGATGACTACTGCCCCGCCTCCTCCGCCCGACGCGCGCCCCTACTGCTGCTGAGAAGTCTCACCTGGAAAAAGAGGGATGAGCTTCACAACAGAAGCTCAGTAGGGACTACCAATCTCTACTAGCTCTAACAGGCGGCAAAGAATATATAAATCAACATAAATAACATCAGTTCTATATTCCAAGCTACACAGTAAAGTGTGGAAGCAAAGCTAACTAATTAGCAACAGTATGAAAAAGACACCACAGTCAGATACTCTATATGACCAGCACGTCGTGACCACCACATGACTGGCGACACAGACAGAGCGAACCCTGCTTGGACAAGAGACACTAGCTACGGAAACCACTACCACTAGTCAACTGGTCAGGAGCGTCCACTGACATCTAGACCGAAGTCTAGATCTCCACGTCTCGTCAGAGTGGGGGCAGGAGCACAAAGTAACACAACAGTAACCGCCATAGTCTTGCCAGACTACAGTCCCACGCCTGACCTCTATAGGTGGTTCTAGGGCCACAAAGAGAGAGGCAGTAAGAATAAGTACTACCTGGTCTGTGCCGGGAAGACTACAAAACGGCCTCGGCATCCCAGACTAACCAAGAGGGCCCTGCAAATGACTCAACGCCGCTATCCTAACCACCGTTTTCTCCTCTGCTCTAGAGTTCGTGACTCGAGCACGCCCGCAGCCCAGAGCACTCCCTCAACAGGTGCACGGGGACGGGGGTCCCAAGTAAATGGTAACAACCTCTCTCGCAGGATGAGCCCTCAGGAGTCGAGCACCGGGCGAATGACTAGCGTAGGACCGTACTAGGAACTAGAACTGGTGCCACGGGTACAGAAAGAACGAAAAACGGCGAAGACTCCATGAGAAATGGAACTCCACAAGATTTACCTATCTCTGATGTTGTCGCGACGATGGGTTGTCATGAAAATGTCACGACGCCAATGCCGTCACGACAATGTCACGACTCCATAGGACGTCGCAATGATGTCATGACGGCCATGCATGTCACGACATCATCGTGACCCCTAAACGGGTGACCTAGTCAAGAGGGGTCTCGAGACAACCCTCCCAAGGACGACCCCAAATCTGATACAAAGCGTACCAATAGGGGGAGGGGAGCGGGAGACGCTAGGAAAACATAGAAATAGGCAACCACCCTCACAACCCCTGATCATGCAATAAACATGGAGATCTACACTCGAGGAAAACCTTTCCACGAATGAGGCATGGATCTCACACCCCACGACCTCAACATGGCGAAGAAAAACTAGAAACTCAGGAGGGGGGGGGAGCATGCTAGGACGAGAGGAGACAAGGGGTCCCTACCTCAAGGAGTAGAGCCGACCTGTTAGGCCTTCATGTCAGAATGGCCACCTCCTCCGCGCTCCTAGCACTACGTGGACGTCGCCTATAATAAGGAGACGTCATCTCCCACCACAAACACCATGAAACACGCCAAGAATGCAAGAGGAGATCAGGGGAAGGAAGAAGGAAGAAGAAGAAGAAGAAGAAGAAAAGGAAGGAGAGGGGAGAAATGGGGAGCCTGCCTGGGCTGAAAACGACGGGCCTAGAGGACGTAATGGGTCCGGCCGACATGACAATGACCATGTCAGACCGCCCAGCAGGTCGTGACCACGTCGCGACGCCCTACCCGGTGCGACACCAAAAGCGATCAAACCTCGAAGATCGGGAAAAGTAGAATGCGACGGCTTGCCAGGTCTCATCAACGTTGTACGCACCTAACACCGACAAGGTCGTTCTGACAGAAAGGACACGGTCAGATCGGTCAAAAAAGCAGTCATGTCACCTGCTAACGCTGTGACAGGAACACGATGCCCACCCCCATCGCGACATGAACGCGGCAGCCATGTGTGCTCGACCAAAACCATGTCACGACCCGCTCCTCTGGCGCGATAATGTCTCGACCAAGGGGTCCGTCGCAACCCTGAGGACAAGGCTAAGGGCCCGAGAGGGCCGGGTCTTACACAACCTGACCAAAAATCCTATCCAAACACTCAATAACCAAGCACATTAAGGTCAGACATCATTTCATCAGAGACAATGTAAGTAATGGTGTATTATCCTTGAATTTGTGTCTACAGATCATCAATTAGCTGATCTTTTCACTAACCCACTTCCTGAGGATAGATTTACATCAATTAGAATAGAAATAGGAATGTGCAATCCTGATTAAATGGTAAACTCTATGGCTACATTGTTGTTCAACTAAATGTCAAATTGTTTCTAACTCCTTTATAGTGACTTCTCAAAAGTTGGAGTTCAGGAAGTCCAAGTTACTAGTTGTATTTTAAAATTGAAATCTTATTTCAATTTTTTTTTTTTTTTTTGGGGGGGGGGGGGGGGCAAGACTTAAATACTAAATTGTATTCACTCAATCCCACCTGTTCATATCCCAAATTTGCAGTCCTCTTTAGATTTCCTTTCTTTATATAAACTCTACCTCTTCTCTATCCAAATACCCATTTGAAACCACTCCGACTCCTTTGTCTTCTTCCAGGTTCCCTCGTCGTTTTCAACCCGTCAGAAAACCCTTGTTGTGAAATTGTCGATTTCTTCAATCCTTCTGAGAAAGGTAGGATCTCTGACCATATGGGATCATCTCACATCTCCTATACAAATTGTCTTAGATTTTTCACTGTATTTGTCTAGATAGCCTCATCTAGGCACGAGATGCTTCTTTTTTCAATTCGAAGCAGTTTCAGAGGATAAATTCCACCAAAGCTTCAATTGTCTTGGAAAGGTTGTAGATTTATCTCAATTGACTGGCCGATTAGGTTCAGTAGCAGAGTTTTAGAAGTATGGGCTGGAGAAGATTGTTGTGACATCTAAGAACCAACTTATGACGCAGTGAAGGTGTAGCAACTTCAATTTTGGAGAAATTAAAATAAAAAAAATCATAATATTAAAATCATGATAATTGGAAAATAAATCAGAGAAAACTAATTAAATTAATTAGAAAATCAAAGAGAAGAGAATAAATAAAACTCATCAAATGAAAATAAGTAATGGGCTTTGTTAAATGGACCCATTAGAAATTAGTGAGCTAAAATAGAGATTTTAAAAGGGGAATAATTGAAAAATATCCAAAATTCGTAACTAAAATATTACTTAAATAAAAAAAGGGTATTTAATGCATTAAAATAAGTGATTGGGTTGGATTTGGAATCCTAACCTACCCCAATTGCTTGGCCACAAAATCCTCTCTCTCAACCCCAATTAAGAGATCTCTTGCTTAAAAAGGGGAGAGGAAAAGAGGAAATTCAGGATTAAAGGGAATTAGAGTCCAATTAGGAAATGAAATGGGGAGAAGATTAAATACTCTCCTAAAACCTCATGGCCGGCCCTAGCTCATGCCAAGGGGTTGCTGGACCAGGAAGAGAGGTCAAGAGAAGGCGAATTTTTGTAGAAGAGGGATCTCCCAAGTTCTCCCAGAGTTCTTCAAGTTCTGCCTAGAGAAGTGAAACGATTAAAGGTAGGCATTCTCCACGAGCATAAAACTATGAAAATTTTAACTGTAGGCTCTTCCCATCATCATGAGAATACTCTCAAGTTCATGATTTTTCATCAGGTTAATATTTACTTCTGATTTTTCGAAGTTCTACACTAATCTTGACCTCGAACCCCCTTATTAAATCTTGTTCTCCTTCTACACTTAATCACATGCCACAAAATTTTTATTGAAGATTCTGATGGATGTTAGGTTTCATTTGCCCCTAAAAGCCCTAATTTCCATCCACCCTATCATGCGAATTAATTCATTGATCCCAAACTGTACAAACTTCTATGTTCGTCCTGAATACTCTTATTAAACCATGTTGAAACCTTTGTTGCTTTCCGATTCTGATTTACTAGAGGTCCATGCATTGTCTGGATCTGTTTAAAACTAGTTTCATGGTTTTCATGGACTATGCAAATTGTTCTTAGTATTAGAACAACCTGTGTCGAAAAGGTGAAAGTCTTGTCCGCAATCGAAGAACATGTCTGATCCCTGTCGTACTCGGCACAGACCACCAAAACGCGATGGCCCGATAGGTCGCCGTTCTGAGGTCTGATTGCGACAGTGTGCGGTCGCATTCTGAACGCGACAGGTATCACCGTCGCGATTGCTGTGCCTGATCTGAACGGTCTGTCGCATTCCTTAGAGGTCTCTATCGCGTTCTCAGTGCCTGATCAGGCAAGCCTATCGTGATCCTTACAAGGTACTGTCACATTTTGATCCGACCCCGTCGCAATCCTTACAAGTGTCTGTCGCGATCACAAGGTTTTTGCAGGGAAAAACCTTGATTGCAATGCTCTATTGCCTAGTGTGTTATACCCTTAATCTCAGTTATACCCGCAGTAAATGCACTTGATATAAATTGAACTTTTATAGTGATTTAAAATACATACACACGACTAATCTCCATCTAGATTTCATGTCACATGCACACACTCGAACCATCCAAATGTGGCTTAATTGGCATGAACATTTAACATAATATATCTGGTAATTTATGCAATTAGATTGCCTTATTTATAAATGAACTTGTTTACGATTCGTGCGATATTTTGGAACACCCGCTCTCGATGCTCCACTGTTCCAAAATTCTCTAGATCGTCGAGGCACTTTTTCTATACACACCTTCTTGACTTAGATGAACTCTCTGACGGATCTCCTTCTACCGGACTAGTGAGTTTCTGCTTATCAAGTCCTCCGTAAGTCTCCTCTGTCCATGGATTCCCACATGGTCAATGAGCGGTTTTATCCTAACACCTATACACCCCTTTAGGGATCAATATTGTAAGGTCTCGGTCTTAGTGATCCTTATTCGGTCTTGTAGAGGTCTGTGTGGTTGACGACAAGAGCTATTGTCGTTAACGGTCTAGCCGTTGACTTGGAGTTAGCGTCCAGCGATATGGATGTTTTTCGTTGAACTCGACGACAAGCGATTTGGACGTCAAGTCTTGGCGGTTCAGTAGGTGGTAGAGATGTGGACGTCTATTGGTCGCGCCTGTAGAAATAGGGCAGTCCGAGAGCAGAAACCTTTCTTCTCTTTTCCTTCCTTTCCCTCCATTTCTGCCTTTGTCTGTTTCCACTGCTTCTGATGGTTGATGGAAGATCGTGGGAAGGCTCTGGTATGCGTGGCGGTGCTTGATCGGGTGGGAAACGCGAAGATTTGGTGCGATTCACACGGAGACTTCGACGGGTTCCGGTGCGATTGGTGGCTGTTTGGGAGTTTTTAAGGCGTTCTGAGGTAGGGACTTAACCCCTTTAACCCTCCTTAGCAGATTAGCATGCTTATTTGTGTAGTTTTGTATGCTAATTGCATTTTAGGGTTGGGTCATACCATGCCGGGATTTTGGGTGTTTTGGATGATTCAAGTGTTGTATCGTTTATTTTTGAAGTTCTGTTAGTGTTAGATGATGTCAGGAAGTATTTCTCCATCAGTAGGTGTTATGTTGGGTGATTTACCCAATTGGACTGACCCGTTGCTGTCTGGGGCTTGGGGACTAGAGAACTTAACGTCCACATTCTGTTGACGTTGAGATCTTCATGGTTGATATAAACGACAAGGTCGATGCCGTTGAGTTAGGGTTAGCGGCATGGTGAGGTGCCGTCTACTCATATAGCGACAATCGATGTGCCGTTAATATCTTGTGTCCCAACAGGCTTAAGTCCTGTTCTGTGTTCAAGTTGTTGACGTGATGTCCGCCCTGTTAACACAATTCTTCAAGGCTTAGAGTGAGACTTCGCCTGTGCATATGAGAATTAATTGTGACAGAGGTGTTCACTTACTGTACGGAGTTTCAGGCGTTGAGTGTGTTCCGTCTGTTGTATGCGCGTTGCGTTACCGCGTGCCCGTTTCTGTTGTGTTTCCTAGGCGTGGGTGGACTCCGTCTAGATGACTAGCATGTGTTTTATCCTCCGCTAGTGAGCCAGGACGCCGAGTGCGACTCTGTCCTGTGCGTACTCCTTGTGGTGGTTTCGAGCCGGTCTCCGTGGAGCCCCTTCTCTACCGCTAGGGTCAGACGTAGGGGAAAAATCGGTCGTGGACCAGACGCGACAGAGAGCATCTGTAGTGTGCACACGTGGCTGGGGTTGGAGCCTCTGTGATGACGGACGCCGAGCCACAGACCCTAGCTGAGTCCTACTTACTGTGCGTGGGTGTGAGTGTGTGTTATTGAGCCGCGAGGTTTACAGTTTTGGGTTTATGATGCGACGTGTGTTTATTTCTGTTTTTACTTCCGCACCTTAGTACTGTTGCCGGTGGGGTTACTTTTCCCTATTGGGTCTCTTTTCTTGAGACTCACTCCCCTCCCTTTCAGGTGGGTCATCGCGACTCCCGTTCCGGCGAGTCTAGCCACTTCGGTGTGGTGCGCCCTAGCTGCAGTGAGTAGTACTTTTTGTTGAACTTGTACTTTGTACTTAGCTCGGACTCTGAGTGTACTGTTATGTTCATGTATAGTGGAATTTTACAGCTTTGCATGGTGTGATCTCTTACATATAGTCTCGGCGGTTCACTTTCTACCCTTCCGAGCTTGTCTCGTGGGTTAGCAGGTCAGAATTCGGGTTACTGGTGGTGTTACTGGTAATGCGGATTCTAGGTCGTTACAGTTGGTATCAGAGCCTGGTCTGATGAGATATATATAAGGAAATATCAATCATGTTAACTCAGAGTATAAAGAGTACTTGTTGCAGCTATTTAACCCCGAGTTAATGTATTCATGTGTGTATTTTTGCTCTGTGTATGTACTATGTCACCTAGGCGACGTCCTAGAGAGGGAGTGCTGAGCAGGCGACTCGTCAGGAGGCTGGAGAACGCTCTGCCACCTCAGCAGAGCAGCCTTTGCCACAGGACGCACATATGGTATTGTTTCGCCGCCGCCACCTCCTCCTCAG
>CM024756.1:106146483-106215981 GCA_014218235.1 Colocasia esculenta
GGGATCAATACGATCCAAATGGCTATTAGAGTTCACTCTTATTTTGAATCATGTCGGACCTCTGGGCCTGTACTTAACATGGCCAGTGGTAGAGTCATGAGTTCCACCTGACTGCCAACACCAAGTGCGCATGTTGTGCAACTGTTACTATAGCCTGATTACTCATCGTGTTACGTACGATGTCCACTAGCTCTCATCTATGCTCTACTCGCTCATCTTTTCACGTTCAGTCTACTATCTCGTCTATTCATCTAGTGCTCTCATCTATTTCCTTGTTACTCTATATTAGCCATTGACTGATTGTCTAAAGATAAACAACATAATCAATGCCAGCGCCATAGGGCCCGATCTGGTCTTGGGGAGAGCGCCCGAAAGTGCCATTTGCCCATGGGAGTTAAATGATCAGGATGTCGGCATTACATCCAAGTGCCATACTATCTAGATTAATCTAATGACAATCAAAAAGTGCTATATTCTCTCGTTGTCTGTTGACAACAAAGTGCTATGCTATACTCGTTGTACTATTGCTATATTTTGTGTTATTATGCTATGGCCATCTTACTATTCGTGCTGAAATTGATGTTCGTGCTATATTTGGAAAGTTGTGCTATTTCGTTCACGTGCTATCCTGCCATCTTTTACTTGACTCTCTCGTTCCATCATTAGTTACTCTGCCTTTAACGCATAAATTATTTAAAGCCTGCTTGAGCCTGAGATTTAAGTCCTACTGGGCGTTAATCGCTCACCCTGCGTTATTTGTTATTGTGTTCTCAGGTGAGACCGAGGATGAACCATACAGTTAAGAGGACAGGAACGACCGGGAGTGATGTCATGAGTACCCTACCGTCCTATTACTAAGTTCTAGCGTTGTAGTAGTTAGGTTTGAAATTTAGTCTTTTGCTTTGTCTCAATGTAATTGGGCCCTATAGATTGGCTCTGATATTAGTGGTTGTAACTAGACATTTGAAAGATTAGTAATGAAATGAATTTGCTTTAATATTTATTCTTGTCCAATGGTTTGATGTCTAGTACTCGCTCTGTACCCGTTTATTTGCAATTGTCTCGCGTTCCGATATTCCGCGTCGGGGTGTGACAGAAGTCCTTTTATGTGACCCTCTTGTTGTATCTGTCACGCCCCAACGCGGAATATCGGAGCGCGAAGGCAGTTGCAAGAAAAGGTATAGAGCGTATACTAGACATCAAACCATTGCACACTGAATAATACTAAAGCAAATCTTTCTCATTAATAATTTTACAAATGTCTAGTTACAACCACTAATATCAGAGCCATTCTATAGGGCCCAATTACATTGCATTAGAAGGAACTAACTAACTAAAACTCTAAGATAACATAACGACTCGAGGGTACTCCTGGCTTCACTCTTGGTCATTCCCTTCCTCGTGAGTGTATGTGTCATCCTCGGTCTCACCTGAGAACACAACATCAAATAACGCAGGGTGAGCGATAACGCCCAGTAGGACTTAAATCTCAGGCTCAAGCAGGCTTTAAGTAATTAATGCATTTAATAGCAGAGTATCTAAAGATAGCAGGTACAAGAGAGTCAAAATATAGCAAGAGATAGCACAATCGCACGAGAGCGAGTATAGTTTCCAAAAAGAGCACAAGTATCGAGTATAGCATGAATAGCAGGATGGCCATAGCACAACTAGCACAAGTATAGTAATAGCACGACGAGTATCGCATTTGTTTGTCATTCTAGACATCGAGAGAGTATAGCACGTTTTGTGTTTTGATTGTCACATAGATAGTCGAGATAGATAGCACTTGAGTGTAATGCCAAACACTCTGATCATTTAACTCCCATGGGCACTAGCACTTTCGGGCGCACATCCCAGGACCAGATCGGGCCCTTTATATATTGCCAAGCATTGGTTATATTGTTTATCTTTAGACAATCAGTCAATGGCCAATATAGAGTACCAAGAAGTAGATGAGAGCACTAGATGAATAGAAGAGAAAACAGAGTGAACGTGAATAGACGAGCGAGTAGAGTACAGATGAGAGCTAGTGGTCTTTGTACGTAATGCGTCGAGTAAACAGGCGATAGTAACAGTTGCACAACACGCGCACGTCGTGTTGGCAGTCAGGTGGAACTCACGATCCTACCACTGGCCTTATTATGCACAGGTCCAGAGGTCCGGCGTGATTTAAGACGAGAGTGAATCTCTAATAGCCGTTTGGATCATATTGATCCCTAAGGTGTAATGGGTGTTAGGGTACAACCGGCTCGTCGACCATGTGGGAATCCATGATCAAAGGAGACTTACGGAGGCCTTGTGCAAGAGTTCACTAGTCCGGCGAAAGGAATATCCGACGGAGAGTTCACCACAAGCCAAGAAAAAGTGTGTATATAAAACAGGTGCTCGACGTTCTAGAGGAATTCTAGGACAGTGGAGCGTCGATGTCGGTATTATAAACAATGCAAGAAACGAATACAAGTCCTTTAAAATAGGGCAATTAATGTACTTTATTTCAATAAATTACCAGGCACATTATGAGATATTTTCTGCAATATTTCAGCCATAAATGGATGGTTCAAGTGTGTGCAAGTGCAAGAGAAATCATAGATAGAAATAAGTCGTGAACATGTATTTTAAATCATTCAATATAGCATCCTTTTTAAGTAGGGTTTTTACTGGGGGTATAACGGTAAGAAGGCGTAAGGATTATTTAGAAAGTGACAGAAATATTTTATTTTATTTTTTATGGGTTTAATCAAAAACTTGTGAAGGCGACATAGGGCTGTAAGGGTGGCGACATGTGCCAGGCAGATCGCGACAGGGCCTTGTACAGGTCGCGACAGGGCATGCAAATCGGGTACTGAGAATGCGACGGCTCACCTGTCGCCTTCTTGGTCGCGACAGGGAGGCTGTCGCAATCCGGCCCCAGAAAGCGACATGTCGAGGTGTCGCCTTCTGGTTGTCTGCGCCTGACTCTGACAGGAGTCAGACCAGACATTGGATTGCGGACCAGGGATTTCAATTTTTGATAGAGGGTTGTTCAGAAATCATAACTAATAATATATAAGATGAAAAATCATGAAATTAGTTGCAAATTAAACTAGACATGTAAGGGTACTTCCAATAAATCGGAATTAGAGAGAGAGCATGTTTGAACATGGTTTGAGCATGAACAACAACGAGTAACACAGAACATGACATAGAGAGCAAGATGGATTGAATTTGAGCATCATGCTCAATGAATTTAGGCTTTTTAGGGGCAAATGATCCCTAACATCATGAAGTATCTACAGTAAAAATTTCGTAGCATGGGATCAAGTCTACATAGAGATCAAGAGTTAAGAAGAGGGCTCGGGGTCAAGAGAGTTGCAGAACTTCTAAATTCAAGAAGAAATATTGGCTCGATGGAAAATTATGAAATTTGAGGGTTTTGTTCCTGATGTATGGAACAATCTATAGACGAAGTTTTAGGATTTTTTCTTGTGAGAATGCCTACCTTGACTCGATTTCCTCTTCTAGGGCTAGAACTTGAAGAACGGGGTTGAGAGCTTGAAAGGTTCTTCTCCCCACGAAATCTCCTCCTCCTTGGCCTCTCCTTCTGGTCCAGGAATCCTTTGGCACGAGCTTGGGTCGGCCATGAGGGTTTTAGGAGAGTATTTAAGCTTCTTCTCTTTCTATTCCTAATAGGACTCTAATTCCTCTTAAATTCCGAAATTTCCTTACTTCCTCCCCTTCCTTGCTTTCCAATCACTATTTAGACTAGGAAGAGATCCAAATTCGTGCTAACCCATATGGGGTAGGTTTAGGAGTCCTATTATAACTCAAACTAGCTAATTAATGCATTAAATACCCCTTTTCTATTTAGGTAATAATTAGTTACGAATTTAGGGTATTTTCCTATTATTCTCCCTTTGTAAATTCATATTTTTGACCCAATAAATTCTAGAAGATCCTAAGCAAAGCCCATTACTTTTCCATCTAATGAGTTTTATTTAATGCTCTATTTAAATATCCATTTAGCTAGGTTTTAAATTCTTTATTTAAATTTTTATTTTTTCATAAAAATTCAGGTTGCTACATATCTCTTGTTTTGATGATGTCTAACTATGATCCATATAAGTCAAATACATAGTTCAATTAATGTCTAACATTCTTTCTCTTGTTTAATTCAGAAGAAAATGCCATGAAGTCCGTGGTGTTGACATAGGCTTGCTAGGGTGTCAACACAAAATGCAGTTTCAGTGAGTAATACTTGAAGAAAAACTAGTGGTGTTCACATAGTCCCTTCAATGTGTCGATACAGCTTGTACTTCTAGTAAGTAGATTTTGAAGAATGGAGTTTGTGGTGTCGACACACCTCTATCAGGGTGTTGACACATGAGCCTTCCTCGTGAGCAGGTATTTACATTGGAGTCAGGTGCGTCGACACAAGTCAATTATGTGTCGACACATGTTAACTTCCAGAGAAGATGTCATAGTAAGTTAGACTACATGTGTCGACACAGAATATCACTGTGTCGACACACTTCAACTGGAAGATCAAAACCTAAAAATCCGTGAACGCGTGTTAGCTTGTGGATCAATTGAATTAAGCAGGAATTCTGTGCCCACGCACTCCAAGGGGCCACGTGAACACATGGGACTATAAATTTCGATCATCCTCATACTACTAGAACAACACAGCTCAAAACACAATTACTAGAAAAGAAAATTTTGTGGCGGCTAGAGAAAATCTTCACAGAAGTTGCAGATCCAGAATTGAAGTCTTCGAGATCTAGTTGCAGTTATAGAAGTACGCAATTAGGCCTTAAAGGGGTATTCGAACCAGTTGTTCCTATTATATCATTCTCTAGATCTCAAACTAGTTCTATGATTAAACTTCATCTCATTCGTTGTGTGTTCTGAAAATTGAACAATCCTTGTGCTCAAATTCATGTGTGTGTATGGTTTGATCTGAGATCTCGATCATCTCTAATCATGTGTGTTTATGTATGTTCATCAGACTTGCTAGATAAGCAAATTTTATGTGTGTGTGTGTGGACGGTGGATGTAGGATACACAACTTGTGTAGTTCAAACCACCTTAAAAATATGTGTCACTATGGTTTGAGTTTTTCTCAATGCTAAATGATTGATAGGTACACTTGTTAATAAATTCTGATATCATCTAGTTATCTAAATTCTCATTTCACACTCGAACTATCTTAATTATGATCTGTTTTCATTTCAGAATTCCAAAATTTCTATAGATTTTAATTTTCTAAGTGTTTGGTTTAAATCTGGTAGAAATTTTTTCAACACCCCCCCCCCCCTTCTAGATTTCTTTATTACTATTTTTGCAATTTTTCAATTGGTATCAGAGCAAATTCTCATTTCGCCTGTTAGGTGTTTGATTTAACAATCAAGAGTGATCAGCTATGATATGAACAAGGGTTTCGTGGATGAGAGACACTCATCACTAGACCACCATTTTTTGATGGAACTGACTTATTCAAATGGAAAAATAGGATGCAGGTATTCCTGGGAGCATAAGATTAGGAACTTTGGAGAATTGTAGACAAATGCCCTACTAAGCTGCCAGAGAATGAGACACATAGACTAGAGAGCAAATTCGTAAAGCTACACTCAACTGGAGCACAATGACATGATGCAATGTGCTATCCATCCCCAGGAATACTCCAGAGTGTATCATGTAAGTCTGCGAAAGAAACGTGGGAAAAATTACAGCCCATTGATGAAGGAACCCTGAGGTAAGAGAGACAAAGGCGAGCATGTTAGTTTCTGAATATGAAATGTTTAGGATGAAGAATTATGAAACAATATTTGAAATGTTAGCTAGATTCATGCTAATTGTAAATGGACTTAAGGGCCTTGTAAAGGAATACTCTAACAGTGACCTTGTGAGGAAGGTAGTAAGGTCTCTTCCATCTGCATGGCACCAAAGGCTACTGTTATTGAAGATTCCAAAAATCTTTCCACTAAGCAATTAGATGAGCTTATAGGGTCCTTGATGACTTAAGAATCAATTTGAAAAGAAATGCATATGAAATGACCCAAAGAAGCCATTAGCATTGAAAGGAACATCTAGCTCTAAAACTATTATTGAAAGTGATGATGATAGTAATGAATCCTCTGATGATGAAAACGACAGTGAAATGGCCTTACTGATAAGGCAATTCAAGAAATTTCTGAGGAAGAAAGGAAAAGGTAAACTCAAACCTTTTACTAAGAAAGATTTCTCCAAGAAACTAGATTTCAACAAGAAAATTGAGTTAAACAAAAAGATTGACATTATCTATTATGAATGTAGGGAACAAGGGCATATCAGAGGGGAATGCCCAGACTTGAATAGAAAACTAAAAAACCAAATGTTCAAGAAGACTAGAGCTATGCTAGCCACCTGGAGTGATGAAGATGAGGATATGCAAGAAGAAAGTGAATTTGATGATGAGGAAGTTGCTTGTCTCATGGAAAGGAATGAAGAAAACACAGAGGTGAGCTCTTCATTAGAATATTTTTCTATTGATGGATGGGAAGAAGCTTATGCTTCCCTAATTGAAAAACTATGTGAGTACAAATTTGAAAAAAAATTTCTAAAAAGGAAAGTTAACAACATCTTGCATGATTCTTCAAATTCTGAACAAATCAATCTTATGAACAATGAAGTAGGTAATTTGAAGAATGAAAAGGAAATTCTCAATGAACAACTTGATGATGTTAAGGAGAAGTATCAAAATGTTGAAAAAATAAAAATAAACTCTGACTGAAGTGATTGAAAAACTCAAGAAAGAAAAAGAAATGCTTCAAGGAGAGCAGAAAAATACTAAAAAGGAATTGCATGATAAGAAGGACACTTTTTTGAAATTTGTTAAAGGAAAACATAATCTAAATGCCATCATAGGGGCTCGTATGAACACCACTAAGCATGGACTAGGATTCCCACCAGAAAACAAAAAGAAATTTAGACAAACATTGATAACATCTTTTTGTTAAAGAAACATCTTCTCATCATGAATCTGGAATAAAAGCTCATGTGAAACAATCCATGAACTTTAAGCATCAAAACTAAAATTAGATTAAAAACCCCAAAAGAAAAACCAGCATGAAAGAGTTCATTACATTGGTCAACAGAATCTGAAGCATGTTGTCAGATCTACTTTTCATTAGAAGACTAACAAAAAATTCATATCTCATAAATTCATGTCATGCAAAATTTGTGAAAAATTTGTCTATTCTGATTCAAGTTGCAGATACAACATGAATGCATGTAGAATCAAACAAATCTAGATTCCAAAGCATATTGTTTGTGAATTACAAATTTTTATGGGACCAAAAGTAATTTGGGTACCAAAACCATCTTTCTAAATTCCATTGCATGAATACCTTACAACCCACAAGAAGGATAAATGGTATCTCGATAGTAGTTGCTGAAGGCATATGACAGGAAACAAAGGAAAATTCTTTTTGTTGGTTGAAAAAGATGGAGATTAGGTAATGTTTAGAGGTAAAAACAAAGGCCAAATCATTGGCACAAGAAATGTAGGTAAGAATCTCTCAAACTCCATTGAAAGTGTGTTACTTGTCAAAGGACTTGATCATAAGTTGCTTAACATCAGTCAGTAGGATAAGGGTCTTAAAGTAATCATTGATTCTGATGCATGTGAAATCATCGACAAGAAACTGGAAAAATCAAATTTGTTGGTCAAAGAATAAACAATGTCTATCTAGTTGACTTGAATGAGCAAAAAATGAAAATTTATGTTTGGTTGCAAATCAGCGTGATCTTTTTCAATTATGGCATCAGAGGCTAGGTCATGCTAGTGAAAATATTTTGAAAAAGTTGATTACATTTAATCTTGTAAATGGACTTCCAAAATAAGAAAATGAAAAATGCTAGTATTGTTTTGAATGTGCTTAAAGAAAACAAACTAGAAAGTCTTTCAAATCTCTTGCACCCCTAATAACCACAAAGCCGTTTGAATTGTTCCATATGGATTTTTTTGGTCCTACTAGGACACTTAGTCTTAGTGGCCATCGTTTTGGCTTTATCATTGTTGATGACTTTTCTAGATTTTTCTGGGTGTTCTTCCTGTCTCACAAAAGTGACCCTTTTAAAAAATTCAAAAATTTCTTCAATAAAATTGAGTAGGGAAACACAAATAAAATTTGCTCCATACTCACTGACCATGGAGGAGAATTTGAGAACAACTTGTTTTTTGAATTTTGTAAAAGCAAGGGAATTGAGCACAAGTTTGCATCACTATGAACTCTTGAACAAATTGAAGTAGTTGAAAGGAAAAATAGGACATTGGTTGAAATGGCCTGCACCTTGCTAGTTGAAAGTCAACTACCAAGAAGTTTTTTGGCAAAAGCAATAAACACTTCATGTTACACCCTCAACAAAGTTATGGTAAGACCAGTCCTAAAAAAACTTCTTATGAGATTCTCAAAGGTAAGAAACCTCACATTGCTTCCTTTAGAGTTTTTGGATGTAAAGTCTTCATTCATAACAATGATAAACAGGATCTGGATAAATTTGAAAATAAAAGTGATGTAACATGAAGGTCATATAGAGTCTTCAAGGTCATATAGAGTCTTTGATGAAAATCATGAATATACTTATCATTCTAATTCTTACAAAAATCAAGAGGATGATGCAAACATCCTTGTGAAGGAATCAAATCAGCTGTTGGAAGTAGAAGAATCATCTGAAAATGAAGATGTGTCGACACACAACACAAGCAAGTCGACACCAGACCATACCATGTCGACAGATAGAGTTGGCACATCAACAGGGATCAACCTCTAGTATTCTGAAGATCATCCACTTGAAAATGTTCTAGGTAATGTTCATGATAGGGTTCACACTAGATCACATTTCAAAAATATAATTGAATAAGATCACATGGCATTTATCTTTCAAGTGGAACCCAAGAACCTAGATGAAGCCTTAACTGATGAATCTTGAATATAGGCAATTCATGAATTACATCAATTTGAAAGGAATAATGTTTATAGTCTAGTTCATAAACCCATTGAAACTCCATAATTGGGACAAGATGGGTTTCTAGAAACAAATTTAATGAAAAGGGTAAAGTGGTTAGGAATAAAGCTTGTTCAATTGCAAAAGGGTACAATCAAGAATTTGGAGTAGATTTTGAAGAATCCTTTGCACCAGTAGCTAGGCTAGAAGCTGTGAGAATCTTGTTAGCATATGCTTGCTCAAATAAATTTAAATTGTTTCAAATAGATGTTAAAACTGCCTTTCTAAATGGTTATATCAAGGAAGAGGTCTTTGTTGAACAACCACCAGGCTTTTAAATTCCTGATAAGTCTAACTATGTATATAAATTGCACAAAGTTTTTTAGGGTTTGAAGCGGGCACCAAGAGCATGGTATGACAGATTGAGCAACTTCTTGGTTAGTAAACACTATTCCTGCGGTAAAGTGGATCAAACTCTTTTCACAAAATATGTCCACAATCATATCATTATAGTTCAAGTATATGTGGGTGCTATTATTTTTGGCTCCACTGATCCTTCACTGTGTGAAGAATTTTCTAAACATATGCACAGTGAATTTGAAATGAGTCTTATGAGAGAGTTACAATTTTTCCTTCGCTTCACAGGTTAAACAATTTGAATATGGTTTTTTCATAAATTAGGTGAAATATGTTAAGGAGTTATTGAAGTGATTTCAGCTTGAGCAAGCCAAGCCAGCATCTACACCAATGAGCACAGGTATTAAAATGGAAATTGATGGAAAGGTAAAATGGTAGATGCAAAATAATACAGACGTATGATTTGCTCTCTCCTATATCTTACTGTAAGTAGACCAGACATAAAATTCAGTGTTTGTCTTTGTGCTAGATTTTGATGTAGTCCTCGAGAAAGTCATTTACTTGTGGTCAAGAGAATCTTTAGATGTCTTTTTAGTTCATTTGATTTGGGTGTATGGTATCAAGCTGGTTGCAACATTGACTTATTTTCTTACTCTGATGCTAGTTATGCTGAATGTAAAATTGATAGGAAGAGCACAAGTGGTCTTCATCAATTTCTAGGAGGGTGTATGGTCTCATGGGCATCCAAGAAGCAACACTGAGTTGCACTTTCCACTACAGAGGTAGAATATGATGCTGCAGGGAGTTGTGCAGCTCAAGTGTTGTGGATCAAAAGTCAGTTGTTTGATTACAATATTAATATTGGATGCACACCTATTCTATGTGACAACACAAGTGCTATGAATCTTTCTAAGAACCCAATTCAACACTCAAGAACTAAACACATTGAAATAAGACATCATTTTTCTAAGAGATGAAGTTGTCAACAAAAATATTGAATTAAATTTCATACCAACAGAAAAACAATTTGCTGACATTCTAAAAAAACCTCTGGCTGAAGACAGAGTCACAGCACTAAGAAGAGAAATTAAAATATGCAAAATGCAATAAACAACTTGATCTTCTATTTTCAATAAATTGTTGAACTATGGTTGTTTGTACATTTCCATAAATTTATGTGTATTTCATCTTTCTGATGTGTGCATAATCATGCATGTATCATCTACACAACATACATTTCATTCATGCACATGTTGAAGGGGAGTGATTGGTTTTGAAAAAGACGCAAAAGTGTTACTAGATAATCTTTCATGAAACATAATGTACAATTCGTCAGATTTGATGAGAAATGTGCTTGTGAAATTTGAAAAGGGTTTGAAAAGCTAAATTTGCTCAGAGCCAGGTCGACACATATTTGGTATTGTGTCGACACCAGTTCATTGCTTTGAGACTAAGACTAGATTTTCAACATCTTGTGTGGACACACAGACGATTATGTGTCAACACACCCCATTTTGATTGACTTCTAATCTTTTAAACTCCTAGAAGATACATTCATTTGGTCTCCTTTCATGTCAAGAGGGAAATGTCTTTAATTTGATAAATTTTAACCAAGTCAATAATTTAGTGGGAGTTAAAGAATTCACTGATCTTTCTTACATTAGACCAAAAACAATTTAGTGGTTTGGGACTTATAAAGTTCAAAACTTGATCATTAAATCTTCTGCAAACAACTAAAGAGTGAATATTTAATAGCCTTAAAATATTCTACAAGTCCACATTCTTTTATTCTCTGAAACTCAAGAGTAATATGATTTCTTTGGTTGAAAAATCTCAAAATTAGTATTCTCCTTAACTATTTCTTTGATAATTTGAGAAAGGTTAAGAGTGTATCCAATGGATCTTAATTTTCTCTCGGCAGAGCAATGGCATGAGTACTGAGAAACTGCAAACCTTCACAAAAGTTATGAGCAATGTATGTCATGAAATGCCTTGCTATCTCTGCTCTAAGGGGTTAAGTCAAAAAATGTGCAAATTGAAAGTTAACTGAGTAACTGGGAATATTGCCATCTGATAAACGTATATTCTCATGTCAAAAGGTTTACATCAACCCCTTGAGGCACAATGATTAGTACTCTCAAGTAATTAGGACTCCAATGTGTAAAAGACATGTGTACTTGTGTGAAAAGGATGTACTATATTTGCCTGCTCTTTAAAATTGCTATACAAGAAAAATTCAATAAACAAAAAAAATGGTTAACACCTTGCCTAACTTAGATCCTCTAGAATGTTTAATTTCAATACTAATTAGAGTTTATCCTAGAGGAATTATTATGCAATTGCTGAGTAAGGATTAAGAGAATGGTTTGATACAGAAAAGAGTATTTTAATTCTATTAAATTTGCCTCAAGTTTTTCAGATCTCTTAATGGTTAAACATTGACTTATAATTTTCTAACCATTAAACATGAAAAGGGGAAGATCATAAGAAGTTGATAGTGATCTCTTTAACATATTAAAAATCCTTGAAAAAAACTCATAATAAAGTCATTTTTATAATTTTAATGATTTTCTCTCTTCTCTTTCAACAAAATGTTGATTTCTTATTTCAACAGGTCGACACACTCTCATCCTATGTTGACACACTTTCTTCAGGAACTAGTTTTTGGTTTAGGTACAATGAACTTCCGGTTCATCTTACCATCCATGTGTGTGTGCCGACTCTATTTCAAACAACCCCAACCCTAGGTCGACACTACACCTTCAAACCTCCTTCGTTTGAACTTCCCTCGTCTCTTTCTTTTCTAGAGGAAAGAAACCCTACAACATCCAGTCTTTCATCTTCTTTCTTCTCCAGTCTCCATGGCTCCCAAGCATGCTCCTAGGCATGGAGGAAAGGCACCAACAGCAGCAAAAGGTGTGGTCAATTACGATGAGCCAGTAGAAAGAAGGACAAAACACAAGCACGATCCTTCCATGAGAAAAGGTGATGTCATCTCTTCTGGTCCATCCCCCAAACGTGCTAAGGCTTCAACACAACCCAACAAAGGCAAGTTAGTTATGCAACCCAAGCATCCTAGACGCATAGTAATAAGGGATTCCAGCACCTTAGAGGAAACCAGTTTCTCTATAGCTAACCCTAACATAGAACCGCAAAAGTCTTCTTCATCTGATGATTCTATATCTCATTCAGAGGGCGTCCAACAATCTACATTGATAGAAATCTGACAGATTTTAAAGCCCAGGTCAGTCAACATCCATTATGAAGATCTAACAAAACCTTTTCCAGAACTTCTACCTCTGTTTGAATTTCAAGGATGGATTAAGTTCATCAATGAACATAGAAACTTTTATCCAAGATTCGTCCAGGAGTTCTACAACAATCTTGTTGATACAACAGAAGGGTTTACATCAGAAGTAAACAGTGTGAAAATTTCAGCTCACCCATGAATCAACACATCAGATCCTTGACATTCCCAATTCTGGTGAAGATTTCTATGTTGGCCTACTAGATATGGCAGTAAGACTAACCTAGAGGGGGGGGGTGAATAGGAAATCTGAAAACTGAAACAAAAATCACCAGTTGAAAATGTTTGGTTAGTATAAATAAACGTGTGCAATGGAAGTTAAGAGCGCGGAAGCAAGCACGCAAGGGACACAGAGATTTATCCTAGTTCAGCCCTTCCAAATGGAAGTCCTACGTCCAGTCCCCAAGCAAACTCTTGTAATTTCATTAACCATCGAGTAACTTTGGTCTTCCCTTAAACAAAGGAGCATACACCACCCAGCACTCCAGCTAGTCTTTTTCTCTTTCCTGGGCAAGAAGGTAGCCCACTATTTCACCTCAGCCAGGTTCTTCTTTTACGAGCTCAGAAGCAACTCACTGATACACACCCCAGCAGGTCTTCCTTTCAAACAAGGGGAACACTAGTACAGACCCTAGATAGTCACCACCAGGCCCAAGCTGGTCTTCCCTTCTAATCAAGGGGAACGCTTACACAGCAAGCCTTCACTTCCAACTGAAGAGGAACATTTTTGAACACAGAAGCAAGGACCTGAAACCCCTAAACCAAGCTTAAGATACACAATGAAATGCTTGATTTGAGACTGAGCCTAAGAAAGGAAGAGTTTATAATAAAAAGACTCTTCTTAGGCTAAACCCCCAGTTGTCTCCTTCTCAAATACACACAAACACACAGAGAGAGAATGAGGAAGAAGGAAGATGACTTGAATGCTTCAGCTTGAATGGGCTCGAGCACTCTTCCTTTCTGCTTGAGTGTGTATGGAGTTGGATGCTCGCTGGATCTACACTCCTTGAATGATCTTTAGATTTTTTCACTCTATTGTATTTCTTTTTCTCTTGCTTCTCCCTTTTATGGAGCATCTTGAACATATCTGTTGATAGATGGCCGTTGGAGTTTTTTGGCTCTCTTCTTCTTCTTCTCACCTTCTGTTGAGTCTAACGGGTGTCTTCTTGAGTCTACTGGCTATTTGCAATGGAGGAAGATGTTTCAGCTGGTGCACAATTCCAAGGATGCCACAGCAGCAGGTCCAAGATGTTGACTACGTGTAGAGGTGGACTTGCATACATTAAATGCAAGGCAGATGATCCGACTCATGAAGTCTTTTGTCAAGTGGCTCATACATTTTTTTGCCTTCTATCTATATTCCTGTAGATAGCTAGAAATAGAAGGTTAGGTGCTTTTCTTTTCTTGCAAGAAGGAGGAATTCTCTTTTGCCTTCTGTCCATGTTTTCCTACTAACATCTTGTTGTAAGAGCTATTTATCTTTCAGAGAAATGACAATATAAGAGTTAGAAAGTCATTTGAATTATCATTGGGCGCCAAATACATTAGATGTAGAGGCAATCGATGTCTTAAGGTAATCTATGTTTAAGTAAAGACAATCGATGTTCAAATATAATAGTAATCAATGTTTGAGATAATCAATGTTTATGCAATCGATGTGAAAGTATAATCGATGTTCATGCAGTCAATGTTTATGCAATCGATGTTTAAGTATAATCGATGTTCATGCAATCAATATTTAAGTATAATTGATGTTTGATTTATAACAGTAATCGATGTTAAAAGTAATCGATGTGAACGTATAATCGATGTTCATGCAGTCGATGTTTATGCAATCAATGTAGAGCTTCGACTGGAATCAAAATACACGCAATCGGTGGAAGTAGAACTTTCGATATGACGAAGTGAAACTTCAGATGTACAAAATTAACGTTGTCGGTTGAAGTTGAAACACACAGTCGAAGTCGAAGTGAACTTTGTATGTAACTTCGGATATGACGAAGTTAACTTTGTATATGATGAAGTAGGACTTCGACTGATCATGATCAAAATCATGCATGACAAAGTGCCAGCATCAGATATGACGAAGTGGACTTCAGATATGACGAAGCTAGATTCGTATATGACGAAGTAAGATTCGACTGGACATGATAAAAACATGCATGACGAAGTAAAGCTTCGGATAAAACATGTTATTTATTATGCATAGATAATGTTGAAAAAATGGTCATATTTATATATATGTTATTTATGATAATCATGTGATTTTGTTATCACCAAAATAAAAGGATAAAATATAGGGGTCGTTCAACAATCTCCCCCTTTTTGGTGATGACAAAACTCATGTTAATTTTCAACAAATATTCAATATAACTAATGAACATAAAATTCATAACATTAAATACTCTCCCCCTTTTTGTCAATAACCAAAAAGGAAGGATCATATCATTTGCATTTTCCCCCTTTTTAAGGACTTCTTACCAATATGCTTTGAGTTTGAAGGAGAGGGGTTCAACAATATGTTTATAGCTGTCAGTAATTATTGCTCCCCCTGAGTGTGATACTCCCCCTTAATGTGAGGCTGGTGAGTCTTCACAAAGATTCCCTGCATTGGTCTATAAAGGAGAAGTGAACAGTTGATAGTCACTAATCGGATGTTGTTAAGCATCCCTAACCATACCCATTTGAATGCCTTCTTATCAAGAGTAGATAGGCATCTTCTTCTTCTTCTTCTTCAGTGTTGGAGCTGTTTGAGGAGTTCTTTTCTGAAGGTGTTGCTTGGAACTTATGTGCCTTTCCCTCAGCTTCTTCTTCATCAAAAGCTTCTCTAATACTTACCTCTTCAGGGATATCATCTTTGAGAAAAATATGAGGCTCCCCCTCAATCTGAGGTTCCTCCTTTATATCTTCTTCTTCATGTGGAAGGATGTCTTCCTGAGCTTCTTTAGAAATTTGAGCACCAATTTCTTCCTTGTCTTGAACTTCAACTATAATGGGTTCTCCTTCATATGTGAGCTTCTGTTTGTCCCACATATCTTTGACTATTTTGCACACTAATATCCAGTTGAATTTTTGCTTGGATAATGCATATGACATGAATCTCTTAGCCATGCTATTTAATGATATCATCCTCTTGTTGTTGTCTAACCATTCTTCCTTCGGCTTTGATATTACAAAGTCACCATCTTCAGTGATGCTCCAAAGTATATAGTCGCACCATTGCAGGAAGAATTCCATCCTTATCCTCCAATAGGTGTAATCACCATCAAAGAAAAGAGGTAGGAAGATGGATTGGACTTTTGGGAATCCTTGAACTGCCATGGATCATTGCTCTAAGATCGTTGGATCTTCTACATATTTAGAGACCAGAGCTCTGATACCACTTGTTGGCCCACTTGATATGGCAGCAATACTAACCTAGAGGGAGGGTGAATAGGAAATCTGAAAACTAAAACAAAAATCACCACTTGAAAATGTTTGGTTAGTATAAATAAACGTGTGCAATGGAAGTTTAGAGCACGGAAGCAAGCACACGAGGGACACAGAGATTTATCATGGTTCAGCCCTTCCAAATGGAAGTCCTACGTCTAGTCCTCAAGCAAACTCTTGGGATTTCATTAACCATCAACTAACCTTGATCTTCCCTTAAACAAAGGAACATACAACACCCAGCACTCCAACTGGTCTTCTTCTCTTTCTCAGGCAAGAAGGCAGCCCACTGTTTCACCTCAGCCAGGTGCTTCTTTTACGAGCATAGAAGTAACTCACTGGTACACACCCCAGTAGATCTTCCCTTCAAATAAGGGAAACACTGGTACAGACCCCAGATGGTCACCACTAGACGCAATCTGGTCTTCCCTTCTAATCAAGGGGAACGCTTGCACAGTACGCCTTCTCTTTCAACCGAAGAAGAAGACTTCTAAACACAGAAGCAATGTAACATCCCTATCCTTTTTTAGGGCCAGCTCGTTTGGCTGTGATCATGACATGTCGACCCGTCGCCTTCTGAAGGTGACGTAGGTGACTGTCGCATTCTGAATGAGAACGCGTTGGCCGCCCCTGTCGCGACTAGGCCCTGACAGTAAATGATTGTTTTGTCGTTTTGTTGTCTGGACGGTGGAGACAAGTGTTGGCAGTGTCGCAGGCGCTTCCAAATCGCGACGTAGGTAGGTGTCACGTTAGCATTGCTAACGCGACGACCAGGTCCATCGCTTTCTCAACGCTTGTGTTTAAGTTTCTCAGGCCGAGAGCGAAGCCCCATTTCGCCTGTTACTCTGTGTTTTCTCTCCTCTGACGATCTCCCTTTCATGTTGGTGCTCCGTTGGGAGTTTCGAAGGTAGATTTGGTTTGTTGGCTTGGATTGGTAAGTATTGTGTGTGGGTTGTTGATGCACTTATGTTTGGCAACTCCTCCTTCTCATCTTTGTCCTCTCGGTGTTTTCCCCATGGTGGATGCTCCTTCCTTGGTGCATGAAGGAGGTCATTGTTAGCTTGTGGACGGCGTGAATGTGGGCTTTGGAGCTCGGAGGAGGAGGGTTGCTAGCCTAGAGAAGGCCCTATTGGGGTGGATCTTCTATTCGAGGTAGGGATTCCAAGCTTTCTCCATAGTTCTGGCATGCTAGGGCTCCAACCCCTTCTCAAAGCCAATTAGAACCATGTTTAGGATGTGATTTTGTTTCCTAAGGTTCTTGTGTTTGCATGCATGCCTCTATGATGGGTGGTTGGTGCTTGGAATGGGGTGAGCTTGATTGAGGGTTTCATGATGCATGTGAGGTTATTTGGAGTGTAGACTTCTTTCTGTGCATGCATGGGGTTTTTTAGGGTGGTTTGGTATTAATGGAGTTGTTTCCATCGTTGCCTTGATCCCTTGCCCCTTGTTGTACCTTTTAATGTGGTTTTGGGGTGTTAGTGTTGCCTGGTTTGGGAACTCGGCTGTGGTCGCGACGGGTTTCCCAGTCGCGACCTTGTCACGACGTATCGTCGAGTCACGTTCACCCTGAACGTGCCTCAGCAACTGTCGCGTTAGCAAACGCGACGGGGTACGTGTGCGGCGTTTAGCAATTCGGGGTTTGTTGAAACGTGACATCCGCCTCCATCGCGATAGGATCGCAATGGGGTACGTGCCGCGTTGAGAAGACCCGGGTTTGTTGTGGTGCCTTAAGCTGTAGCGTTCTTATTACGACGGGTTAAAGGGTTGCCTTTTGGTTTCTTGTCGCGACATGCAGGATCGTCACGTTCTGATCACGACGTAGCGCTGCGTCGCCTCTCTGACCGAGAGGGACTGGCCATATGTTTTGACGTTCCGCTTCTGCTGCGACTCAATTCTTCTTGGCACTTGTGTTGTACCTAGTGCAGTGCTACTCTAGTCTCTTCGCCCGGTGCTAGGCACTTGAGGCTTGTCCACGAGATAGGTTGTTACCGTTACCTGGGAACCCCATCCTTGCGCAGCTGTTAGAGGGAGTTCTCCGGGCGGCGGGCATGCTCGAGTCACGGACTTGGAGCGGAGGGGAAAACGGTGGGGACAGTGGCGTAGAGTCGTTTGTAGAGCTCTCTTAGCTGAGTCTAGGTCGCCGAGGTAGTTATGGCGCTCTTTCGGTGCGGAACAGCTAGTCCTTTCTCACTGCCTCACTCTATGTGGTTCCGGAACCATTTAGAGGGGTTAGGCGTGGGACCGTAGTCCGGCCAGACTATGGCGGTGTGTTTACTTTAGTTCCGTGTCTCACTCCAACGGGTGGTGCTAGACATGGACTCTCGGTCGAGGGTAAGGCGCATGGCGCACCTGACTGGTTGACTAGTGTAGTGTTCTGTAGCTAGTGTTACTGGCCAGGCAGTCCTTACTGTCTGAGTTTACAGCCTTGTGGTTTTTCTAGTGCCGTGTTTTACACGGTTTTTTCGGTCCCAACGTGTAGCCTAGACCGACGACCGTGTAGTTTCTTTCACGCTTCCGCACTTGACTCGGTTTAGTAGAATATATTTTACTGCTTTATTTAATTACTGCAATAGATCTATTCTGCTGTTAGAACCAGTGAGAGATTGGTAGTCCCTACTGGGCTTCTTCATGAAGCTCATGCCCTCTTTTGCAGGTGAGACTTCACAACAGTTCTATAACGACCCACTTCCACCCGGTACGGTTATACCACCCACATCAGATGAGAGTAAGCCACTACAGGGAGAAAACCCCAACAAGTAACATATGGGCTGAGATATACATAAATAGAGAACAATATTGCAATGGAAAGTAAATAATTTCTTATTCCATCAACTTTAATCCACATACCACAGTCTATATAGTCCAATAAAAAAATGACATAACATAATAAACATTAACATGAGCCAGTTTCAAATAAATATCCAAGTTCAAATTACAAATTTCATACTGGAAAATAAATTTACAAGTCTTCAATTATTCTCTACGCTACTCATCGTACCTTGCTTTCTTCTCGATTTCTAATTTCCTGAAATGTTTAAAAGGGTGAGTCTACATAAAAGACTCAGCAAGTAACTTAAATTTCAAACCATATACTTACCATCATGCTTTCTAACAATTTAATACTATTAATCGTTAGAATTCAGTAATTTAAATTCATACATGCTCATGCTATAATATAAATGATAAACATGGAATCGTATTAACAATTAATCTAACACATGTAGAACCATAATCTAGACATGGATACTAATAACAGTAACATTGACATGAGTACAAACGTACAATCACATGCTTGTATACTTTATAATAATCATTTTGCAGTTCTACACATTTAATCATAGAAACATGTACAATGTAAGTAACACTCCTAGCATGATCTCTAACTCACTTCACATGCAATATAACATTTTACTCTACATTTAGCATGCTATTTTTATAGAAAATTTATCACAATTCATGACACTTGCATATAGCCCACATTAAACTACACAACATAATACTTAACACATGTACATCAAGAAGTTATAATTCATGGATATAAAAACATGCACTTACACTTGGTACTAACATAATATCACTTTTATCATTTGATAAGTTTCATATTATCACATGCACACCAAGGAATGATCTAATTCATGAGTATGATAACACACATTTATACATGGTACTAGACAGGATATCAATTTAACAATATTAGCATTTACACTTGTACTATTTTTTCATGACATGCACACATGTACTTATCCTTGGCTTTCACATGCACACACATTTCTTATTACTTCACTTTGCACATAACATGTGCCACGTCCACATCTATCTTCCACATACCTTGTGCCACAATCACATGTCATTTTTCATATTATACTTATGTTCATTTATACACAATGCCAAGACACAGCCCAAACCAACACCTAGACGATCATGTAGCATATACACATTCACATACATGTACTTAATCACCATACTTAAGCACTAAGCATAGTAATCAAGTCTTGGTTCCTACAGAAACTGGGGAAAGCCCTTCCCACCATTACCAGTGAACCTGTCCCCTCCAGGATTCATAAGACCCTTGCCTAGGGTATCACAATTTAACAAGCCCCTTGTCCAAGGTATCACAATTTATCAAGACCCTTGTCTAGGGTGTCACAATTTATCAAGACCCTTGTTCAGGGTGGCAGTGTCTTATCGACACATTTGTTTATGTTATTACATTAACCATTATGCACACATATATCACTTGTTCTCTCACTTCCCATGCACATGCATTTTTCATAAACACATGAGTTCTCATTTACTGATTTTGACCTTACTGTTCCAATTGACAAATAATCATAATAAGGATCTAATCATACTGAAATTTACTGAATTACACCAAATCACATTAAACCTGCTCACATAGTCATTTTTCCTGTGCTAATTTAAAAACAGTACTTACTGTTGTCCAAACAGTATAAAATTTTACCACCGACTAATCACAGGTTAATTATCACATGTACAAATTTTTGGATTTTTCTAAAACATATACAAATTATAACAATTAAAACAAGTGTTCTGCAGATTTATCAAGAAACCTAATTAAACATGGATCACAGTGTTACGATGTATTTAGCAGTTCCAGACCTGTGTTCAGCAATCATAATTTCACATAAGATTTCTAACATTTTAACATGCACAATACATTTTACTTGGAATTAAGACAGGAAATTCATGCTCACTGTTCTATTTTATGAAATTCTAATAATTCCACAGTAAATAGAAATTTGCCCTAATTTCATGATGTGACCTGACATATGTATATGATCCCAGAAATTTTTGAAACTCTAATTTAACATGGATCTACGTAATAGTGATTATAAGACTAAAATAATGCTTATATTTCATTTTAGGGATTTTAATAAATAGTACAATGTACAAAAATTCTACAAAATCTCATGGCATATTCTACTGGTCACACTTAACCACACAGAATTTTTAGAGTACATATTCATGCTCAGAAATCCAGAATTTAGGTCACAACATCAAGACATGCATTCTGTCAAAATCAATAAACTTGGCAGCATAGAAGTTGCCGCCAACATTGACTTAACGGCACAGGAGTATGCCACCAACCAGGGATCTTAATGGCACATGATCCTGTCGTTAAGTTCCTGTCTGTGAAACCAAACTGAACGCATGAAATCAGGGTGAAAGGAGGGTTCCAGGCATAGAATAAAATCCATAAAATTGTCAAACCCTATAGACAAGTCTATGGAGTGAATCATAAGCTACTTGCCTGGAAATAATCCGTAGTGAGATGTTTTGGTTGGAGAAGCCCTCCTCGGCCAGTGCCAAGAGGGTGATCTAAATCCCCTGAGATCTGATCCTCCTGTCGATGTAGGCCGCACTCCAGTGTTGGGATGATACTTCTATCCAAGTTCTAGCTCCCAGTCGAGGAAGAACGCCCGAAGATGCACACAACCGCCGGATCAAAGCTCTCAAGTTGGGTTTTTCGCTCAAGTTTTTTCTAGGGTTCCTCAAGAGATCCAAAAGAACCTAATCCATCTAAAAGGGTGCTTTTATAGAACCTGAGGGGTCATGCACGCATTAGGGTAGGTGATCTAACTGATGGGCAACTTTCCCAAACCAAAACCCGACAAAACTGCAACCGTTTCCAGATCTGAAAATGCATACAGATGGAGCAATAGGCATCCACCTCTGGTGCCGCCAATAAGGAGGTAGGCGTCCATCGATCTGGACGACAAGATGCAGTCAGCGGCACAGGATACTGCCACCAACAGTGCATTGCGGCCAGAACAGACATATACATCAAAATAGTTGCACAATCACATCATAAACCGTTTAATGGGTACTGAAATAAGTAGATATCATATGTACAAAGTTAAACACATACATATTTACATGCACACAACATAATTTCATACAACATGCATGGATTTAAATAGATATACTATGTACTTCAAAATTTTGATACTGTACGTACATTTAAATATATATTACATATGCAAATACCTTGTGTGTACTTACAAGATATATATAAAATAATTACTACCATTACATACTTACTTGATTTAAATACACTTTGTACAGAATAAATAAATATAATATACACCCCAAGAATAATGTATATTATACTCATACACATAAGTGAGTAATTATTTATAATTTGCACCAAATAAATAGTATTAATTACACAAAATTCAGGGCCTCACAAGTTCCCTCCGCGCGGATTGAGGAGATGGGGGCGTAGTAGACGGCATCCCCAGTGAGCAGTGTTCCCCAACTTGTGTACTTCACCCTTGGGGTATGCCCCTAAGGGACGTGTTCTTTCACTTTTATTTCAGCACTTGTACTTTATCTACTTTGGGACTGTACTAGACTGTTACTCAGTGTTGGACTCTTTTGCCTCACCTGTCGTACATTTTAGTTCATTTGTTGTTATTTATCTCTATTACGTATCTTCTTAGACCAATCTATTAGCCTTTACGGGTCTCTGGACCCGTGGGCAGTGGTGCCAATGTTCGGATTCTTGGTGGAAGCCGAGGGTCCGGACGCCAGGGCCGTTATAGTGGTATCAAAGCAAGGGTCTATCAGGACTTCTAATGGAAATAAGTAATAACATAATGTCCCTTAGGAAGTACAAGTAACACTACTAGCAGCCGGAGTTTTATATGTTAACCTATCATTGTGACTATTTTGCAGAACATGCCTCCACGCACTCGCAGGCAGGCTTGTGAGCTGGCGGAGCATCAGGATTTTGAGTCAGACAGGTCGGTTGTAGCCGAGCATGTGCGGATTGATGCTCGGCCCCAACAGCTCGAGCAGCTTGGGGACCCGTTGCCGCAGGGCGTTCTGTTTCCGCAGGGAGGGCCGCACCAGCAGCAGTAGTGGTTTCTGCCCCCGCCCCCACCGGCCATCATGGAGCAGTGGTGTAGAGCTATGTTCCAGGGTCCTTGGCAGTACCAGCAACACCCACAATACCCATTGTACCAGCCGTACCAGCAGATGTCGGCAGGAGGTCAGTAATTCGCAGAGATGGCAGCGGAGGAGCATCCACCACTGACCCCGCAAGCAGCACCAGTTCGGCCAGAGGTACCACCAGTGGTACGGCAGTAGACTCAAGTTGTAGCGGCAGCACCTGAGGACCGCACGGCCCTTCTGGAGAGGTTTATTCGTCTTCGACCTCCGACGTTTTCTAGTGACCGTGATCCAGACAGGGTAGAGAGTTGGGTCCATGAGCTCAAGCGCACCTTTGAGACCATGGACTGTGCAGAGCTGGATCAGGTCAGGATGGCAGTATATCAGCTGGAGGGTCTGCTCATGAGTGGTGGAGGGTAGTGAGGCAGACTAGTTATCAGGGCAGGAGGCTGAAGCAGATCACTTGGCAGGAGATCCTTGTGGCCTTTCACGGTGAGTTCTTCCCCGACTACATTTAGCGTGAGAGGAGGGACCAGTTCAATGAGTTGGTGCAGGGAGACTCTACCACAGCACAGTACCACCAGAGGTTCGTGCAGCTGATTCGACACGTCCCCCATGTGGCCGCCAGTGAGCAGGCTCGTACCGAGTGGTTCATTAGCGGGCTACGCTCAGAGTTGAGGTGGGCCATGGCTGGTCACCTCTGTGACTCCTTGATGGTAGCAGTGGCGAGAGCCACCGCCTTGGAGCAGGAGTGTCAGTTTCAGCCATAGCAGAGTGGAGGCTCAGGGAGGTCTTCTCCGTACCAGCACCCCTCCGGCAGTGGATGGACTGTTTCGTCTTCTTCTTCTTCGGGGATAGGCGGTGCTGGCCTGACCTCGAAGTTGAAGAAGCTGTTCACTCGTGGAGGCAGGCATCAATGCAGGCAGTAACAGCAACGACGTCAGCCGGAGCAGCAGCCAGTGGAGTAGTCTATGCTGCAGGGAGCAGAGCAGGGCAAGCAAGGCACGAGTTGTTTCCACTGTGGGCAGCCGGGTCACTACAGGCGAGAGTGTCTGTTGTTGAGGCAGCAGCAGGCACCTCTTGTGTAGTTTCATCCACCCCAGCCGACGCAGCGCCAGCAACAGCACCAGGGATAGTTCCAGCAGCAACCTCAGTGAGGACATGGACGCGGTCAGGTGATGAACATCACCAGAGAGGAGGTGGAGGCCTCTAATCTGGTCATCGGTACGGTTCCTATCCTTGGTATGACTGTTAGAGTTTTGATTGATCCGTGCCACGCACTGTTTTTGCTTCTGAGGAATTCTTTGCTACTTTGTCTGAGTTTGCTCTGATGGGCCTGTGACCTAGCTATTGAGCTGCCGACGGGTGACTTTGTGTGTACTCTGGGCTACCTAGAGGTTGTCACCGTCGAGGTATAGGCCACCAGCTACCAGCCAGGCTGTTTGCATTGTAGCTCCACGACTTTGATGCCATCCTTGGCATGGACTGGTTAGAGGCACACTCTATACTGTGGATTGTCAGTGGAAGACCGTGACGTTTCAGCTACCTGGAGTACCTGTGCTTTGCTTCTGAGGTACCCGTCTACCCGCCACACCTTTGTCTCTTTTTGTAGAGCTCGGCATCTTATCCGAGACGGTGGTGTTGCTTTCTTAGCTTCTGTGTATGTCTCAGATTCTGGTGAGATATCTATTTCAATGTGCCTGTTGTTTGCGAGTTTTCTGACGTGTTTTCGGAGGATCTACCTGGCTTGTCGCCGAAGCGGGAGGTAGATTTCTCCATTCATTACCTTCGGGGACGATGCTTGCATCCAAGGCACCGTACCGGATGGTGCCGTGGAGCTGCGGGAGTTGAAGCGCCAACTAGAGGAGTTGCTTGTTTGAGCATCATTCATCCTAGCCGTTCTTCGTGGGGAGCACCTGTTTGCTTGTGAGAAAGAAAGATGGTAGCCTCAGGATGTGTACTGATTATCGATAGCTGAATCAGGTGACCATGAAGAAAAATACCCTTTTTCTCAGGATTGATGACTTGTTCGACCAGTTGTAGTCCGCTTCAGTGTTCTCGAAGATCGACTTGAGGTCAGCTACTACCAGTTGCGGATCCGCGAGTCAGACATCGCCAGATCAGCTTTTCGTACCCGCTACGGCCACTTCGAGTTTGTTGTGATGCCTTTTGGGCTGTCGAATGCAACTGTAGCGTTCATGGAGCTGATGCACAACGTGTTTTGAGAGTACCTGGACAGGTTCGTGGTGGTGTTTGTCGACGACATCCTGGTGTACTCAGCGACGACAGAGGAGCACGAGGTTCACTTGAGGCTGGTGTTGCAGGCTTTGAGGAGTCACTAACTTTACGCCAAATTCAGCAAGTGCGAATTTTGGCTAAAGGAGGTGCACTTCCTGGGTCACATTGTTTCTGGTGCAGGTGTGGTAGTTGATCCCGCCAAGGTTCAGGCCGTGGTTTCTTAGAGCCAACCCACTACAGTTGCAGAGGTTCGCAGTTTTCTGGGCTGGCAGGCTACTACAAGAGGTTCATGCAGGACTTAGCCAGAGTTGCTGAGCTTTGACCCTGTTGACCATGTGGGAGACCAGGTTTGTATGGACAGCAGTGGGAGCACAGTTTTCAGGAGTTGAAGAGTTGGCTGACTTCAACTCCGATCCTTGTTGTACCTTCTGGCAGCGGCAGCTCTGTTGTCTACATAGACGCTTCAGGGATTGGTCTAGGAGCTGTGTTGATGCAGCACAGTCGAGTAGTTGCTTATGCTTCTCGTCAGCTAAAGAAGCATGAGCAGCACTACCCGACACACGACTTGGAGCTTGCAGCAATCGTGTTCGCCTTAAGGTTGTGGAGGCACTACTTGTATGGCGAGGTGTTCGAAGTTTTCACAAATCACCGGAGCTTACAATACGTCTTCACACAGAGAGATATGAACCTCAGGCAGCGCAGGTGGCTCAAGTACTTGATGGACTACGACTTTACCCTTTCCTATCACCCGGGAAAGGCTAATGTTGTAGCAGACGCTTTGAGTAGGAGAGCCCACTTGAGTTCTTTGTTGGTTAGACACTGGAGCCTCTTGGAGGACGCCACTCAGGGTGTGTTCATGCCATCAAGCCTCAGGGAGAGGGCAATGTTGGCTAGCAAGACAGTTCGCCCTGTGTTATATCAACAGGTGATCGAGGCATAGAGTGGACATGCATACTTGGAAGATGCATTGCAGATGCCCGAGGTGGTGCTGGATGTAGACAACGAGGTTCTGTTCCAAGTCAGACTCTACATCCAGAGGACATCAGGGAGGTGGTACTAGCTGAGGTGCACAAGTCGCGATACTCTATTTGTCCTGGCTCCACCAAGATGTACCACGACCTGAGGGCACTCTTTTGGTGGCCCGGAATGAAGAGAGATATCGCTGAGTTTATTTCGCGCTGCCTTACCTGTCAGCAGGTGATGGCAGAGCACCAGCATCCTGGTGGTAAGTGGCAGTCGCTTCCTATTCTCGTGTGGAAGTGGGAGCACATCACCATGGACTTTGTTTCTGGCTTACCTCGCACTTCACAAAGGCACGACAGTGTTTGCGTCATCGTCGACAGGCTGACGAAGATAGCTCACTTCCTACCGATCAGAGCAGCGTGGTTAGTGGATAGACTTGCGTGGCTGTTTGTGGACAGAGTGGTGCCTTTGCATGGAACCCCGGTCTCTATTGTCTCAGATAGAGATCCGAGGTTCACTTCTCGTTTCTGGCGCAGCTTTCAGTGGGCACTTGGCACCGAGTTGAGGTTGAGTTTAGCCTACCACCCACAGACAGACGGGCAGTCGGAGAGGACCATAGAGACCCTTGAGGACTTATTGAGAGCGTGTTTCCTAGACTGGGGTGGCACGTGGGAGTTGCACCTTCCCATGGTGGACTTTTCGTATAATAATAGCTTTCACTCCAGCATCGGGATGGTGCCCTACGAGGCTCTGTATGGTCGACCGTCCAGGACACCATTGCACTGGCACGAGGTTGGCGAGAGGAGTTGCTGGGTCTAGAGTTGGTGCAGCAGTGCGGGGACATTGTGAGGCTGATAAGACAGAGGTTGCAAACAGCGCAGAGCAGTCAGAAGAGCTACACCTACCGTCTGCAGGAGGCCACTTCAGTTCGAGGCCGGTTATAGTGTGTTCTTTCGGATCTCACCTACCAAGGCGTTCTCAGGTTTGGGAAGAGGGACAACTTAGCTCGAGGTTTGTTGGCCCCTTTCCCATCCTGGAGCGGGTTGGTGAGGTCGCTTACCGTTTGGATCTTCTGTCTGAGTTGGCAGGTGTCCACGACGTCATCCACGTGTTGCAGCTAAGGAAGTACATGCTAGATCCTTCGCATGTACTCGACTACTTGCTGCTAGAGGTCGCTCCAGACCTATCCGTGCCGGAGTACCCAGCCAGCGTGGTGGACCGTAGGGTGCAGCAGCTTCGCAGGAGGTAGATCCTGCTCGTCAAGGTGGTTTGGGAGCACCGCGCCGGTGGCGAGGCCACTTGGGAGCGTAAGGATGAGATGTGGGAGCAGTTCCCTTACTTGTTCGAGTGACAGGTACATAGTTTACCCTCTTTCCCCCTAGTTTCACCCTTAATATCAACGACGAAATTGTTTTTTGTTGGTTAGATTGTAACATCCCTGTCCCCTTTGAGGGCCAGCTATCTCGGCTGTGATCGCGACATGTCGACCCATCACCTTCTAAAGGCGACGTAGGTGACCGTCGTGTTCTGAATGAGAATGCGCCGGCCACCCCTATCGCGACTAGGCTCTGACAGCAAACGATTGTTTTTTCATTTTGCGGTGTAGACGTGGAGACACATGTTGGCTTGCATGCGTGAATGTGACAAGCTGATCCGTCATGATCAGATGTCTGGGTTGCATGCATGCCACGTGTTGGGTTTGACCGTCAGTGTCGTAGGCGCTTCCAGATCGCGACGTAGGTGGGTGTCGCATTAGCGTTGCTAACGCAATGACCAGGTCTATCGCGTTCTTAACGCTTCTGTTTACGTTGCTCAGGCCGAGAGAAAAGCCCCATTTCGTCTGTTGCTCTGTGTTTTCTTTCTCCGATGATCTCCCTTTCATGTTGGTGCTCCGTGGGGAGTTTGGAAGGGAGATTTGGTGTGTTTGGCTTGGATTGGTAAGTATTGTGTGTGGGTTGTTGATGCACTTGTGTTTGGCAACTCCTCCTTCTCATCTCTGTCCTCTTTGTGTCTTCCCCATGGTGGATCCTCCTTCCTTGGTGCATGAAGGACGTCATTCTTGGATCGTGGACGACGTGAACGTGGGCTTCGGAGCTCGGAGGAGGAGGGTGCTAGCCTACGAGAAGGCCCCATTGGGGTGGATCTTCTATTCGAGGTAGGGATTCCAAGCTTTCTCCATAGTTCTGGCATGCTAGGCTCCACCCCTTCTCCAAGCTAATTAGAAACATGTTTAGGATGTGAATTTGTATCCTAAGGTTCTTGTGTTTGCATGCATGCCTCTGTGATGGGTGATTGGTGCTTGGAATGGGGTGAGCTTGATTGAGGGTTTCATGATGCATGTGAGGTTATTTGTAGTGTAGACTTCTTTCTGTGCATGCATGGGGTTTTTTAGGGTGGTTTGGTATTAATGTAGTTGTTTCCATCATTGCCTTGATCCCTTCCCCCTTGTTGTACCTTTTGATGTGGTTTTGGGGTGTTAGTGTTGACTAGTTTGGGCACTCGGTTATGGTCACGACGGGTTTCCTAGTCGCGACCTGGTCGCGACGTATCATTGCGTCGTGTTCTCCCCGAACGCACCCCAGCAACAGTCGCATTAGCAAACGCGACGGGGTACGTGTGCGGTGTTCAGGAGTTTGGGGTTTGTTGGAACGCGACGTCCGCCTCTGTCGCGATAGGATCGCGATAGGGTACGTGTCACATTCAGAAGACACGGGTTTGTTGTGGCGCCTTAAGCCGTAGCGTTCTTATCACAACAGGTTGAAGGGTCGCCTTATGGTTTCTTGTCGCAACATGTAGGATCGTCGCATTCTGATCTCGACGTAGCGCTGCGTCGCCTCTCTGACTGAGAGGGACTGGCGACATGTTTTGACGTTCTGCTTCCGCTGCAACTCAGGTTTTCTTGGCACCTGTGATGTTCCTAGTGCAGTGCTACTCTAGTCACTTCGCCAAGTGCTAGGCACTGAGGGCTTGTCCACGAGACTGGTTGTTCCGTTACCTGGGACCCCCATCCCCACACCCTGTTAGAGGCAGTTCTCTGGGCGGCGGGCATGCTCGAGTCACGGACATGGAGCAGAGGGGAAAACGGTGGGGACAGTGGTGTAGAGTCGTTTGTAGAGCTATCTTAGTTGAGTCTGGGTCTCCGAGGTTGTTGTCGCGCTCTTTCAGTGCGGACCAGCTAGTCCTTTCTCACTGCCTCACTCTATGTGGTTCCGGACCATTTAGAGGGGTCAGGCGTGGGACCGTAGTCTGGGTAGACTACAGCGTTGTGTTTACTGTAGTTCCGTGTCTCACTCTGACTGGAGGTGCTAGACATGGACTGTCGGTCAAGGGTAAGGCGTGGCGCACCTGACTGGTTGACTAGTGTAGTGTTCTATAGCTAGTGTTACTGTCCAGGCATCCTTACTGTCTGAGTTTACAGCCTTGGGGTTCTTCTGGTGCTATGTTTTACTCGTGTTTTCCAGTCCCGACGTGTAGCCTAGATCGACGACCATGTAGTTTCTTTCACGCTTCCGCACTTGACTCTATTTAGTAGAATAGAATTTACTGCTTATTTAAGTACTGCACTTAGATCGATTCTGCTGTTAGAACCAGTAGGAGATTGGTAATCCCTACTGGGCTTCTTCGTGAAGCTCATGCCCTCTTTTGTAGGTGAGACTTCACAGCAGTGCCCTCCGCGATGGACTGAGGAAACGGGGCCGTAGTACATGGCGTCCCCAGTGAGCATGTTCCCCAGCTTGTGTACTTCACCCTCGGGGTATGCCCCTAAGGGACGTGTTCTTTCCCTTTTATTTCAGCACTTGTACTTTATCACTTTGGAGTGTACTAGACTGTTACTCAGTGTTGGACTCTTTTCCCTCACTTGTCATACATTTTAGTGCATTTGTTGTTATTTATCTCCATTACATATCTTGTTAGACCGATCCGTTAGCCCTTCCGGGTCTCCGGACCCGGGGCAGCGGTGCCGATGTTCGGATTCTTGGTGGAAGCCGAGGGTCCGGGCGTCAGGGCCTTTAAGCAAGGACCTGAAGCCCTTAGCTAAAGCTCAAGATACACAATGAAATGCTTGATCTGAGACTGAGCGTCAGAATGGACGAGTTTATAGTAAAAATACTCTTCTTAGGCTAAACCCCCAGCTCTCTCTTTCTCAAATATACCAAGACACATAGCAAGAGAATGAGGAAGAAGGAGGACGGCTTGAATGGGCTCGAGCTCTCTTACTTTCTACTTCACTATGTATGGAGTTGGACGCTTACTAGATGTACACTCCTTGAATGATCAGATTTTTTCACTCTATTGTATTTCTTTTTCTCTTGCTTTTCCCTTTTATGGAACAGCTTGAACAGATCCATTGACAGATGGATGTTGGAGTTTCTTGGCTTTCTTATTCTTCTTCTGACCTTCTGTTGAGACTAACGGATGTCTACTTGAGTCTACTGGCTATTTGGAATGGAGGAAGATGTTTCAGACGCTGCGCAGTTCCAAGGATGCTAGCAGTAGGTCCAAGATGTTGTCTGTGTGTAGAGGTGGACCTGCAGACATTAAATATAAGGCAGATGATCAGACTCGTGAAGTCTTTTGTCAAGTGGCTCATACCTCTTGTTGCCTTTTGTTAGTATTTTCTGTAGATAGCTAGAAATAGAAGGTTAGGAGCTTTTCTTTTCTTGCAAGAAGGATGAATTATCTTTTGCCTTCCGTCTATGTTTTCATGCTGACAGCTTGTTGTAAGAGCTTTTTATCTGTCAAATAAAGACAATACTTTACGTCTATGGGACATTATTAAGGTGTCATGCCCCGACGCAGATATCAGAACTCAAAGCATTTGCAAAAAAATCGGTACAGAGCGAGTACTAGACATCATCCATTGAACAGAAATAAACACTAAAGCATATTCTTCTCATTAATAATTTCCAATGTCTAGTTATAACCAATAATATGAGAGCCATTCTATAGGGCCCAATTACATTGAATAAACGCAAAAGACTGAACGAAGATTCTATCATAATACTAAGGCGCTAGGGTACTCTTGACTTCACTCTTGGTCATTACCGTCCTCTTGAGTGTCAGGTTCATCCTCGATCTCACCTAAGAGCACAACGACAACAACGCAGGGTCAGCGATAACGCCCTGTAGGGTTTAAATCTCATGATCAAGCAGGCTTTAAATGATTAATGTATTAAAAAGATAGAGTAACTAATGATAGAGTGAGAGAGTCAAGTAATGTAAGAGAAAGCATGATAGCATGTGATTGAAATAGCACAATTTTCTAAATATAGCACAAGCGTTGAGTATAGCGCAAATACCAGGATGGCCATAGCACAAATAGCACAAGGTATAGCAATAGCACAATGTATATGGTATAGCACTTTGTTGTCAATAGACAACGAGAGAACATAGCACTTTTGATTGTCATTTAGATAGTCGAGATAGATAGCACTCGTGTAATGCCAAACACTCAAGTCATTTAACTCCCATGGGCAAATAGCACTTTCGGGCGCACATCCCAGGACCAGACCGGCCCTTTATATATGCCAGGCATTGGTTATATTGTTTATCTTAGACAATCAGTCAATGGCCAATATTGTCACGTCCCGAGCATTACGCAGTGGATATAAATTATTCGGAAATAATTCGAGTCGATATCCCGAGATGTGAACAGTCGGCAAATAAGCCTCTAGCTAGCACGCGCTAAATGTATAACAATATACATTATCATAGGGCCCAAATATTGAACTCAACTAATCTTGTATTCAAATCTCAACTCAATGTATTCCTAATGGAAACTATTATAGGACTAAGACTCAATAAAAAGGAAAAGTACATTTTATTCCTCACTTCTTACTACATGAATCTATCACTCAAAGCAAACTACTATAACTAGACTCATATTTGGAACGCTCATCACTCGGACGCATTTCCATCCTCGACTAGCTCTTTCTCTTGAACTTCGTAGTCACCTAGATTGGTAAAAAGGGGGGATGAGCAAACTAGCCCAGTAGGATTTATATCTCAATGTGTGGGCAATGATATAAGTGATTAACGATTTAGAACTTGTAAGCATGATGAATGTCATGATATACATGTACGAATAAAACTCGTTAAAACATGATACATGAAACAAGCTAGAGAGAGTGATTATGATAGAACAAGATTTGTGAACAAGATGACAATATAGAACTAGCAATAGATGATAATTCGACACAACATAAAAGCCAGTGCACCCGAAAATGTAGTGCCATGCAGCAACCCTCTTACCATGCTTATAACTCTCTAATTAATGAGATGTAGACAAAACGTTCAACAGAAAACATGACTAGGACAACTAGTAGAAAAACTTTCATGTTGTGGGTTTGCTCTAATTCGGTCTCAAATCGCATGCAACATATAAAGAATGGGAAAATCCCTAACAGTGCGCGACTTGGGGAAAACGCTTATAATTCAAAATCTACTCATTGAAATTCGATGAAACCAGTAGGAAACGAAATCTAACTTGATGCTCTACACATTGGTATATGATATGTTAAGGTTTGGCCCGAGAAAATACCCTCAAGTTCATGATTTATCATCGAGTCAATATTTACTTCTTGATTTTCGAAGTTCAGAACTTATCTTGACCACGAACCCCCTTATTAAATCTTGTTTTCCTTCTACACTTAATCTCATGCCACAAAATTTTTATTGAAGATTCTGATGGATGTTAGGTTTCATTTGCCCTAGAAATCCCTAATTTCCATGCACCATATCATGCGAATTAATTCGTTGATCCCAATTGTACATAGTTCTATGTTCGTCATGAATGCTCTCTATTAAACCATATTGAAACCTTCGTTGCTTTCCGATTCTGATTTACTAGAGGTACCCATGCATGTCTGGATCTGTTTAAAACTGGTTTCATGATTTTTCATGCACTATACAATTTGTTCATAGTTTTAGAACAACCCTGTGTCAAAACAGGGAAAGTTTGGTCCGTAATCCAGGACATGTCTGATTCCTGTCGGACTCGGACATAGACCACCAGAATGCGACGGCCCGATAGGCTGCGTTCTATGGTCTGGTTGCGACAGTCTGCCAGTTGCGTTCTGAACGCGACAGGCATCGTCGTCGCAAACGTTGTGCCTGGCCAGAACGGCTTGTCACGTTCCTTACAGGTCTTTGTCGCGTTCTCAGTGCCTGATCAGACAAGCCTGCTGCGATCCTTACAAGGCACTGTCGCTTTCTGATCCGACCCCGTTGCGATCCTTACAAGTGTCCATCGCGATCACAGAATTTCTACAGAAAAATCGCTGATTGCAATGCTCTAATTGCCTAGTGTGCTTATACCCTTTAATCTCAGTTATACCCACAGTAATTGCACTTATATTAAATTCAACATTTATATGTGATTTAAAAAACATACACACAACTAATTTCCATCTATGATTTCATGTCACGTGCACACACTTGCACCATCCAAATATGGCTTAAATGGCATGAACATGTTACATAATTTATTTGGTAATTTATGTAATTAAATTGCCTTATTTAGAAATGAATTTATTCTCGATTTCCGTGTTATTTTGAAACACCGATCTCGACGCTCCATTGTTCTAGAATTCCTCTAGAACGTCGAGCACTTGTTTCTATACACACCTTCTTGACTTAGACGAACTCTTCGACAGATACTCCTTCTGTCGACTAGTGAGTCTTTGTTCAAGGCCTCCGTAAGTCTCCTCTGTCTATGGATTCCCACATGGTCGATGAGCGTGTTGTACCCTAACCCCCATGATACCCTTTAGGGATCAATATGATCCAAACGGCTATTAGAAGTTCGCTCTTATCTTGAATCACGCCGGACCTCTGGACCTATGCTTAACATGGCCTGCAGTAGGATTGTGAGTTCCACCTGACTGCCAACATCAAGTGCGCATGTTGTGCAACTGTTACTATCGCCTGTTTACTCGATGTATTTCGCGCAATGTCTCCTAGCTCTCATCTATACTCTACTCTCTCGTCTATTCATGTTCCATCTGCTATCTCGTCTGTTCATCTAGTGCTCTTATCTATTTCTGGTACTTTATATTGGCCATTGACTGATTGTTTAAAGATAAACAATATAACCAATGCCTGGCAATATATAAAGTGCCTGATCTGGTCTTGGGATGTGCGCCCGAAAGTGTTAGTGCCCATGGGAGTTAAATGATCAGAGTGTTTGGCATTACACTCGAGTACTAGCTATCTCGACTATCTAAATGACAATCAAAACGTGCTATATTCTTCGTTGTCTATTGACAAACAGTGCTATGCTATACTCGTCGTGCTATTGCTATACTTTGTGCTATTGTGCTATGGCCATCCAGCTTTTTTGTGCTATTCCCGACACTTGTGCTATTTTTGAAAAGTCTATAATTGGAAAGTCTAGCTATTTAGTCCCCATGCCATCATGATATTACTTGACTTTCTCGTTCTATCATTAGTTACTCAGTCTTTAATGCATTAATTATTTAAAGCCTGCTTGAGCCTGAGATTTAAGTCCTACTGGGCGTTGTTCGCTCACCATGCGTTATTTGTCGTTGTGTTCTCAGGTGAGACCGAGGATGAACCATACACTCAAGAGGACGAGAACGACCTGGAGTGATGTCATGAGTACCCTAGCGTCCTATCACTATGTTTAGCGTTGTAGTAGTTAGGTTTGAAGTTTAGTCTTTTGCTTTGTTTCAATGTAATTGGGCCCTATAGATTGGCTCTGATATTAGTGGCTGTAACTGGACTTTGGAAATTATTAATTAGAAAGATTTGCTTTAGTATTATTCATTGTGCAATGGTTTGATGTCCAGTATTTGCTCTATATCTTTTCTTGCAACTGCCTCGCGTTCCGATATTCCGCATTGGGGCGTGACACACATAGTCCAAACCACCATAAAGAAGGACACACATTCACATAACACATACCTGCCACCTAGGCAATATAGTGATGAATCTTGGTAACTGCGCAGAACCAGGAGAAGCCCTCTCCACCCTAACCATTGGTACTTGTCCACCTCCAGGATTTCATCCTAATGCCCATAGGATATCACATACACAATGACCTTCCCATAGGGACTTTTCTAGAGTATGAGTCCACAGCCTTCTATAGTAGTAGTGTCAATCTCGGCACATATTACGCATTAACACTTAATCACAAGGTTTCATTCACTTACAAGCACTCTTTAACTCATTCACATGCACTTCAAACAAATACACATGCTTCAGTTTATAAAACTCAGTATGACTATTCAACAGTGTTAAATTAAACATAACAGTACTTAATCATGCTGCTAAACACTGAGATTTACATGATTTAAATCAACATGCTTAATATGGTCTAATTACCCCTGTTAAAAGCAAACTATATCCACGGGACTCAAAACGGTATCAAATTTTTCTCACATACTTCATACAGGTATATGTCACATGTCCAATTTTTCAGTATTTTCGCAACTGTAAACTAATTTTAACAATTTAAACAGATTTCATGCAAATTTAACAAGAATTTCACTTGACTTGTTAGACAGTAAAGCAGTCAATTCTAATAGGTCCAAAACTTGTGAACAGTCACTATAAGAAATGGAATTTTTTTGTGACATTAACATGCAGTAAAACTAAATTTTCATAATTAACACAGCTATAGCATGCATATTCTTTAATAACAGAAATTAAACTAATAATATCATGCTCAGAAATTTGACAGAACCTCATGATATGACCTACAGACCATGCCTGAGAAACCCTAATTTTTACAGCATGCACAGACCTCCAAACAGTCAAAAATCACAGTACAGAGATCAATGTATAAGTTCGGCAGAAAATAGATGAACTTAGCGACAAGGGCCTTGCGGCCAACTAGGGTTAACGACACAAGATGCTTCTGTCAACTCAAGAACTTGGTGGCAACAAGGTTGCCGTCAACCTCCTATCTGCAGAAGTGCATACCGAACTCAAATAAAAGGGAGAATTGGGGGTTCTAGGACATGAATAAAAATCTGCAAAATCCTGAGACCTAAAGGACATGTATAGGGATGTTAACCCTCGATTACCTGCCTGGAAATAAATATCAAAAAAAAATTTTTTTTTGAAGAAGCCCTCCTCAGCCAAGCCAAGAAGGAGCAGAATCCCCTCCTAAATCTGATCTTTTTGTTGATGCAGATGGATCTCCAGAGTCGGGGAAGATTCCTCAATAGTTGGAGCACCTTCTAGTCGCAGTAGATCGCCAGAAGAACCCCACACACGTCGGATCAAGCTTTGCAAAAACTAGTTTTTCTCCCATAAACCCTAGGTTTTCCTTTGAGCCAAAGGACCTAATCTTTCCGAAGACTGGATGTTTTATAGGGCTATGAGTCGAGGTGCACCTATGATTAGGTTTTCCTACCGTTGGGGTGGGTTTCCTAATTAACACTAGAAGAAATCGCAACCATTTTCAGATCTGGAATCGCAACATAACCGAAGAAGTAAACGACCACTTTGTTGTCGTTAATAGAAAGTTAGCGTCCATCGATCTGGACGTCAAGCTCCCGAAGCCATGCAGTCAACGGCACACAAGTTGCCGTCAATTTGCCCTTAACGTTAATGGATGTTGACGTTAACAGGGATTTCGGCATAAAATAGAAATATCAAATAACATACATACACATAATAAGTACATACAATTTGCACAATGTTATTTAAATACAATATGCACAGAATTAAATAAATGCAATATGTACATAAATAAACATGTATATACATATGCACATAAGTAATTAAATAATTATAATATGCACAAAATCAAATAAGCATAATATGAACAAAATTCGAGGGCCTTACACCCTCTCCCCTTAAAAGAAAACTTCATCCTCCAAGTTAGAATGAAAATACTAACCAAACAAATGAGGATACTTCTTCTTCATGGCGTCCTCAAGCTCCCATGTAGCCTCCTCCCGCGAGAAATTCCTCCATAACGCCTTCACGGATGCAATACTCTTGTTCTCGAGGTGCTGAACTGTGAGGCCCTCGAACTTAGTTCTCATTATGCGGACTTTGTCATATGATGTTTATTTACTTTTGTGCATATGCGAATATATATACATATATATATGTGTGTCTATTTCTGTACATATTATGTTTAAAAGATGTTGTGTATATGTACATACGTATATACATGTCTATTTATATACATATTGTCGTTATTAGGTTGTACATATTGTATTTAAATAAATGATGTATAGTGTATGTAATTTATAAGGTGAATGCATGTTTATTTGATTTCTGTGTTCTGGCCGAAATGCCAATTAACGTCAACATCCATTGACGTTGAGGGCATGTTGACTGCAACCTGTGTGCCGTTTACTCGGAGTCGACGTCTAGATCAATGGCCGTTTATTTCCTGTTAAAGGCAGCAATATGGCCGTTTACTTCTTAGTTTTGTTTTGCGATTTCAGATCGGGAAACGGCTGTGTTTTCCCCGATTCTTGATTTGGAAACCCACCTCCAATTGTAGGATCCTATCCTTAACTCGTTCCCTGAAGTCTTAAGCCTATAAAACACGTCACTTTGGGTGAGATTAGGCCTTTTGGACTTTGAGAAACCCTAGGGCTTTCTGTGAGAAAACTCGAACTTTGTGCACTTTGATCTGGCGATTGGGAGTTCCTACCGGCGATCTACATCGACTGGGAGGTACTCTGGACATTGGTGAGGCTTCTCCGATTTTGGTGTGCGACCTACATCAATGCAAGGACCGGATCTTGGAGGATTTTGGGCGGCTTCTTGGCTTGGCTGAGGAGAGCATCTTCGACAAAATAATCCCATTAGTGATTTTTTTCCAGGCAAGTAATCTAGGGATTTCATCATAACCCATGTCCTTTGGGTCCTAGGATTTTATTGGATTTTTCCTAGTGTCCTAGAACCCCCAATTTGTCAAGTTATGTGCGGTCTGTAGACAGGAACTTGACGGCAATCTTGCTGCCGTCAAGATCTTCAGTTGGCGGCAACATCATGTGTCGTTAACCCTTGTTGGCGGCAAGCCCTTTGCCGCCAAGTTTTTCAGATTTTACAGAATGGCTGTTTGGATCTATGTAGTGTGTTTGTCAGATTTCTGGGAATATGTGCATATTGTGAGAATTTTATTTGGTTAGGTACACTCATTTGGTCATATCATGAGAGTAGATCGAATTTTTGTGCATAGTATTATTTATTAAAATTTCTTTAAATGAATAATGGGCATGATCTGACCATAATAAATCCTAAATAAATAGATCCATAGTATATTAGGGTTTCATGAATTTTACATGATCATATGTTGACTGTTTCTGGGTTTTGAAACTATTAGGTATGACTGTTTTACTGTGGATCATATTTAAAGACATTTCTAAATAAATATACATGTAATCTATTTTAAAATTTGAAATTTGTTTACTGTTGCAAAAAAATTTGAAAATTTGAATATGTGATATATAACCTGTGTACATCTTGTGATAAAAATTTCATGTTATATTGACATCACTAGATGCTGTGATCAGTCTAGTAAGTGCAATTGACCATATTAATCATATTAATTCTAATTGTGCGAAATTCAGTGATTAGCAACATGATTAGGTTAAGGTTGTGAGTTAATTTTCACAGTAAAATAGAAGTACCATGTTTTGTAAACTGATGCATATGTGATTAGTTAAAAATACATGTAAGTGTGTGAAAGAGTGCATATGAACAATGAGATAAAATGTGAATGTGTAAAATTGTCCCGGCATTGACACTGCTACCATAGAGGGCTGTGGAGCTGTACTGTAGTAAAGTCCTTACGGGAAGGCTCATTGTGTTGTGATAACCTATGGGCATTAGGATGAAATCCTAAAGGTGGACAAGTACCACTGGTTAGGGTGGAGAGGGCTTCTCCCAGTTCTGCGCAGTTAACCAAGATTCGTCACTGTGTTGCCTAGGTGACGGATATGTGTATGTGTGAGTGTGTCCTTCTAATGGTGATTTGGACTATGTGTCACGGCAGCTAAGTGTAAAAGTGTGATTATGTGAATGTGAACATGTAGTTGTGCAAATGTGGAATATGAGCATGTGATAACGTAATGTGAAAGTGTTAATATGTGAAAATGTGATACCATGTGTAATGTGTTTTATTTATATGAAAACAACAAGCTAAAAATGTGATTAAGTGTAGTGACTACATGTGAAAATGCTTAAATACCATACTAGTTTGTTATTTACCTTGTACTAACTCCATGTTCTAATTTGGTAGAAATGTGCAATGATATGAATAGAGTTTGAATTATAAACCATGTTACATGTTATGTGTAGAAAGCATGTGTAGGATGATTATTGTTGGGTTGAGTGTGTTTTGGAATTTCCTAAGTTGTATTTTAATGATGAATAATGAACATCATCATAACTTGACTTTGATGATGACACATTGTGGTTTTGATGATGACTTGTGTGATTTTGTACTTCATGGGTTGAACATGATACATACATCATTTATGTAATAACAATTCTTAAAAAGCATGTTTCAAATACTTTACACCTCATACTTTGATGATAATACCTTGTACTAATGTCTTATGTGTTAAATTCTCAGGGATATACAGGTTTTATCATGGTAGTGTCGACACACCTATTGATGGTGTCGACACTGAGTCATAGTCCCTGAAGCTTTTTCATGAAGATAGGGTCAAGTGTGTCGACACAGTCCATGGTTGTGTCGACACTAGACCCAGCTTCCAGGAGATCCATTTGTCTGACTAGGCCAGTGTGTCGACACAGTCAGTGGTCGTGTTGACACTAGACCCAGCATCCAGAAGACCCTGTTTGCATAATTGGGATAGTGTGTCGACACACTCATTGGTAGTGTAGACACACTCCGGCTGAAATCTCAACTTATGATTATCTGGACACGTGGCTGCTTGGGAATCAAGGGATTTGACCTGGATTTTTGTGCCCTCGCACCCCAAGGCACCTTATGGACATATGGGGCTATAAATACCCCTAATCCTTGTACTCTAAAGGAGATCCCACGAGAGAGAGCCCATACACTTCCAGAAGAAGCTTTTTGGCGGCAAAAAGGGGCTTTCCAGATCTTGCTCCATCTCCAGAAGTTGCAATCCCTCCTTTTAAGAGGAAGGACGTGGAAATCAAGGGGAATCTCTGGAGAGAAGGTTGCTGTGCTAGGCAAGGGAGCAGATCCAACTGAAGAGGCGCAGGAGAAGAAGGATTTCTGGCATTTCGGATGCCATCAAGGTAGAGCATCACCAATTGAGGAGAATCTCCATCGATTTCCATCAAGGATCCTCGATTCAAGTGTCTGCAAGGCCTCTTCATCGAAGAACACTCATTCTATATCCGTTTCTCTTACTCAGAGTTGGTTCTTCCTTATTTCGTATATGAGATTTGTGCATGATGTTCTACACAAATTTCTGTGTACGAATCTATCTTGAATCAGATCATTGCTAGAGGATCTGATCTCTTTTCTGTTTGATCTAGCTTTTGTACTGTGAGCCGTCGACCTCTGGTTTGTGAGTCATTGCACTCACTGCGTGGTTTGAGCCGTCGTGCTCAATTTGGAGTCGTCGTGCTCCAGTTGTTGTTTGAGCCGTCGTGCTCAGTTTGTGAGTCCTTGAACTCAAGACTGTGTGTTGAGCCATCGTGCTCAAGGTTGTTTGGAGTCATCGTGCTCCAGTGTGTGTTGTACTCAAGGTTTTGAGTAGTGTGGCCTCACTGTGTGAGGGGTGGACATAGGAATCAATGAAGGTGATTTCCGAACCACTTAAAAATCATCTGTGCAGTGGTTTGAATTGTGGTTTGACTTTGTATTATGCTAGATGCATGCATAGGGATTTCGTTCACACTTCTAATGATTTGCTCACACACACTAATCACACATAATCCACACACCCACACTTCAGATCAGTAATTTGTTTGTCTGAATTGATCTTTGATTCGAAGTAATTTAGAATTGCTTAAGCTTCCGCATTAATTGGTGTTAGATCTATTCAACCCCCCCCCCCTTCTAGATCTGCTCCATCCACCTGTTCGATCCTACAATTAGTATCAGAGTAGGTTAATATCTGTTTCTGATCTGATTTGATTGCTTTTGTTTGATCTCTGTGTTAATTGCTTGAATTGTTTGCTTGCTCTTTCACTATCTCATTTTAATTGATGGATTCTCAAGGATTTATAGCTGAGGGTCATTCCATTAATAGACCACCATATTTTGATGGGTTTGATTATTCATACTGGAAAAATTGCATGCATGTTTTTCTTAGGGCTCAAAACTATGAAATCCGGAGGATAGTTGAAGTGGGTCCTTATGAAAATCAGGGAGATGAGGAGAATTGCACTAGAGAGCAGATTAGGAAAGCTACTCTTAATTACAGTGTCATGAACATGCTTCAGTGTGCAGTCCACCCTAAAGAATATTCAAGAATATCCATGTGTAAATCTGCTAATGAGATGTGGGATAATCCTGAATTAATGTATGAAGGAATATCTCAAGTTAGGGAAACCAAAGCAAACATACTTGTTTCTGAATATGAATTGTTTATGATGAAATCTGATGAATCAATTTCTAAAATGTTTGCTAGGTTTATGATAATTGTCAATAGACTGAAGGCATTAGGTAAGGAATACACTGATGCTGATCTGGTAAGAAAAATCTTGCGCTCTCTATCATCTGTTTGGCACACAAAGGCTACAGTGATTGAAGATTCTAAGGATTTATCCAAATTTTCTTTAGATGAACTCATAGGATCTTTAATGACTTATGAAATAAATCTGAAAAGAAGTGAAGAACATTTGCTTAAAGCTAACCAATAGCAGTTAAAGCTTCATCAAGCAACAAAGAGAAAAAAATCAAGTTCTGATGAGTCTGAGTCAATGAGGATGAACTTGCCCTCATGACTAGGCAATTCAGAAATTTTTTAAAATCAAGAAGAAGAAAATTCAATGGAAAGAAAAAATATTCCTCTGGTAAAAGAATGCTTCTTCTTCAAATTTTAATGTTGGTAGAAATCGAAAAACTGATGAAGGTATAATTTGCTACAGGTGCAACAATGCATGACACATGAAGGATGAGTGTCCTGAGATGAAAGATGACAAATACAAGAAGCACAACAAATTGATGAAGCCAAAAGCTATGATGGCAACTTGGTCAGATGAAGACCAAAGTGAGGATGAAGAAGAGAACTCCTCATGTTCAGCAAATGAGGAGTTATGCTTTATGGCCAACAACAGTGATGGAAAGGATTCACAAAGAAAAGGAGCTAAAGAAATTCACAAGTGCTTAATGGTAAAGAAGAGCTTCAATGAATCCAGAAAATCAACAATTCAAAAGACTTTGGCTCTAACAGCACATTCCATGAGCTCAGAGCATTCTTCATCCTTTTCAAAACACAACAGTTCAAATGGGTCTACAAGGTCAGGTAAATCAATTCCAGATCCATTTATGTATTCTAATTCTGACTCTGATGTAGATGAAGGTATGCCTTATGCTGAATTGATTGAATTCTGTAAAAAGATGCAAAATCTTAATGCAAAGCTGAACACTAAAAATAAAGATTTGAAAAAGACTTTAAAACATTGCCATAAAGAGAGTGAAAAATTGAAAAATACACTTGAATTGCTCCAGAACAATGATAAAGATCCTTCACAAGAAAATGAGAATTTGAAAATTGAAGTTCAGAAACTGAATTCTGAAAAAGAAAGTTTGAAAGATAAAATCAAAATTTGTGAAAGCAAGTTGTCCAAGTTGAAAGAAAATCATGATCAATTGGAATAAGAAAATCTTGATTTGAAATATGAAAATGAAAAATTGATTGATCTCAATGAAAACATCAAATTTGATAATGACCAATTAAACAAATAAATTTCTATCATGGCTCAAGATCATCAAATAAATGAAAGATGCAAACAACTTGTTGAGAAAATTGTCACTTAAAGAGAAAGATTGAATGCTTGTTACATGACGAACCATTAGATAATGATTGTAGCAATTTCAGTAATAAAATTGCTGATATGGAAAAACAAATTGCTCAATTTGAAAATGAAAAGAACAAGATGAAAAATGGTTTGGATGTCATGCTAAACAAGGTTCAAATTTCAGAAAAAGAAGTTGTTGCATTAAAAGCTGAAAAACAGAAGCTTCAACATGAATTGAAAAATACTAAATACACAAGTCTTGCTTCTGTGAGAGATAAGAAAAACGAAAATAAAACAAAATTAACATTTGTTAAAGCTCCTGCGAACAAGAACTCTACTAATTCTAATGAAAAACTTGTGAAAGTTCTTGTTCAGAAACAGACAGAGAAAAAGAAAAATGCTACTGTTAAGAAGATTCATCTACTTCCTCCATCAGTCCAAAAAGCTCCAAGGAAAGTTCAATATTCACATCATGCCAAGAGCCACCAAAAGGTACCTCCTTCTCCTCATGGTAAGCCTCCTCACATGAAAAGGATAGTCCAACAAATGCATACATGTCAAGGTAAGTACCAGGTAAGAAATGATATCATTTGCTTTAATTGTAATAAACCTGGTCATTTAGCCAAATTTTACTGGAATAGAGATCAACATTTCCATAAATATGCCAAATCAGTCCAGTGCTTCACATGTCATAAATTGGGCATACTTCTAGGGAATGTTGGCATATAATTGATAATCTTGTGCATGCTCCCATGTTTCATGTTAATGTACATAAGAGTAAAGATCATGTTCATGCTGAAAACACTCAGAAATTCTATGTACATGAAAAAGGAACTGTTGCACAAAAGATCTCTTTTGAATTTCATACTAAAAATCTCAATGATAAAAATATGAAAAATAGAAAACAAATTATTCAGTATGTCAATGGTGCATTCTATACCAATAACTCTAGATTAGAAACCAAGATTCTATTGTTTCTAGTCTTCATAAAAATGCACCCAATATCAAATCCTTTTGGATTCAAAAATCGTTGTTGCAGATTCATGGAAGATCCTTAGGACCCAAACATGTTTGGGTTCTGAAATGTGCTGCTTGAATGCTGGATGTAGGGATCCTTGTAGTCAATTTCAAGATGAAGGCTTCATGACTAAGACTATAAGGAAAGTAAGTAAAGAGAAGGAAATAAAATGAAAATCTCACAAGGTAAATACTTCTGAGAGATTCTCTGCTAATAAAAACTAAAATCAATTGGGACTCTTATGCAAAGATCAATTGGTATATCAAATGGTGAACTATAGAAGGACAAGTCAGGCTTGTCTAGAAACTATCATTATGTGTGAGGAAAAACCTCCTCCAAGTACCAATGATCTTCCTTCTGTAAGAGTCATTAACTAAAAAATAATATGGTTGTGATTGAAACATGACTACTTGTTTACTTCATTTCTTCCATGATGATTTTTGCTTGAATTACTTGCCAAAGTTTTCACATCATGCACATGTAACTAAGAATCATGATTTTGTTGAAAATGCTCAGAAACTCCATGTGAATATAAATTGACCATTTCATGAAAAACATAGATGCATTAAACAAAGAATAATTGTGTTATGGAACTAATGTTGCTCATAGTTCCATTAATGACAAAAGTGCATCTACACTAAAAAGAAAATTTTCTTGGATTCAAAAAGGTTCATTGCTGCAATCTAACTCTTGCTCCATTGTAGGACCCAAGAAGTAAGGGTCCTAAAGCCAATTTGATCAGCAAGTTGATGAGCCTTGTAGCCATACCTTTCCATTTGAAATCCAGACAATGGATATGCAAGGCAAGAAAAATTGGAAACCACAGGTAAAATCCAAATGAAGACTGTTCAGGTAAAACCTCATATCACTTTTAGATTGAACTGCTTAAGTTAAAGAAAATTCTTAGAGTCTTATCTGAACAATGAAGTGTGTGTTTTGATGTTGCTCCCAACAATAACTTTGTGTCTTAATAGTTGAAATCTTGTTTGTGTTATCATGCTGCTTAATTATGCCCATGATTCTGTGTGCATATCAACTACTTTGACTTTTTGGTATATCAAATGATGATATGTGGAAAAACAAGTTATGCTTGTTTGGAAGCTATTATTATGCGTGAGTAAAATTCTCCACCAGTACCAGAAGTCATGTTATACTTAAAGCTAATTGTGTGCATAATCATGTGTGAAGTTCTTGCTAGCTTTTTCATTCCATGCACATATTAAGGGGGAATAAATTTGAAAAAGTCCAAAAATGTTCTTGAAAATGCAATTAATTTTATGCTAAAATTAAAGAATAATTGATCTTTTTGCAGTGACTATATGGTATATCAAATGGTGAAATGTGAAAGGACAAGTTAGGCTTGTCTGGAAACTCTCATCATGCGTGAGAAAAATTCTCCGCCAAGTATCAATAGTCTTTTCCTATATAAAAGGTCATCAAGAAAAATGAAAATCTCAAAAAACTTTATTTTAAGTCTTTGAAACTTTTCTCCTTCAATAAATTTCCTATTAATGCATGCTGATCATGTTCATATTCTTTCTGCACAAAGTACTTTGAATGAACATATCTGAATTACTTAAATGATCATTTCATATCATGCATATCTTATGGGGAAGTGAGTCAAAAGAATCTTTGAGTGAAATGCTAGCGAAATATTCTTTCATATCTAATTTATTAACAACTCCCATTCAGTTTGTTGACAAATGTTCTTGCAAATGAATTCCTCACTCACATTGCATTGGCATTCTTGGTATATCAAATGTTGAATTGAAGAAAGACAAGTCAGGCTTGTCTGGACACTTTCACTATGCGTGAGTATATGTCTCCGCCAAGTATCAAGAGTCTTGTATGGAATTGTTGAGGGGGAGTCTCTGTCTTTCAATAAAATATTCTTGTTCATTCTATTTTCACTTCATTCCATTGATATTTCTTCAATAATCTTCATGTTCACCTTGTGAGGGGGAGATACATGAAAGGGGGAGTCATTGTCACATTCCTTACTTTACTTGTCTATCTTGAACCCCAAACGCATCAGAATGTTTGAGTCATTGTGCTATTTTCTTATGAGAGAATTAGACATTGAAACTAAACTCATTGTGCATTCAGTTTAATTTCAAAGATTCATTATCATTTCAAGGTTAAGTAATTTTACTACTGAATGTTTTTAAAATGTCTTGCAAAACACTTGTGGGCACATGAGTGGCTTTACTGTTTAACATGTGCAATTTTAAGCTTCATTTTTACCACATGTTAAGAATAATTTTTCTAAATTCGTAGACATGACTTGTCTAGTCAAAGCAAACATATTCCTGCATAACATCAAAAGAAAATGATCAACAATCTGGAAAGATACAAACATAGCAATGCAAATTCTTGACCACTGAGTAACCGGTCATTTCACCTAGAAAGTGATTTGTTTCAAGTCAAAAAGTGGAAATCAAAGTTTTCAACTCTGTATAAGATAATGAAAGTTAAACCACTGAGTAATCAGGAGGTCTTGCATCTGATCAATGTGATCTCTTACACTGAAAAGTGAGATTTAACTAATTTATTCTTGTATTCTTTCCCAGTTCTAAATGAAAGAAAATCAACTTAATAGGATGGAAAAACTTAAGACCTTAATAAAGTTCATGTTTACTGAGTTTAGACCTATTATTCAACATTGTGTTACAATTAAAGCTCCTAACATCCTTGTTAAATATTTATGCTCACTCATATAGGTCACTTTACTTAACATTTGCATCATTATTTTAACTACATTCAGATCATTATATTTTGCTATACTTTGTGTTGAGTGTGTCTTTATGATTAAACTTTATTGCACAATATAAAAAATACAATAATTTCTCTCATATGTAAATATCACTTTGCCTCGCTTATTTTGATTCTTCCAGAACATTCCTTTTCACAACTGGAATTCTTCATCTCCTACCATTCTTTGCTTCTTTCTCTTATCTATCTTTTTAATGATGTCAAAAACGGGGAGAAAGTTCCTTAAAAGGAGGAGAAAGTTCGTCAAAAAGCAGAGAAAGTTTCTTATGGGAGAAAATTCAAAAAGGGGAGATTTGAGTCAGGCTATTGGGAGATTGTGAATATTTTTGTCATCATCAAAAAGGGGGAGAATGTTGGGTTGAGTGTGTTTTGCAATTTCCTAAGTTGTATTTTAATGATGAATAATGAACATCACTCATAACTTGATTTTGATGATGACACATTGTGGTTTTGTTGATGACTTGTATGATTTTGTACTTGATGGGTTGAACATGTTACATACATCATTTATGTAATAATAATGCTCAAAAAGCATGTTTCATATACTTTACACCTCATACTTTGATGATAATACCTTGTACTAATGTCTTATGTGTTAAATTCTCAGGGATATACAGGTTTTATCATGGTAGTGTCGACACACCCATTGATGGTGTCAACACTGAGTCATAGTCCCTGAAGATTTTTCATGAAGATAGGGTCAAGTGTGTCGACACAGTCCATGGTCGTGTCGACACTAGACCCAGCTTCCAGGAGATCTATTGTCTGACTGGGACAGTGTGTCGACATAGTCAGTGGTCATGTCGACACTAGACCCAGCATCTAGAAGACCTTTTTCCGCAATTGGGACAGTGTGTCGACACACTCAGTGGTCGTGTCGACACACTTCGACTAAAATCTCAACTTATGATTTATCTGGACACGTGGCTGCTTGGGAATCAAGGGATTTGACCTAGATTTCCATGCCCTTGCACCCCAAGGCACCTAATGGATATATGCGGCTATAAATACCCCCAATCCTTGTACTCCAAAGGATATCCCACGAGAGAGAGCCCATACACTTCCAGAAGAAGCTTTTTGGCGGTAAAAAGGGGCTTTCCAGATGTTGCTCCATCTCCAAAAGTTGTAGGCCTTCCTTTCAAAAGGAAGGACGTGGGAATCAAGGGTAATCTCTGGAGAGAAGGTTGCTGTGCTAGGCAAGGGAGCAGATCCAACTGAAGAGGCACAAGAGAAGAAGGATTTCTAGCATTTCAGATGCCATCAAAGTAGAGCATCGCCAATTGAGGAGAATCTCCATCGATTTCCATCAAGGCTCCATGATTCAAGTGTCTGCAAGGCCTCTTCATTGAAGAACACTCATTCTACATCCATTTCTCTTACTTCAGAGTTTGTTCTTCGTTATTTCGTCTATGAGATTTGTGCATGAAGTTCTGCACAAATTTCTGTGTACGAATCTATCTTGAATCAGATGATTGCTAGAGGATATGACCTCTTTGGTGTTTGATCTAGCTTTTGTACTATGAGCCGTCGAGCTCTGGTTTGTCAGTCGTCGCACTCATTATGTGGATTGCGCCGTCGTGCTCAATTTGCAGTCGTCGTGCTCCAGTTGTTGTTTGAGCCGTCGCGCTCAGTTTGTGAGTCGTTGAACTCAAGCTTGTGTGTTGAGCCGTCGTGCTCAAGGTTGTTTGGAGTCTTCGTGCTCCAGTGTGTGTTGTACTCAAGGTTTTGAGTAGTGTGGCCTCACTGTGTGAGGGGTGGACGTAGGAATCACTGGAGGTGATTTCCGAACCACCTAAAAATTCTTTGTGTAGTGGTTCGAATTGTGGTTTGACTTTGTATTACGCTAGATGCATGCATAGGGATTTCCTTCACACTTCTAATTGATTTGCTCACACACACTAATCACACATAATCCACACACACCCACACTTCAGATCGGTAATTTGTTTGTCTAAATTGATCTCTGATTTGATGTAATTTAGAATTGCTTAAGCTTCTGCATTAATTGGTGTTAGATCTATTCAACCCCCCCTTCTAGATCTGATCCATCCACCTATTCGATCCTACAATTGATATCAGAGCAGGTTAATATCTGTTTCTGATCTGATTTGATTGCTTCTGTTTGATCTCTGTGTTAATTGCTTGAATTGTTTGCTTGCTCTTTCACTATCTCATTTTAATTGATGGATTCTCAAGGATTTGTAGCTGAGGGTCATTCCATTAATAGACCACCATATTTTGATGGGTCTGATTATTCATACTGTAAAAATCGCATGCAAGTTTTTCTTAGGGCTCAAAACTAGGAAATCTGGAGGATAGTTGAAGTGGGTCGTTATGAAAATCAGGGAGATAAGGAGAACTGGACTAGAGAGCAGATTAGGAAAGCTACTCTTAATTACAGTGCCATGAACATGCTTTAGTGTGTAGTCCACCCTAAAGAATATTCAAGAATATCCATGTGTAAATCTGCTAAGGAGATGTGGGATAAACTTGAATTAATGTATGAAGGAACATCTCAAGTTAGGGAAACAAAGCAAACATACTTGTTTCTGAATATGAATTATTTATGATGAAATCTGATGAATCAATTTCTAAAATGTTTGCTAGGTTTATGATAATTGTTGGACTGAAGGCATTAGGTAAGGAATACAATGATGTTGATCTGGTAAGAAAAATCTTGCGCTCTCTATCATCTGTGTGGCACACAAAGGCTACAGTGATTGAAGATTCTAAGGATTTATCCAAAATTTCTTTGGATGAACTCATCGGATCTTTAATGACTTATGAAATAAATCTGAAAAGAAGTGAAGAACATTTGCTTAAAGCTAAACCATAGCACTTAAACCTTCATCAAGCAACAAAGAGAAAAATCAAGTTCTGATGTGTCTGAGTCCAATGAGGATGAACTTGCCCTCATGACTAGGCAATTTAGAAAATTTTTAAAATCAAGAAGAAGAAAATTTAATGGAAAGAAAAAATATTCCTCTGGTAAAATGATGAACTTGCCCTTTAGCATGTAATCAATGAAATTGTGAAATTCATATGGACAATGTATTTTATTTTGGAGTTGTAATAATGTTGACATTGGCACCTCTTTTATTACTATATAGACTGTGGATATGTGATAATGATGGAATGAGAATATTTACTTATTTCCGCTGTTCTCTTTTTGGTAATTGTGTACATCTCAATCTAGTGTTTAGTGTTGGCTTAATGTCCCACTGTGACGGTGTTCTTTGTATCGACGTGGATTGGTATAATCGTACCGGTATAAGGAGGGTCGTTACAAAGATTGGTATCAGAGAAACACAGGTTGAGATTGTACATGAATATACCATCATCTTCACAATATGCTAAGTCATTATAAAATTTGTCCATATAAGCAGAAAAATGTCTAATAATGAATGAAAGATAGCTAAGAAAATGGTTAGGACTAAATAATTTAGATTCTAACTAGATTAAATTGTTTTACAGGCTATAGCTTCTCGTGGTAGGCATGGTGCCCAGGCTCGAGATGACGAGCAGAAGCAGGAGGACAGGGGTGAGCAGCAAGCCCGGCACCACAGGGTCCTACTGTACTTCCTCTACCACCGCTTGTGGATTATGGAGTATTCATGCAAGGTCTGGTTCACGCGAAGCAGACCAAGGCGCATACTCAGGCGGCACTGCAGGCTCAGGTTAGAATTATTAAATTAAATAGAGTAGCATGTTTTTATTAAATGTATGATTGTTATTTGTGTTGCTTATATTGCTTGTTATGGCAGGCTCAGGCTCCAGCTCCAGTTCCTTAGGAGCAAGGCCATGGTGGTCCTTCCATCATGGAGAGATTCAAGAGGATGGCTCCACCATCTTTTAAGGGGGAGAGTCAGCCACTTTTGGTAGAGAGCTGGATGAGGGAGATAGAAAAGATCGACCGAGCCATTAGGTGTGCCGAGGAGGATATAGTTAGCTTGGCCTCCTATATGCTGCAGGTATTTATTAATATGTATGCATATACTTGTGTTCAGTTTGGGTTTTGTCTACATTAGTGCTTATGGGTTGTATCTTGCAGGAGAGAGCCAATGTGTGGTGGGCCTCCTTACTTCGCACCAGGTTCGAGGATGGTGCTATCTAGGTAACTTGGGATGAGTTCACGAGGCTGTTCCAGGCCAAGTTCATCCCAGAGCATATCCAGGACAAGATGGAGCAGGAGTTCGTCACTCTTACTCAGGGCACCATGATGGTGTTAGAATATGAGGCCAGGTTTGCTGAACTATCCAAGTATGCTCCTCATATAGTTGCTGATGAGCGCAGGAAGGCGAAGAAGTTCGTGATGGGCCTTAAGCCATCACTGAGGTCGAGGCATGTGGCATTTGACCACAATGATGATCAGTCCATCTCCATATAATTTTATTTAATTATATATAATTTTGGTGATTAACATAACCTTAACAAATATTTTCTAACAATCTTTTGTGAAGTTCATCCATAAGAAATATTCCAAGAAAAATCTGTAAGTAATTCATACACACTATTGATTAAAGTACAGAGCATGCATTTCTTCTAAGTCCACATCGATTTCCTTTATAGAATAATGATTTGAAACTTCGATTTCGGCCTCACAACGATTTCATAAGTGAAACATCGGTTTCGGCCTCACAATGATTTCATAAAAGAAACATCGATTTCAACCTCACAATGATTTCTTAAGTGAAACATCAATTTCAGCCTCACAACGATTTCATAAGTAAAACATCGATTTCGGCCTCACAACGATTTCGGTCTCACAACGATTTCAGTCTCACATCGATTTCCTTATTGAAACATCGATTTCGGTCTCATAACGATTCGATAATGAAACAATGATTTGATAGCCATAACGATTTGCTCTCACTTAAAGAATGATTTGCCTATCTATACAACGATTTGCTTGCACATCGATTTGCTTATATCTGTACAACAATTTACTTGTACATCGATTTGCTTATATTTGTACAATAATTTATGTTCACAACGATTTTGTTCTACTTAAACAACGATTTGTTTATATCTGTACAACGATTTGCTTGTACATCGATTTGCTTATATTTGTACAACATTTTGTGTTCACAATGATTTGGTTGTACTTAAACAACGATTTGCTTATATCTGTACAACGAATTGCTTATCTATAAAATGATTTGCTTGTACATCGATTTGCTTATATCTGTACAACAATTTGTGTTCACAACGATTTGGATCTACTTAAACAACGATTTGCTTGAACAATGAAGTGTTGACACAACGATTTCATAAATAGAACATTCATTGCATCGACTTCATGAATACGTCTATTATTCTCATGATATTCAAATTATTTTCAAAACTCTGTGGAGTTCAAGTCTTCTCGCGCACACTATGATTTTGATCATTTCACACGAAATCTTCTTACTTATTTGATATATCACATAAAGTCTTGATTTGTGTGAAGACAGGATATCCTTTCCAGTTTGAGCATATCATTACTGCACGTTTGCCAGAGTTGACTGATGACTAGACAAAAAGGTTGCCTAGGTATTTGTGTTTTAATGCATGAAGGCTTCTTGTAGTAAAGCACGTAAAGTATGGATCCGTCAACCACTTGAAAGGATAAAAGATTTAGTATATTTTTTTTGAAGATGCAAAGACCAATCCAAGCATTTGTAGCTGCAAGCTAATCTCTGCATGCCTACGACCAGCCTCTCTAACAGACATAAAGCTGTGAGATAACGGGCATCTGAACGGCTACTTCAATGGTCAAAATATGCTGCAGAGAATATATAGAAGACTGAAGACTCTAGGAAGTAGAACTTTTGGTGCGATAGTGCTTCAATGAGAATCATCTACAACTTGTGAGCATCAGAAAGAAGAGCGCTTGCTTCACTCCATCTTTTCTTTAGCTCTTAGCTCTCAGCCTTTCATTGTTTTGACATTTTTGAGAGCTTGTTGTTCTGAGATATTTTTTTCTAGTTCAAATCTTTCTCTCTCAGACTTTGCCTCAGATCAAGCATTCTGTTGTAAGCTTGGTCTAGGGGCCTTTTGCCTTTCTACACATTCCTTTTGTGTGTTCCTCTTCGGACTGTGAAGAGAAGACCTATTGGAAATAGGTGGTTGTTTTTTCCCTTCATTGAGGAAAGAAGACTTGTGTATCAGGTGATAGTTTGTACCTCTTCTAGGTTTGAAGAGAAGGCCAGTTGCGGCTGGATGTGTAAGGGTCCTTAAGGGGGACAATGCCGTTAGTTAGTGAAATCCCAAGTTGTTGCTTGGGGACTGGACGTAGGACTCCTTGGGATAGGAGGTCCGAACAAGGATAAAATCCTCTTGTGCTTGTGTGCTTGCTTGTTTGTCTTCATTATCATCAACACTAACTATCGATCGTAGTGTTTTATGTTTAGCATTTTTATTGACAGGTTTTAATCTAAAAGAATTTTTAGAATCCCATTCACCCGCCCTCTAGGCTTGCTAGCTGGGCAACACATCATACCCTTGACGAGGCTCTCAGCGCTGCGTGTAGGCAGGTGAGCGAGATGGAGCTGTATTTAGAAGGGAAGAAGGCATCGCATAATATATCCACACCACCTTTCCAGTGGCAGGAGAGGAAGAAGGCAGCGTACCGGTCACCACAGCACCCAGTGGCAGCTAGTAGTCAGCCAGTAGTTGCTCCGCGGTCCCCAGCGTCAGGCCCAGCGATAAGAAGATGTGCCCTCACTATGGAAGAGTACATGGTGGTACCGAATGTTGGAAGCTAGTGGGGAAGTGTCTCAATAGATCAGAGATTTCCGCAGATTGCAATAGGGTGTTCAGCGTGGAGCGCCAGCCCCAGCAGTAGCAGCAGTAGCAGCGCCAGCTACAAGAAGACCAGGAAGGCCTTCTGCCCAAGCTCGAGTGTTTGCTTTAGCATGAGAGGATACCGAGCTGGCGGAAAACGTCACGGAAGGTACGGTTCATTTCATTGGTGTGCACGCTCGGGTATTGTTTGATACGGGTGCCACTCACTCGTTCATTTCCAAGCGGTTTGCGAAGCATTAGCTATAGAGTCAATAGTAGAGGATAAGGAGTTAGAGGTTCCTTTGTCTGTGCACACACCAGCAGAACGGTATCGTCTAGGAAGTGTATTCCGTCTTTACCGGTGTACATTGAAGACCGAGGCTTAGATGGGTGCTTCTTTTAGCTCAAGATGAACGACTATGATGCAATTCTAGGTCGGGATTAGCTAGAGGAGCACTATGCTTTGGTAGATTATCGTGGGAAGAAGATTACCTTCTGTATTCCTGGTGAGGATGAGTTCTCACATCCATTGCCAAGGAACTTTGCAGGAAGGTTTGTGATCTCCGCCATGAAGGCGATGAGGATGGTGAACAAGGAGTGTGACGCATTTCTTGCCAGCATGGTCATAGTACCGAAGGTTGATCAGTCACCTACCCCTGATGAGATTGATGTAGTGCAAGAGTTTCCAGACATATTTCCTGATGATTTGTCTGAGTTTCCACTGGCTAGAGAGATAGAGTTTACCATAAAGTTACTTCCTGGCACCTCTCCTATCTCTAAGGCTCCATATCGAATGGCACCTACGGAATTAGCCGAGCTGAGGAAGCAGTTACAGGATTTGCTGGATAAGGGATTTATTCACCCTAGTGTGTCACCATGAGGCGCACCTGTATTATTCGTAAAGAAGAAGGATGGTTCCCTTAGGTTGTGCATTGATTATAAGAAGCTCAACCAGGTGACCGTGAAGAATAGGTATCCCTTACCGCAGATTGATGATTTGTTCGATCAGCTACGGAGTGCATCAGTATTCTTTAAGATCGATTTGCGGTCCGGCTATCATCAGTTGAGGATTAGGAGTGAAGATGTGTCCAAGACGACTTTTAGGACTCGTTATAGACATTATGAGTTTTTGGTGCTTCCAATTGGTCTGACCAACGCCTTTGCAGCATTCATGGATCTCATGAACAGGGTGTTTAGACCTTATTTGGATAGTTTCGTCGTGGTGTTCATTGACAATGTGCTAGTCTATTCTCCCGATGAGGCTACACGCTGTGATCATTTGAGGGTTGTTCTGGAGGTTCTCCGAGAGCACAAGTTGTATGCAAAGTCAGCAAGTGCGATTCTGGTTGTGCGATGTTCATTTCCTTGGGCATGTTATCTCAGGCGCTGGAGTTGCAGTGGATCCGGAGAAGGTCCAGGGGTGTTATATTGGGAGATTCCAAGGACTCCAACAGAGATTCAGAGTTTTCTGGTTTAGTAGGCTATTATAGGTGATTTATTGAGGGTTTTACATCTATCGCCGCACCTTTGACTAAGCTAACCAGGAAGGGTGTAAAGTTTGCATGGTCTGAGGATTGGGAGAGTATTTTTCACTTGCTGAAGGTGAAGCTTACTTCTGCACCCATATTGATTGCCAAGTGGTGTAGAGGTTTTGCTATTTATTCGAATGCATCGTAGTTCGGTCTTGGCTACGTATTGATGTTGCATGGTAGGGTAGTGGCGTATGCTTCTCGCCAGTTGAAGGAGCATGAGCGTAACTATCTGACTCATGATTTGGAGCTTGCGGCAGTGGTTCATACACTGAAGATCTGAAGACACTATCTTTATGGTGTCAAGTTTGAGGTGTTCACTGACCACAAGAGTATGAGGTATCTCTTCTCTTAGAAGGAGTTGAACTTGTGGCAGAGGAGATGGATTGAGTTCCTCAAGGACTATGACTTCGAGCTTCAGTATCATCCGGGAAACGCAAATGTCGTAGCGGATGCACTTAGCAGGAAGAGATCATTGCTCCAGCAGGATTGGAAGTTGTTGGAGGATGCAACCTGTGCGATGACTGAGTTAGAGCAACTTTTGTGCCAGACTTTCATGGCTCAATTGTCTCTTTGGTTTATGGTGTTGGATGAGGTGATTGAGCAGCAGAAGGCTAACCCTAGACTTCAAGAGATGGTAGGCATTGCTCATGATGAGGACGGTGTTATTAGATTTCAACATTGAGTTTGTGTCCCCGATGTTGTGGATGTCTGTGAGCGTGTATTAGCAAAAGCTCACAGGTCGAGGTTCTCTATTCATCTAGGCAACACTAAGATGTACCAGGATTTAATGAGATCCTTATGGTGCTCCAGTATGGAGAAGGATGTGGCCGAGTTTGCATCTAGGTGTTTGGTATGCCAGCAAGTGAAGGCCGAGCATCAGCGACCATCTGGTCTTATGCAGATAAAGGAGATCCCAGTATGGAAGTGGGAGGCTATCACTATGGATTTTGTGATGGGTTTTCCCAGATCAGTGAAGAGCAATGACTCGATTTCGGTGATTGTTGATCGTTTCTCCAAGACGGCGCATTTCTTGCCAATGAAGAAGAAACAGTCCATGGAGAGTTTGGCTAGGTTGTATGTTAGTAGTATTGTCAGGTTGCATGGTGTGCCGAGGTCAATTATCTCTGGCCGAGACTCAAGATTTACATCGAGGTTGTGGCAGGGTCTTTAAGATGCTTTGGGTTCTGAATTGAAGCTTAGTTCGGCGTTCCATCCCCAGATAGATGGGCAGTCTGAAAGGACTATCCAGACGCTCGAGGATATGTTGAGAGCGTGTGTGCTGATTGGAAAGGTGATTGGGAGCATCATTGCCTCTTGTGGAGTTCGCCTACAACAACAATTTTCATGCGAGCATTGGTATGGCTCGTTTGAGGCTTTGTATTGGTGGCCCTATAGATCTTCTTTATGCTGGGAGGAGACAGGCGATAGGCAGTTGATTAGTCCTTAGTTAGTGTAGGAGACTTCAGATAAAATTTAGCTTATTAGGCGGAGGCTTGTTGCGGCGCAGGATAGGCAGAAGAGTTACGCCCACAACAGAAGGAAGTTCGAGGTGGGCGAGCATATTTTTCTGAAGGTTTCGCCTACCCAAGGCATTGTCAGGTTTGGAAAGCATAGAATAGCAAGTTGAGTCCTAGATTCATTGGCCCATATGAGATTCTTAGATGGATGGGCAACGTGGCATATGTGCTAGCCTTACCCCCGGCGCTAGCGAGTGTGCATCCTGTATTCCACGTATCTATGCTCAGGAGGTATGTCCAAGATTCGTCGCATATTATTAGTCATGAGCCAGTGGAGATTCAGCCAGACTTGTCGTATGTTGAGCAACCTGTAGCTAACCTTAATCGGAAGGTTCAGCACCTCAGGAACAAGTGTATTATGTATGTGAAGGTGCTTTGGCGGAACTTCTAGCGAGAAGAAAGGCTACATGTGAGCTTGAGGATGTTATGATGAAGAAGTATCCCCATTTGTTGATTAATTTCATTCTAACTTCGAGGACGAAGTTTTCTTTTAGGGGGAGAGGGTGTGAGGCCCTCAAACTTAGTTCTCATTATGCGGACTTTGTCATATGATCTTATTTACTTTTTTGTATATTGTTTATGTTCATATATATATATATATATATATATACATATTATATAATGTGTGTGTGTGTGTGTATATTTCTATACATATTATGTTAAATGATGTTGTGTATATGTATATACGTATATACATGTCTATTTATATATATTGTCATTATTAGGTTGTACATATTGTATTTAAATAAATGATGTATAGTGTATGTAATTTATAAGGTGAATGCATGTTTATTTGATTTCTGTGTTCTGGCCGAAATGCCAATTAACGTCAACATCCATTGACGTTGAGGGCATGTTGACGGAAAACCTATGTGTCGTTGACTTGGAGTTGACGTCCAGATCGATGGCCATTTATTTCCTGTAACGGCAGCAATATGGTCGTTACTTCTCAGTTTCTGTTGTGATTTTAGATCGAGAAACGGCTGCGTTTTCCTCGGTTCTGGATTTGGAAACCCACCTCCAACAGTAGGATCCTCCTTAACTCATTCCCCGAAGTCTTAAGCCCATAAAACACCTCGCCTTGGGCAAAATTAGGCCTTTTGGACTTTGAGAAACCCTAGGGCTTTCTATGAGAAAACCGAACTTTGTGCACTTTTATCTAGCGAGTTCCTACGGCGATCTACATCGACTGGGAGGTACTCTGGACATTGGTGAGGCTTCTCCGATTTCGGTGTGCGACCTACATCAACGCAAGAACCGGATCTGGGAGGATTTTGGGCGGCTTCTTGGCTTGGCCGAGGAGAGCATCTTCGACAAAATAATCCCATTAGTGATTTTATTCTAGGCATGTAATCTAGGGATTTCATCCCTACCCATGACCTTTAGGTCCTAGAATTTTATTGGAATTTTCCTCCTGTCCTGGAACCCCTAATTTGTCAAGTTATGTGCAGTCTGTCTGTGTTTCTGCAGATAGGAACTTGACGGTAATCTTGCTGCCATCAAGATCTTGAGTTGGTGGCAACATCATGTGCCGTTTACCCTTGTTGGCGGCAGGCCCTTTGCTGGCAAGCTCTTCATGTTGCCCAGTTGACGAGCACAGAGGGGGGGTGAATGGGTCTTTTAAAATAATCTACAAGATACCTGTAACTCAAAATATTCACACAAACGTTCTTAGAAGGAGGTTAGTAACTGTTAGTTTAAATATCAAAACACCAAAGAAGACAATCACACAATACAAGAATTATTCTGGTTCGGACTTCCACTTCTTAGAAGTCCTACATCTAGTCCCTGAGCAACAACTCAGGATTTCACTAACTAGAGTACAGTCCCCCTAAGGACACAACAACACCCAGCTTAGCTGGTCTTCCTTCACACCCGAAGGGAACAACAACACCCTGGATACCTCACCATATGTTCCTTCACGGACCGAAGGGAATTACACCCTGGATACCACCAGGTCTTCCTTCACACCCGAAGGGAACAACACCCTGGATACCACTAGGTCCTCCTCACACCCGAAGGGAACAACAACTCAAAGAGAATTGAATGAAATTCAAGCCCCTAGATCAAGCTTGAACAAGCCAAGATCTGAAGCAACTAGCACTGAGAGCAAGAATCTAAACAAGGCACACTCTCAAAACTACACGAGCTCTCTTGGAAAATCTATTACAGCACAGAGAGCAAAAGAGCTGAAGGTGATGAGGAAAGTGATTCTTGGCTCTGGACTCCTTGCAGAAGACTTTGAACATTTTAACACAGATGTGTTCTCTACCTCGTTGGTTCTTTTTCTTTGTCTTTGAGTTTATATCTCCTCATTTTGAAATACAACCGTTCAAGTATCCGTTGCCTCTTGGATTGATAGACGTTAGACTGGTTGACATTTTGGAAGCTTCAACTATTTTATCCATTTGAGCACGCAAAGAGATAATGTCTTCTGACGTCTATATGTCCAACGTTGTATGATAGAAAGTCTTCAGGACCTGCACACATAAATGCTAGACAGTAGACAACTCAACCTGTCTCTTGTTGTTAGTATACGTGATGTGAGTATTCACTAGAGTAGAAATCCAAATAGCTTGTTTTAAAGTTTGTATACAGAGTAAACACAATAATGGACGATATTGTCTGCATGCATGCAGAGATACGTCAGAACTCATAAATGAAGGAGTGACAGATAGATATATGCGTGACTTTGACTAGTCAATGCTTCAAGAGATAAGATAAAAATCAAGTTGATATATAAACTGTAAAGTCGATGTCTATATGACTTATGAAATCGTTATGAATACTAACAAGTCATTATAGAGAGCAAATCGTTATGAACACTTATCAAGTCGTTCTGAATACTAACAAGTCATTATAGAGAGCAAATCGTTGTGAAAGCTTAAAGAAATATTTGTGCAAAGCAAATCGTTATGAACACTTATCAAGTCGTTCTGAATACTAACAAGTCATTATAGAGAGAAAATCGTTGTGAGCGCTTAAAGAAATCTTTGTGCAAAGCAAATCATTATGAACACTTATCAAGTCGTTGCGAGTTCTAAAGAAATCGTTACGGTAACTTATAAAATCGTTACAACAAGCAAGTTGTTGTGAGTTCTAAAGAAATTGTTGCGATAACTTATAGAGTCGTTGTGACAGGCAAGTCGTTGCGCTTTCTAAAGAAATCGTTGCGATAACTTATAGAGTCGTTATGACAGGCAAGTCGTTGCGCTGTCTAAAGAAATCGTTGCGATAACTTATAGAGTCGTTATGATATGCAAGTCGTTGCGCTTTCTAAAGAAATCATTCCGATAACTTATAGAGTCCTTATGACAGGCAAGTCGTTGCGCTTTCTAAAGAAATCGTTGCGATAACTTATAGAGTCGTTATGGCATCGACTTCATTGAAACAACATGACTTTCGGATTATAAGGAAATCGTTATGAATTTCAACAGAAATCGATATGGACTTAGAGAAATATCATGTTGAAAAGATTAAAGCTTTAGAGAAGTAATGCATACCTTTATGGCTTGATTGACCTTGGTATTTTTCCTGTACTTTAAGACTTATGAGATATTCATTAGATATTTTAAAAAACTAGTTTAGTTTTGTAATCACCAAAATACATTAAAATTACATGGGGACAGACTGATCATCAATTTCCCCCTTTTTGCTGATGACAAAACTGAACAATAAGCATGGATGAAAAATATCTGAAATCAGTCTGAAGAAAAGACATGCTAATTTTCTTCTTTAAAAATTATTGGAATGTATTTCAGACATACTAATTTTTCCCCTTTTTGTCATTGAGCAAAAAGACAATCTGAGACAAAGAAAGAAGAGAAATGATAGAGGCAGATGATCAAAGGAATTTTCATTAACTTTGAGGGGGTACAGGTAAATAGAAGGCAGGAGACAAAAGAGAGGCAAAATGGGAAATGGTTTCCCATGCCTGTGCTTCCTGCTCTTCAAAATGAGTTTTAAAAACTCCAAAAACAAAAAGTAGGATGGTCCCATGGAGGAAGCCATCCTTTTGAGATGAAGATCTAGGTGCTGAAAGAGAAGATCAGCATATGCATTCTTGTCCATGCTCATCTTGAGGAAACGACGAGTCCCAAAGCTGGCACAGGTGAGGAATTGGTCCATGGTCACAGGATAGTGATTGTGGTTGTCTTTGAGAGCCTTGTGCATAGCCACATAAACTTTGTATCTTTCCTCCCAGACTTTGAAAGGGTCATCATAAGATGAATAGAATTCATATCCAAGAAAGTAGCTGGAGAAATGGCTGGTTGCCTTCCCTGGCCTGAGCTTCATTGATTTCAAACAACTGCTGAGCGGACAAGGGGTGAACTTGGACCATTCTGAGGATGTCAGCCTTTCACATTCAGACAGAATGGGGGCTAGAACGTCAACACTTACATGCCCTTGGTGATATTCCCTAAATAGGAATCTAGGAAAAGCAACCAGGCAGCCTTTATGTACTTTAATTCTACCCATTACCCTGGCAAAACGCTCAAAGATGATGAATCCTACAGAGGACTCCATAACTAGAAAATGGATTTGAGGAAGGGCAATTTCTTCAGGTACTTGGAGGGTAGCAAAATCTACCTAAACATCTGAAGTATGTGAGATGTCTGGAGTTAGAGCTGAAATGGCCCTTTTGAACTGGCTGAGCTGAACTTCATAAAGTCGATGGACATATCTATAGTGTTGAACAACACATAGTGTCTGACCATCTGGATTTCCTTTGAATGAAAGGTGCCCAAAGTTCTTGGTGATACATCCTGAACCACTATATAAGGTCAGGGAGTGGTCCCTTGGAGGAAATCTGGCAGATTTGGAAAGAATAAATTCTTTAGGAGATCCTGTGACCTTTGCCCCATTGATCTTAGTTTTGGAGTGGGCAAGAGAGAAGATTTTGGACTTTTCGGATTTTGAAAGAGAGGTGTAGGGTAGAATGGTGTTCAAATGATCTGAAAGATTTTGAAATGGAAGGTTAATGATGGTGGCAAGAACAACTTTGGAAAGGTATTCCCTATATAGGGGATTATGTGTTTGTCCACTGTGAGAGAAAAACACAAAGGTGGGTATTTGGGTTCAGAGGAAAGGGAGGAAGTAGAAGTGAGTTTCCTCTTCTTGGGGGCAGGACTAGAAGGGTCTGCCCTATGAATGTGCTCCCCAACCTTCATCACAGACCTGAGAATGCCTTCCTCAAACTCATCCTTTATCTTTTCCATAAAGGGAGAGTTAAGTTGGGCTCTTTCAGGTATGATAGTGATGAAAGAGGGTGGAGGAGTAGGATGAAGAAAAAAAAATGTGAGTAGTAGGGAAGTCATCAACTGGTCCAAGGGAGGGACCAGAGGAGGAGGAGGAAGCTCCAATGAGGATGCTGGAGGGGCCTCAAGTATAGGAGAAGGAGAAGGAATTGTAGTAGAGGAGGTAGGAGATGAGCTGGATCAGGAGGAAATGGAGTAGGAGAAGAGATTGGTCTGGATTGAGGCTTCTTGAATGTTTGTGGAGCAGGAGGAGTTGTAGGAGCTGAGGGTGGAGTTGGAGGGATAGGTGTGTTAGAGGGAGAAGAGGGAGTTGGGGGCTTGGGTGCCAAGGATTCTTCTGCCTCTTTCTGCACAGACTCACTCTCCAATGGCCCTGATGGCCCTGACCCTTGCTTAGCTGGCCCTGGAGGCCCTTTAACCTGATCATCCAGCCAGATGGCCCTTCAACATTCACTGCTGCCTCTACTGGTGCTGTGCTGCTTCTGGCCCTGTTGGCCCTGCTTCTTGAGCTGATGGCCCTGACTATGGAACCTGGGCTGCAGGAGGTGGAGGAGGAGAAAATTGAGCTCCAACCACTTTGAGAATCTCTCCAGAAAACTTTCATAGACCCCATTTCCTGGTTAAACCACTTCATGGCATTTCTTATGTTGGAGATATCCTTTGAAGTTGAAGCTTGGCTCATGAAGATTGAACTAACATCTGATTGGAGAGAGCACAGGATTGTGCTTGAGCATCAAGCCTATCAATCACAGGCTTTAAATTTATAACAATTTTCTGTTTGACTGCCTCTCAAAAGGTGTATCAGCCAGGAGAGGAACTTCAGAGGCAACTTCTTTTCCTTTCTTCTTGCCTTCTTTAGCTGGAGGAGGTTGATCATCATCTGAGCTCGAAGAGCTTGCAGTCTCCCCTTCTCTGTCATTCAAATTTGGAGAATCTCTATACCTTACCTCCTGATCATCAACAACAAGAGTTGCTTCTACTGAACCTTCTTTGATAGCTCCCCCTCAATAGGAGCATCTTCTTCATTTGATACTTGCTCCCCTTGAATGGGAGCATCCACCATCACAGAGTCACCCTGAGCGGCTGGGTGCTCTAGCTCTACTGGAATATCTTCCATGGGTACATCAATGTGGCCTAATGCCACTGCCTCTTCAGCAACTCTGCCACTATTTTCTGGAGCACTAGAGGTGGAAGGAATCGAATCAATAATACTGAGAGAATAGATGCAACAATAGTTGAGGGTAGTGGGTCCTCAACTTGAACAATATCCTCTGGGAGATATCCTCAATTCTCCTTTCTGCAAAATTTAGAGCTAATTCTTCTGGAAATTCTGAAGCTGCTACTGATACTCTTTCTTCTTCTACTACAATTTCATGCTGAACTTCTGCTATAGAGGGGCCTGATGATTCTGCTGCTACAACTGCTGGAACAGAAACTGACTCCACTGGCAATTCTGGAATCATAGCCTCTGATCTCATTTCCTGATGAACAACTGAGGTGTCGTCAATGATGGCTTCGCCTTCAGTAACTGAAGCCTTGAACCAGACACCATTTTCCACAGAGAGCCACTCTTCTTCAGGTTCCTGGACCTGATTGCTTGGCCCATTTTCTCTACAACTGCCCCAGAAAGATCAACACCGAAGTGTTTGAAGATCTTGGTAAGTAGGTGGACATAGGGCAGGGACACATTTAATTTGCTCTTGGTGTCAAATCTGATCTCTGGCAAATTTCATTCTTTCCATCATCACTGCGGCCATATTTATCTCCTTATTTTGAATGGCCCAGTACATCATGTCAGAGTCGGCCTTTGTGGAAGATGAAAAGTTGCACTTCTGGGAACTAAAATTTGACATACAATAAAATGAAGAGGTGTTGAAAGCATTAGTTGATTTATATCCAGCTTTCCATCACTTAGCTTGAAGCCGGCCCTATAATTCCCAAACCTTTCACATGGGCGTCCACAGTGTGAACCCCACTAAATCGGAAGTCTTCACATCAAACAACATCTTCAGCAACTCAGGGTCTATTCTAATCAGGGTTCCCTTTACTGAAGAAACTAGGGACCCATCTTCCTCTGATCTCAAACAAACGAAGAATGCTTTTACCAGGTCGGATAACTAACCTCCGAAAAGGTGGTAACTCCTATCCACTGCATCTGATTGATCAATTCTACCACGCTGCTCATTCCATTCTTCCTCAGATTAGCAACATCGACTTCTTATTGCCACAGAGCTTCGTCTTCACAAAGGTAAACCTCTCCGTGCTCAGTGGGGAAAGTCTCTAGAGGGTTGAAACGGAAGTAGAAGAGAAGGAATCCTCAAGAAATTTTGCGGGAAGGACGAGGTAGGTTCAAATTACAAAGGGTTGAGGTATGAGTTGTTAGGGCATCGGCTCATGCGACAGGATAAAGGGGGGGGAAAGGTAGACGATGAGATGTGAATCATTCTGTCATTGATTTTATGAATAAATAAATGCACTGGGGAAAGTGAGGCGCCAAAAGGCGGCACAAAAAGAAAAAAAAGAGTTTGACTATTCAAACGACTTCAATGAGAGAGCGGTTACAAAGAATAATTTGAATTTCTTTTGCTTAAAGGCATGGAGGGAAAAACTGCTTAATTCTGAAATTTAATGTGCCTGTTTTAAACAGAACATTTTTCACAAATTGCACATGCCTAATTCCCTTCTAAGAGATGTGAATCTTCCTCAGGTAAGGCTTTTGTGAAATGTCTGCTAACTGACCATTTGAATCAATAAAAGATATTTCAAATTACCATTTGCTACATGATTGCGAATAAAATGATATCTAACCTCAATATGCTGGTCCTTGAATGTTGAACTGGATTCTTGGTGAGATTAATGGCACTGGTGTTGTTACACAACAGTGGGATAGATTTGATGTTTAATCCGAAATCTTCAAGTTGTTGCTTTATCCATAAGAGTTGTGGCAGCAACCTCCAGCAGCTACGTACTCAGCTTCAGCTGTAGATAGTGCAACTGAATTTTGTTTCTTTGAAGACCAAGATATCAAACATCATGCAAGAAATGACAAGAACCACTGGTGCTTTTTCTATCTAATTTGCATCCAGCATAGTCAGCATCAGAATAACCTACTAAGTTAATTTCACAACATTTTGGATACCACAGACCTAAGTCATGAGTTCTTGCTAAATATCTAAATATTCTTTTCACAGAATTAAATGAGATTCTCTCGGATCTGCTTGATACCTAGCACACATGCATACACTAAATAAAATATCAAGTCTACTGGCTGTTAAATAAAGTAATGATCCAATCATACCTCTGTAGATCTTTTGATCTACATTCTTACCATCTTTATCACTGTCCATCCTTATTGATGTACTCATTGGTATTGACAGTGTTTGGTATTTTCGAATCCAAATCTTTAAGAGTTCTTTTGTGTACTTTGCTTGACAGATGTGAGTTCCTTCCTTTCCTTGTTGATTGTAATCCAAGGAAATAATAAGTTATCCATCAGGCTCATTTCAAATTCTCTCTGCATCAACTTTTCATAGTACTTGCAAAGGGATTCATCAGTAGAACCAAAAAATAATCATCATCTACATAAATTTGAACTAGTAGAATGTGTTAACTTTAACTTTATGAAAAGAGTACTATCTACTTGACCTCTACTGAAACCATGGTTTAAAAGAAAAGAACTAAGCCTTTCATACCAGGCTCTAGGTGCTTGCTTTAAACCATATAATGCTTTGTGTAATTTGAAAATGATCCGGAAAATCAATATCATCAAAACCTGGAGGTTGTTCTACATAGACTTCCTCCTTAATAAAACCATTCAAGAATGCAGACTTAACATCCATTTGAAATAATTTCAAATCTAATGCGGATGCATATGCAAGCAAAATTCTAATAGCCTCAAGTCTAGCTACAGGTGCATAGGTTTCATCGAAATCTATACCTTCCTCTTGTGAATAGCCTTGAGCTACCAATCTGGCCTTGTTTCTTAGAATCACACCAGTTTCATTCAGTTATTTTTGAACACCATTTTGTGCCAATGACTGGATGGTCTGATGGTCTGGGAACAAGTGACCATACTTGGTTTCTCTTGAATTGATTTAATTCATCTTGCATGGCTAATATCCAAGATTCATCACAAAGAGCTTCATTGACTGTCCTCGGCTCTATTTGAGAAACAAATGCTAGGTAATCACAGGGAATTACATTACCTCTTGTTTTTACCCCTACATATGGATCACCAATAATATTTTCGAGTGGGTGATCTTTCTGTGTCTCCATTCCTTTGGAAGATTTTCATGTGAAATTTCTTTTGTTGCTGTCTTCCAGAGGTGGGTCATCCTTGTCCTCAATAGATGAATTCTTAGTTCTTGGATAGCTCATCTATATCATCATTTCACTATCTTCTTCCGTTCTCAAGCAAGGGTTAGTTTCATCAAAAACAATATGTACAGACTGTTCAATTAATAAAGTGGTTTATTAAATACTCTATAGCCTTTGGGTTTGAGGTGTACCCCATGAAGATACCTCATCTGATTTGGCATCCAACTTACCAATGTCCCTTTTTCCATTATCTAGATGAAACAAGGACATCAAAGGTCCTGAAGTGGCTGATCTTTGGGTTCTTCCCTTTGAACATTTCATATGCAGTCTTCTTCAGGATTGGCCTGATCATACTCGGTTGATAATGTAGCTTGCTGTGTTGACTGCTTCAGCCCAGAAGTATCTTGGCAGATCATATTCTGAGGGCATAGTTCTTCCATATCCATAGGGTCTGTTCTTTCTCTCAGTGATACCGTTTTGCTGTGGTGTTCTTGGTGCTGAGAAATTATGCTCAATTCCCTGATCATCACAGAATCTAGCAAACGTTTCATTCTGAAATTCACCACCATGATCTGATCGGATAGACACAATGCTGAACTTCTGATCTTCTGGACTTTCTTGCTGAAACTGACAAAATTTTCAAAAGTGTCATCTTTATGCTCTAGGAATGATACCTATGTGAATCTTGAGTAGTCATCGATATGACAAATCCAAAGTTCTTTCCTCCAAGACTGGTAGTCCTCATTGGCCAAAATAGATCCATATGAAGGAGCTCTAAGGGTTTTGAGGTGGTCACCACCGTCTTTGACTTGAAGGAGCTCTTGGTGTGCTTTCCCTTAGCACAAGGTCTACAGACACCATCCATTTTTGCACTGACCTTAGGTAGACCTTCCACAAGATTCTTCTTCAGCAATTTTCTCATGCCATCTATACTGCAAGGACCTAGTCGTCTGTGCCATAATTCAGTAGAATTATCCTTATTTGCTGCCAGACAGACGTCTTGTTCCTTGAGTTCCTCAAGATAGAGCACATACAAATTCTTTTCTCTATTAGCTTCAAAGATGACTGCTCATCCTTCAGTATGCTGCACTTTGACTCTTGAAACTTGATCTGATGGCCTCTGTCACACAGCTGGCTGATGCTAATAAGGTTTGCTTCAATCCCTTGACTAATAACACATCTTCTATGACTGTTTTTCCTTTGTTATTCACAGAGCCACTGCCTATCACTGTTCCTTTCCATTATCTCCATAAGTGACTGTTCCTTCTTCAGCTTGGAGACGAGAGAATAACTTCTGGATTCCTGACATGTGCCTTGAGCACCCACTATCCAAATACCATTTGGATGCTCGAGGGATAACCTGAAATAAAAACATCAAGTTTTAGGTACCCAAATTCTTTTGGGTCCTGATGCGTTAGTGTCATTTATTTTACTTTTTATTATCCATTTCTTATGTCTTGTAGGGCATGTCGTTATGATATGTCCTAACTTGTTGCAGTGACTACAGCAGGATAATTTGGTTACTTTTTCTGTATATTTGAAATCAGCTTTCTATGCTATATTTTGTTCAGGTACAAATTTTGGTGTTGGATATGTTTTAGGATAAACTATGGTTTTTCATTATCTGGGGGTGTATATCCTAATCCATTTTTCTTCTTACCTGATCTTCTAGCACCTTTTAATATGAGGGAGTTTTTACCATTAGTGAATTTTTCTAATGTGCTAGATAACTGTATATTTTCTTCTGTTAGTGTTTTGATTTCAGTTCTTAGTTCATCTACATTTTCCTGTTTTTCAAGTTTAATTATTTGTCATTCTTAGCTTTTAAGTCTTCACATAATAGTTCATTTCTTCTTTTATGTTCAGTTATTTGACTTCTAATTGATCATTTTTGATTTTTTATCTGAGTTTGTATTTTCTATACAAACTATGTTTTTCTTGCTTACTTTTAATAGTTTGGTTACTTTTATATTTTTCATATAGTTCGTTGAAAGCCTCTTCTAAACTATCGGAATCTGAACCATTGCATGAATCAAAAGAAGAGTCAGAGGTTACCTTTTCTTCAGTATTAGCCATGAAGGCCAAGTTGGCTTCTTCTTCATCGCTGCAGGAGCTTGACTCACGTCTGAGTCACTACTGTTTTCCCATGCTGCTGCCATCGCCTCTTTTTGTATTTCTGAACATCTTGGAGTTGTCATTCTTCCTGAACTCCGGCTTCTTAAATTTTGGACACTCAGCTTTAATGTGTCAGGCTTCTTACACTCATAGCAGATGGGTTCTGCTTTCTTTATCTCTTTTCCATCCGGCTTCTTGAAGTCTTTATTCCTTTTGAAGTGCCTTCTACCTGATTGGAACTTCTTATTTTTAGCCAAAATCCGTTGCAATCTTTTAGATAGCATGCTTCCTCATTCTCGCTGTCTGTATTACTTTCACTCTCAGCTGAACTTGCTTCTGGTGAATCTTCTTCGGCTTCAAGGCATTGGAGTGCTTCTTTCTGCTAGATGACTCTCCAGCCTTTCCATGTTGATTCTCAGGGGCCATGAGGGACCCAATGAGCTTTTCAACTGACATTCTCTTCAGGTCATTAGCTTCTTCTATTGCTGTGACCTTGGGGTCCATGAGGACGGTAAGGATCTAAGTATTTTTCTCACCATGTCTCCAATCTCATAAGTTTTCCCCAGACCAGCTAGTCCATTTGTGATGTCAGTGAACCGGCTGAACATTTGAGTTATGGATTCACCTGATTGCATATGAAATCTCTCATATGAGTGACAAGAATGTCGATTCTTGTTTCCTTTACCTTGTCTGTGCCTTCATATGTGATCCTGAGCTTTTCCCACATTTCCATGAGGATTTGCAGGCAGAAACTCTGTTGAACTCCTTCATACTTAGAGCACAGCATAAGATGCTCTTTGCTTTGCAATTCAAGGAGATCTTCTTTCGTCATCATCTGTCCATTGAGCTTTTCATTTGTGACTACCAGATCACCTTCTTCTATATGGACCAAATTGATAGTCGTGGCCTTGTAGGAAGTATTCCATTCTGGTCTTCCAGTAAGGATAATCTTCACCATCAAGAGAGGGTCGGTTGACAGACTGACCTTCAATGTTACCTTGGGATGCCATGGATCTTTACTCTTCAAATCGTTGGATCCTTTCTTTGTCGAAGAGACTAGCTCTGATACCACTTGTTGCCCAGCTGACGAGCCAGAGGGGGGGTGAATGGGTCTTTTAAAACAATC
>CM024756.1:106216081-106262054 GCA_014218235.1 Colocasia esculenta
GGAGTCAGACTTGGACTTCAACTATTGTGATTTGTTCACAATCAGAGCCTCCCTTCGATTTCTAAGAGTCGGAGTTGGACTTCGATTGTTGTGATTTGTTCACAAGTCGGAGTCTCAGTTCGACTTCTAAGAGTTGCAGTCTACAAGAAGTATGGGTTGTGGACTTAGAAATGTTTTTATCGAAAGTAGTTAAGCATGTGTGACTAGTGAGTATTTGTATGAAGACATATGCTGTCAATTTTTAATCGTTCAGTATAATATAGTTATGTCTTTAGAAATTTGACTTTTTGATAATTAGATGAATTTGTTTGTTACCTGAATGAGAGATGATTTTGTCATATTCAAATATTTAAGTAAAAGGATTTGTGAAACAATTTCACAACAGCTTCTTCGGGTTTTGCGCAATAACCAACACTCATCACTATCTTGCCTAAGTGATTGAGTACTGACTGACTCTACTAGCCTTCTAGTGGTGGTTTGGGCAATGTCTCTGGCTACTGTTATTTCTATTAGCTACTGTTACTACTGTCCACTGTTATAGCTTACTATTACTGCCTATTGTTTACTTTCTACTGCCTACTGTTTACTGTCACTGCCTGCAGTTTACTACTTATTGCTACTATTTACTGTTTAAAGCTTATTTACTTTTGCTTATCACTACCGTTACTGTCTATTGTTCAGAGTTTGAGTTTTATTTATTGTCTCATAATTGAACAAGTTCTTTTTTACTACGTTCCTTGATATAGAATGTTCATTAATGTTTAGTGATTTAATGTTGCGCTTGTTTATGTGTAATTGTCACCATGAGAATTGACAAGTGGGAGAATAGAGTGTTATATACATGATAGAATGTGAGTGGTATGCGTATATGTGTACCATGTTACTTTTAAGCTTACTATATTGTAGATTGTGGATTTAAATTTCTTGGTTGCTTGCTGAGCTTATTGCATAGACTCACTCTTGTTGACTTTATAGGAGGAAAAGAAGAGTTAGGGAGGTCCAATGAGGAACTTGAAGAGTAGATCGTTCGAGACCTTAGTTAGCGTTAGTTTTATTAATTTGCATTGTATTTGGCTTGGTTATGAGATATTATGATATGTTATGTTCTTTCTTTTCTTGGACCATATAGATTGTGACATATGGATTATAAAGTTGATGGAATAAGAGATGTTTACTTTCCGTTGCATATGTTATTTCTATTTGTGTATGTCTCAACCTATGTGACTACTGTTGGGGTTTTCTCCCCTGTGATGATTCGCTCTCGTCCGATGTGGGTTGGTATAACCGTACTAGGCAGAAGTTGGTTGTCACAAATTTTGTGATTTTGTGAGTTTGTTTTATTATCATCAAAAAAGGGGAGAATGTTGTGTTGTGTGTTTTGATGAGAGCATACATATTGTGTTTTTAGTGTTTTCATGATCTTGATGATGATTAAACATAATTGTTTTGATGATGACTAATCAATTTGTTGTTGACTAAACAATGAATAGTTTGGCATGACTCTATCATTAATATATGAAAATCACGTTTCCTTCTTATGTTGCTGATATACATGAATGGAAGTCAAATGCAGAACTGGATAAGAAGTTTCTTCTTTCCAGTCGATGTGCATAAACTTTGACTGACACAAATTTCTTCTATTCAGTCGAGGCTGTGTGACTTCAGATATTTGTGTTTCTTCTATATAGTTGAAGTTGTGTGACTTCAGATATTCAAATTTCTTCTATTCATTTGAAGCTGTGTAAGTCCACATATTCGAGTTGCTTCTATTCAATCGAAGCTCTGATACTTTGATTGATCGATTGCATTACTTGATATTCGAAGCTCTAATACTTCAACTGGTCAGTTTTAGTCATTGTCAGTCGAAGCTCTGACACTTCGATTGATTGATTGAATCTCTTGACGGTCGAAGCTCTGATACTTCAACTGTTCAATTTTTGTCTTTGTCAGTTGAACTCTGTTTGTAGCGATCCTGGATACTTATGCCCAATAAAGCACCATATCCAAGTCCGCCTCCCGCAATTGGACCGAAGTCTCACAAGGGATACCTACACGAGTGTCCAGTAAAAATATAAAAGACAACCATATGAGCATAACATGCAAGAAAGTACATGCATTTATACTCATTTACCAAAATTACATTGTCCCAATACATTATTACATGTCCAAGAGAAAAGTACAACTACTTGGGGCATACCCCGAGGGAGCAAAGCTCACACAACTATGACTCAACTGCTGGTGGTACAAGTCTGCCACAATGCCATCGCACACCAAACACATTGCTAACACCTGAAAGGAACTGTAAGGGAGTGAGCCTCAACATGTCATAGGCTCAGCAGGGACCTCCCAAAAACACAATAACAAACCATAATGCAAGAATCGAGACCACAACCCCAAAGGGTCTCACTGGCACAACTAACAAGAGAACTACGAAAGTAGAACGTGCTAGCAATTAACATAAATAAACTACATTAAATATAAACACACCAGCTAACACAGCTCACATAAAATAAAGAAAACAACAGGACTAATGCAGAATCACCAGTCCACCACAGTACCTGAAATCACCACGCCAGGAGCTATATAGACCAACCACTAACAAGTGGTAACGAGACTGATTACAAGGAACCAGTCCACCACACAATCCATGATAGCAAACACATCGAAGAACTACCCACAAATTGAAAAACACCACAAGTGGAGGGTCACACAACACGACCCCCTAAAGAAACTGATCCACCTCAACACCTGAAAAGGCTAGCACACCGCATGCTACAATGGCCAACAACCCACACAGGGTACAGGTACTTGCAACCACAAGGTACCACCACTAACCACAACCGGAGAGTCACCTCTCACTACCACAACCACTGCAAAGCTTGAGTTGGAAGGAACGACACCGCCACACGGGTAAGACTACTGGTTCATGATGCTAGTATCCAATGTGAACACACAACACAAGAACTACCTCTCAATCTCACAGTCAAGGATGAAAGGTCAACTACCGCTCCACAACCACACTGCAAAGCCAAAGAACTATGGAGACCAACCAACACCACACCTGCAGACGACACAACTATAGGCCCATGCCTGGCACCCTCAGAGACTTTGGCCTAAGCTCTCTAAAGTGAGACACTAGAAAACAAACCTAGCTGGGGCCTAATACATCTACTGGTGTCCATACCCCCAACCACGAGTGCACTACAAGCGACCAAACATAAACCACAACTCACAAGTGGCTGTCTCACTATTGTCTTTCCTCATCTAGATGTACAACTTAAACATAGGAGTGAGGGTGTCCAAGAAGATGACACATACCTCTATGGTACACACAGTAACAGGACAAACCCCGAGTACAACAAACCACAACGTGCTTGGCTCACACAGAACCTGAGGTACCCGACTGGAGAGGTATTCCAGAATAGGCGCCGGACCACTAAAATCGGCAACACACAAATCACACTGTATACTTATCACATCATAGACATACATTCATATCTCAATAATCCACATTCCAAACTTGCTTGTCATTCGTCATCACATGACCACCATAGCAACCACATTACACTATACACATTAGCCAACTAACGTTTATATAATAACATGATTCACAAGATGAAAACTCATTAATTAAACATAATCTCATCTACTAACTCTAAGTCAAGTCCTACTAACAATAAGCCAACTTAACCAACTCAAACCATCATTGAACAACCCATGCTAGGTCCACACAGGACCATCACTGCCCAAACACCATACACAACACAGACCTCGGAAGTGAAACGCAACAGACACAGTGGTCGCCTTTGAAAACATGATGGCCTGTCCAGATGCGATTCAAAGGGCAATGCGATAGGGCGCCAGGTTGCGACAGGAACGCAACAGACCGATACGTCACCTTCACATCAAACAATACAAACACTGACTCGCGACGGCTCATACTATCGCATTTACCCCAATCGATACACGCTAATGAAAACACTGGAAACACGACGCCCCAAAGTGTCACCTCATGACCAATCGGTTGCATGAACACAACGTGCTCATGCGACGCGTTCACTCTAATCGATACCCAGTCATCAATCGGAAGAGTGGCGCGACGGACCAGCCGGTCGCCTTGTCATCAAAATGCGACGGCTTGACCTGTTGCTTATTCAGGCAGACTGGACCAACCCCTCCTTCTTTCATGAAACCATTCCAAACCACATCTAAGCTAACATTTAAATCTTTACAATGGAAACTACACCGTCACATACCACAATAGAGTACTTTACAAAAGCTCTAAAGCATTTAAATCAAATGAAATCATAAAGGAAATCTCCCTACCAACTTGAAGAGCATAAATCTCACGAAGAACGCTACATTGCCGGCCTGCCCATGCTCCGGATGCTCTCCTCACATGGACCCCACGCCGGACCAACCACTAGGAAGCCAAAAACTGTAGAAAATGCCACTGGAGCTCTGCAACAGCTCCCCTCTCACCGGACAAAGCCAATTTTGCTCTATCTGTCAAGAACAGAACATTAAATGCGACAGTCAAAATCGCAACAGAGGCAAACGATGCGTTTAAACCTTAAACGCGACGTACAGGACCGTCGCTAATCGGAACCCAAAGCTCCATGCAACACAAAGGTGGTTTGGTGAATCGCGACGTATGTAGCCATCGCGTTCAAAACGTGACAACATACTCCGTCGCCTTCTTCACCAGAAAACTAGCAGGCTAAATGGGCTACAACCTAAGGCCCCCAACACCCACACAATAACCAGAAGCCACAACCAAGGCTCAATGACCCCACATTGGCCATGAGCACCACACCAGAACCGTTAAACATGGATCCGAATGGCCACGATGTTGCATTACTAACACCTAAAAGTAATGCCGTCCTTGACATTCAAATCCACAGTAACTCGGACTACCACCTAAAAGAAATAAAGCCATACACAGAATAAGAAGGATACACTTCTTGGCTTCATATTGCTCTTCAAACTTTCTACTTTACCTGCCTTAATCCATTCATTACTGCTTTCTTTCTGTTTCACTTTCTTTCATAACCCAGGCAAAACTATCCTGCTGTAAGCGCGTTATCTCCTTGGACTCAATCTGCTTCCACATTTTCTTGGCTGTGTTTGCACATTCCTTTCTGTGCCATTTTACTTTTGGAAATCCTTTATCATAAACCCACTGCTTCTGATTATTCTGCCACATGAAACCGTCTTCTAATACATCATTTCTCAGTGCTAACTTTTTGTTAACTATAACTCTGCCCCAGTCTTACTTACATTTCACTGATATACTTGACTTCCATTAACCAATTCACTTATCTGAGATACCCATTTCCATTCTGTAACAGTTCTCTGCCCCAAATTGTTCTTGTACTCAACGCATTACCAATAGCTGACTTACATCCATCCAATCATACTTTCTTTACACTTTCTGAAACCAAATTCTTCTTAATTAACCAAATATTTAATACTATAATTTCTGAGCTCTAATCCATAACCAAACTAAATCTCTGATCCTTTAATACAACTCTTTCATCTATACTGTTTCCTTTCAATTTCTCTGCCATCTGTTTCAAAACATTTACCAAACCAACATTTACCATAGTACTGCAATTCTGCATTTCTTTGATTACTGCAGTAAACTGCCCAGAAAATACCATACACATTCCACGGTAAACTCTGCTAACTCATCCTGTACTCAATTAGCTGTGATTTCCTTAACTCTGCGAGACTAATTTCTAACTTTCTTATTCTGCTTACCTTACTGATTCTTACTAATCCTTGTTGCCTTTCACACTTGCTGAGATCTACTTTCACTTACAATTACCATGTCTGTCTTCCCATACTTTCTAACATTCTATGATCATCCTTTAATCCTCTTTTTAAACATCATACTAACTGACTGCAAATGTATCTTCTGACCAATATCAAAATCAACTAATCAAGCAAAACCTTTAACTGTTCCTTTGCCATACACAAATTCCTGACCGAGACACTGAAAATTCTATAATTTCTTAATACTGATTGTAGACACCCGATTTTAGTTTATGAGTTGAACCATATTCTTGTTCTCTTAATGTGCCCCAAGTTGGTCACTCATCATGAGCCCATTTGTTAGCCTCGTTTTGAGCCCATTAAGCCCAATTCCCAGCTTATCTCGTCTAATCATCACTTCAGAGTCCTTGCCTTAAAGTTCTATCCCTCAGTCCTTAACATGACGGCCTTGGGCATCACGTTCATGTCAATTGATCGATATATTTTCTGAATAATCGATTATATTCCCTAAATAATCAATTATAATCTTAATTTGATCGATTATCCTTGATGCAATAGGTCGTGGCGTCGCATTAGCATCAATGTCGCATCCCTCATGGTCGTCGCGATAGCCCATGCATATCCATTCACATACCTTCAGAGTCGCGACCTCCTTGGCTGTCGCGACAATCCATGTCGTGCCTATGACTTGTCGCGACAATGTTCTGCATGGCTGGCTCCGCAACCACCTCACCTCTATCCTTCCTTGGATTCTATCCTTATCCACAACCACTCTCCACCCCCCAGCCATGGTTTGAGGTTCCATCTCACCTTGGAACCATCCTAGGACTCTTTCCATGTGGATTTACTTGGATTTTTATCATTATCATGGGCCATTATCACTTGAGGATGAGATACTCTCTCTCCTCTCTATATAAGTGATCCCTCTCCTTCTGAACAAGGTAAGAGACCCCAGAGCTACCACGAAGTGCTGCCAAATCCCACAAGAGCTTCCCCTTAGCTCGTAGCCACCCCATTTCCTCCCATTTTCCCTTTATTCCCTTCATCAAGTCACACTATCTTCTTCATCCATAGAGCTTGGCAGCTAGGAGGGCGACTTCCACGACCTTCAAGGACTGTTGTACTACTCGAGGAGCATGTTTTCAGCTAGGCAGTCACTGCATTTGGGGCATTTTCTTCCTTCTTTCCGTCTCATTCTCCCTCTCATGCATGTTGTTTTTTATTTAAGTAGTTGCACATTCCCATTCCCAAGTTTTCTGAAACCCTAGGTTTCCAAAACACTCCCAAGTTTGTTCTCTTCATGCTTCCTTCTTCCTTTTCATTTTGGATAGATGCTTCACTTAATGTCATGCCCCGACGTTTTGGCAGCAGAAGAAGCCAAGGTGCAATAGATAAAAAGGTAAAAGAGAAACTCACTTGTGCCACTTGGGGTTTAGTTGCACAGCATACTTCCCGAGCACTTTACTTTAGACTTGAATAATTTCCTGAAAAATATTAATAAAAATAATGAGCATAAAATGCCCAGTAGGTTACCCCTAATCAATTCTAATTCATAACTAGCAGTTAATAAGGTTAAAAAAATCTAGGGGTAATAAGAATGGAATAACAATTCATTAATGTAGTTGAAGAGATCATTGGTAAGAATACACTAGGGTTTCAATAAAGATATACACTAATGATTTTAATAATAACTAGTAGAGTGGATTAACCAGAAGATGGTAACTAATCATTATAAATAAGTTGTATGTACATATCTTTTGAGATTGACATGATATCACAAATAAGTAGGGTGGAACTAGATAACTCAAGAGGTTTTCCTCTGATCACTTTTCATGAATATCACACGCGTAAGTCACAAAGATGGATTTATCAAGTAAACAAATACGAGGTATTAATTAACAACATAGAAAGATTAACAATGGCAAGACAAGAGTGTGGGCTTGATCAATAGTAGTATATGATCTTGGAGTTGTGTCCACTAGATTTTACGCAAGCCAAGCACGAGTTCAATCAATAACACTATTCGATCACTGGAGTAGTGAACACTGGATTTCACGTAAGGCAAGAGCAAGAGATCAATTAGTAATACTTTACGATCACTGGATTTCACGTAACAAGATTGAACAGAAATGCCATGATAGCAACACTACATCACTCAAGAACTGGACACTAAACTCTTCACGATTATCACGCACTTGGATACACTATGAACTACTTCATGTAATTGATTATTGGACAATGAACTATCAAGCAAGCCAGTCAAGAACACGTGGTGTATGCCGCACTAGCATCACTCTCCATATGGTACCACTGAGAACTAAGGACGTTCGGGATCTTCCTGAGACTAGGTCAAGCCCCAACTCACTGGCCATCACCTCCATATGGTACCACGGGGATGAAGAGTGTTCAGATCTTCCAGGACTAGACCGAGCCCCCTGCCTGGCATAAAGATCAGCTTAAAGTTCACAACGCCATATAAGGACTTGCTGACAACTCACATGTTCACTTATAGGCCAAGAAATTCAAGGGTTCGTTCAGAGCACAGACAAGGATCTCAAGGGAATAAGTATACAATAGTAAATTAGATAGAAAAGGAGGTCAAGTTGAGATTGTATTAGATACATGTAAGCTGTAGGTAAGGTTAACACGATGATGGGAAATCCAAGGATACTCTGAACCAATGCTCAATTAAGCACATACTTATGGCTTTCACACATGTAGTAGAAACTTAGGTTATGAATTAATCAAGATAAAGAGGATCAAGGTGTCAATAACAATTTCTGAATCAACAATTCGATTCATTACGGAACTATGATCAGAATGGAAGTTACGAAGGATGATGATCATGAATCACAGAAACACTTCATTAGAAATTCAGTCAATGCTATACTAACTAAGGTTATCAACACTTAATTTTATATTCACTAAGAACATTAAGAGTACCAATAATCTTATATTCACTAAGAACATTAGGAGTACCAATCAAAATTAAATTAACAGGATCCAGTAAAGGTTATCACTGATGAAGCACACTAGGTCACGACAAGGAGCACAGAAGGGAGTTACACAAAGATTATATGAAAACCAAGATCATTAACATTATTACCTACTAACTGATGAATTAGAAATGATTAGAAGAAACCTACCTGAAGACCTGAAGGCTGCAGAAGCTTCAATGACAAAGAAAGCAAACTTCACTCCGACAGAGTCTCGACGTATAAGAGGATTTCAACTTGATAATCTGCCAGAATTCCGAGATAGAAAGGGACTCCAAATAGCATATCGACATGGAGAAGGATTCTGTGGGATCAAACTGGTAGCATGTCGACATAGAAATGATCCTCACTGAACAATCCGATAGTATTTTGGCATAGGAAAGTATCCTCACTAAACAATCTGTTAGCATTCTGGCATAGAAAGGAATTTTTAGTAATCAAATCAGCAGCATCTCGACATAGAGAGGTATTCTGAGAAGCCGACCCGATAGCATAGAGAAGGATTTCGAGGAATCAAACTGGCAGAATTCCGAGATGGGAAGGATCTTGAGTGAACCATCTGGTAGAGCTCTGGGATAGAGTGAAGGTCCATACTAAATTCCAGCAGAGTTCCGGATTAGTATATAGACCGACAAGACAATCCGGCAGAGTTTTTGGATGATACGAAGATTGGAACGAAAAACTGTTAGAACTCCGGCATGAAGTAGACGCAAAAGAACAAATTGACAGCATCTCCCCATGATAATGGACCAACAGAAACCTAACTACGGGGGTGAACAATGTTGGATAGGCACTCTATCTCTTCTCTCTTTACTTTCTCTCTAAGCTCTAGCATAACCTCCCATCTTCACTTGGATGGATGGAATGGGCGGAGGAGGGGGGTATTATTGGGGAGAGGAGAGAGAGGGGTGCCCTCTTAGGCCTCTAGGATGAGGACAAGTGTCCTCTTAGGTGGCACAACCCTGCCCATTTTTCCAGGTTAGCTTGGAGTGGGACAAGTGTCCCCATCCAAGGGGTCCAGGGGCATCCAAGGGCTTCCAGGATCTTCTTGGAGACTCCTCCTTGATTTCACTTAACCCCTCATGTATTTTATCAATTACATTTTAACCTTCAAGTTTTGGTAATTGGATATATGTCCATTCCTAACCCCCAATCGGCCGTTCAGGCCCCAAATGACCTCTGATTGGGAATCCGATAGTGTCTCGGGGGTATATAGAAATTTCATCAGGGTCCCTAGAAAAAGTAACAATCACATGAAAACCCCATATTTTTATAATTGTAGATATGCCCTTCCTATTTGCATTTATACTTTCCTTCTTATTTTATTCTGGCTCAGTGTGAACAGGGATATATCTATATCCTTATCCTCTTTCTTTACCAATATGCTAACCTTTAGTAATACCCCTTACTCTTACCATTTACCTTTAGTAGTATTCTTTAACAATATCATTATTATTTATCATTAGCAATATCCTTTACCAATAACAGTATCCTTAGCGTATTTTCAGTTAGATAGATCTGGGTTTGCTTAATTTCTCCATCTACTCACAAACTGCATTACGTTTTCTCGACCGTTTCTCACTTATTTATCGCTTTATACCTTGGGGTATTACACCCTCCCCCACTTAAGAAGAATGTGGTCCTCCACATTCTTACTAACTCTGTCATGGATTATCAAGTCATACAATGTGTATATCCAGTATCTCATAGTCAAGACATCATTGGTTGGTGAAGAGCCAAATATTAATGCTATTCTTCAGATCCTAACGAGCCAGGTTGTGATCCTGGGTTCAATGTAATTTCCACTAGATTGTCTATTTATAGTTAATCTCCTATAGCCTACCATACTTGAGGTCTCCCCCACTTAAGGATAATCTAAATTCTTGAAGAGTCCTATGGTTACATCTTCTTTGGAGACCAGCATACTAGCCCAACAACTATACTAGTTGGTAGATTTTTCAGGAAGGCCACCCATCCTGGGACCACTCCCAATTGAGCATGTTTAACTTCAAAGTTCTTTTCCATCTCGAGCTCTAAAATGACTAGTCCGAGTTGTTAATAGTTTGCTGATTTAGTCCATTTAGTATATTCTTATATAGGGTGTTACAATCTATCCCTCTTATATAAGTGACGTCCCCTTCGTTGTTCACATATAGCACACAGTCCATCCCCAGGCAGGCAGGACTCTAGAGGTGGCCCCCACAGGCTCAAGAGGTGGCTCCTGCTATGTAACACTTTGTGCCATTATGGCCTCAGAGTTGGCTCCCATTGCATAGCAATTTGCCCTTCGTGGCACTTAGCTCCCGTAATTCTAACTGGGGTATGGCTCTGATACCACTTTATCTGTCACGCCCCGACATTATGGTAGCAGAACAAGCCAAGGCGCAACAGATAGGAAGGTAAAAGAGAAACTCACTTGTGCCACTTGGGGTTTAGTTGCACAACACTTCCCGACCACTTTACTTTAGACTTGAATAATTTAATGAAAAATATTAATAAAAATAATGAGCATAACAATGCCCAGTAGGTCGCCCCTAATCAATTCTAATTCATAACTATCAGTTAATAAGGTTAAAGAAATCCAGGGGTAATAAGAGTGGAGTAACAATTCATTAATGTAGTTAAAGAGATCATTGGTAAGATACACTGGGGGTTTCAATAAAGATATACACTAATGATTTTAAAAATAACTAGCAGAGTGGATTAACCAAAAGATGGTAACTAATCATTATAAATAAGTTGAATGTACATATCTTTTGAGATAGACATGATATCACAAATAAGTAGGTGGAACTAGATAACTCAAGAGGTTTGCCTCTGATCACTTTTCATGAATACACACGCGTAAGTCACAAAGATGGATTTATCAAGTAAACAAATACGAGGTATTAATTAACAAACATAGAAAGATTAACAATGGCAAGACAAGAGTGTGGGCTTGATCAATAGTAGTATATGATCTTGGAGTGGTGTCCACTAGATTTTACGCAAGCCAAGCACGAGTTCAATCAATAACACTATTCGATCACTGGAGTGGTGAACACTGGATTTCACGTAAGGCAAGAGCAAGAGATCAATCAGTAATACTTTACGATCACTAGTTTTCATGTAACAAGATTGTACAAAAATGCCACGATAGCAACACTAGATCACTCAAGAACTGGCCACTAAACTCTTCACGATTATCACGCACTTGGATACACTATGAACTGCTTCATGTAATGGATTATGGGACAATGAACTGTCAAGCAAGCCATCAGAACACGTGGTGTATGCCGCACCAGCCATCACTCTCCAAATGGTACCACTGAGAACTAAGGACATTTGGGATCTTCTCGGAACTAGGTCAAGCCCCAACTCACTGGCCATCATTCTCCATATGGTACCACTGGGAACGAAGAGTGTTCGGATCTTCCAGGACTAGACCGAGCCCCCTGCCTAGCATAAAGATCAACTTAAGGTTCACAACCCCATATAAGGACTTACTGACAACTCACACGTTTACTTATAGGCCAAGAAATTCAAGGGTTGGTTCAGAGCACAAATAAGGATCTCAAGGAATAAGTATATAATAGTAAATTAGATCAGAAAAGGAGGTCATGTTGAGATTGTATTAAAGACATGTAAGCTGGAGGTAAGGTTAACACGATGATCAGAAATCCAAGGATACTCTGAACCAAGGCTCTATTAAGCACATGCTTATGGCTTTCAAACATGTAGTAGAAACATAGTTTATGAATTAATCAAGATAAAGAGGATCAAGTGGCAGAATCCCGGGATAGAAAGGGATTCCAAGTAGCATATCGACATAGAGAGGATCTGTGGGATCAAATTGGTAGCATGTTGGCATAGGAAATGATCCCCACTCAACAATCCGATAGTATTTTGGCATAGGAAAGTATCCTCACTAAACAATCTAGCAGCATTCCGACATAGAGAGGAATTTTGAGAATCAAATCAGCAGCATCCCGACATAGAGAGGTATTCCGACAAGCCGACCCGACATCATTTCGGCATAGAGAAGGATTTCGAGGAATCAAACTGGCAGCATTCCGGGATGGGAAGGATCTTGAGTGAACCATCTGGTAGAGCTCTGGGATAGAGTGAAGGTCCATACTAAATTCCAGCAAAGTTCTGGGTTAGTATAGAGACCGACACGACAATCTAGCAGAGTTCTTGGATGATACGAAGATTGGAACGACAAACTATCAGAACTCCAGCATGAAGTAGACGCAAACAAACAAATTGACAGCATCTCCCCATGATAATGGACCAACAGAAACCTAACTACGGGGGTGAACACTCTTGGATAGTCTCTCTATCTCCTCTCTTTTTACTCTCTCTCTAAGCTCTAGCATAACCTCCCCTTCACTTGGATGGATGGAATGGGAGAAGGAGGGGGGGTATTTATAGGGGAGAGGAGAGAGAGGGGCGCCCTCTTAGGCCCTCTAGAATGAGGACAAGTGTCGTCTGAGGTGGCACAACCCAGCCACATTTTCCAGGGTTAGCCTAGAGTGGGACAAGTGTCCCCTTCCAGGGGGTTCCAGGAGCATCGGGGCTTCCAGGATCTTCTTGCTGACTCCTTCATGATTTCACTTAACCCCTCTTGTATTTTATCACTTACATTTTAACCTCAAGTTTTGGTAATTGGAGATATGTCCATTCCTAACCCCCCAATCGGCCGTTCAGGCCCCGAATGACCTCTGATTGGGAATCTGATTGTGTCTTGGGGGTATATAGAAATTTCATCAGGGTCCCTAGAAAAATTAATAATCACATGAAAACCCCATATTTTTATAATTGTAGATATGCCCTTCCTATTTGCATTTATACTTTCCTTCTTATTTTATTCTGGCTCAGTGTGAATAGGGATATATCTATATCCTTATCCTCTTTCTTTACCAATATGCTAACCTTTAGTAATACCCCTACTCTTACCATTTACCTTCAGTAGTATCCTTTAACAATATATTATTATTTATCATTAGCAATATCCTTTACCAATAACAATATCCTTTAGCATATTTTTAGTCAGGAATTAGATATGGGCTTGCTTAATTTCTCCATCTGTTCACAAACTGCATTACGTTTTCTCGACCGTTTCTCACTTATTTATCGTTTTATACCTTGGGGTATTACACTAAAATGTGGTCTAACAGGGTTTCTTTTCTTTGTTTCGTTGTTTTGGCTGGTTCATCTACGAGGGCAGACAAGGGGCTCTCCCTCTGGCCGGTTGGAGGACGGGAATGTAACACCCCATAAATTACATGATTTAAAAATTAAGGAAAATAGCAAGTAAATAAATTGGATATGAATAAACTCCCAAAGTGTGAAAACCACTATTTAAAATATAGTGGGCCAAAGCAACTTTAAATGGGCCAAAGATCATAACCCATTAGCAATAAACTCAAAAATTCATGACCATAGATATGCAGAAATTAGGAAAGGGCAAATTAGGGTTAAAACATGGGGGATTAGCCATGAATGGCAATCCAATTCGGACCTAGCCATGCTAGGAACCTTCCTATTAGTATTCCTACTACCATTGGAGGAGAATCCCAAAATATGGAAGCTACCCATGCATAAACTGCAACCCTTATTTCCTAAACCCATTAGGACTTAAATAAACCCTAGATGTAAATAATCGTGAAGAGACTCCTAGTGTAGCATCCCGGAAATTTTAATTACACAAAATTCAAAATAAATGGAAATAAAGAATTTCCATAATATTAGAGTATTTAAAACATACGTATCATTATCGTATATGCTAAAATACATTGACAAATTCCGTAAAAATTATAAATCAAACCCACACATTATTCCTAAATGTTCCACAAAGAATTTTGTGCCAAGAAAAATCGGATTAGCCAAGTTTAAAGTGTTTTGTGACTTATTATCGTAATTCATAAATAAGTTGAAAAATTATTATCATGTGTACTTGGATGAGTCAGAAAATTAAATAAAAATCATATACGGACTTCAAATAATATCCTCTAATGACCCATCAAGGAGTTTAGGTCAATCAAAATCATTTAGGCTTGGTTTAAGAGTTATTGTGACCGATTATCCAAATTAGGAAACAGTCCGAAAAACTGTTAACATAGAAATACGACGCAACAAAAAATTAAATAAAAATGTTGGAGAGACTTCCAACATTATATATTAATGACCCAATATATAATTGGGCCAATGGACCACATATGGCCCAAAAATCAAATGGAGCTAGAAAATACATGGAAATTTGTAACCATAAATAGGCTGAAATTAGAAAGAGGCAATCAGAGTTGAATTGGGATGAGAACATGCTTTCTTGGCAACCCAAATTCGTGCTTACTATGGTGGGAGGTTTCCTAAAGCTTCACACACTCAAATGGAGGAAGAAATCCTCATAATAGGAAACTAATATGTCAAAACCGCAACCATAGTTTCCTTGTCACAATAGGACTCCTAACATCATGGAAGCTTAAATACTCTCCACCAAACCCTTGGGGATGAGTTTACATCTTGTTGGGGTCGTGTGGAGGAGTTCTTGGCGGTTGGGGAGCAGGAGATCACCCCACCAAGCCGTTCTTCTTCCCTGTTGCGTCTGCTGCGACCTGCACAGATAGTCCTTGAAGTTGACCAAGTTAAGTCAAACCCTAACCAAACCTTTCAAGGCTTATACCCCTGGAAAGAGGGTCGAGTCTAGTTCCTAACCCACTATTTCAATATTTTTCAGTCAGTAGATCGGGTGCAGTAATCGTACTCCTCCAAGTGGTCTGAACGCAAGTTTTCTGGAAAAATGGGAATTCTTCAACCCAGAAGGTAGGATTTCTCAGGCCAAACCATAACATATCCTATACAATGTGTAGAGAATCAAGTTAACTTTTGTTTCCCACTGTTTTCATCGACTTCCAATGAGTACATGTTGAGTTATAGGCATTTTGCCAAAGTCGCACATGTCTGAGACTTTTTATGTTCTTATTGATTTATCGTGCATCTCTAGGTCGTTTAAAATTGTTTAAAAATCATAGTTTGCATCTATTCCATGTTCCCTACAACTTTCATGATGAGACGTTTGTCCTAAAAGCCCTAAATATTCTGGCATCATACCTTGCAAAGTAAATCTTGCATTTAATTGTTCACAGTCTTCTATACCTCATGTTTGACTTGATTAAAGCCTGTCAAACCATCATTGTTTTCTAATTCTGATTACTGGAAGCACCCTTGCATGTCTAGGTTGTGTTTAAGCTAGTTTCGTGATTTTTCATGCACTGTACAATTTGTTCTTATTGTTGAAGCACCTTGTGTCAATATAGGTAGTTCTGGACCGCAATCCAAGAACATGTCTTTTCTCTGTCAGATTCAGGCGTAGGCCAGGTGAACACGACGGCCCGATAGGCTGCATTCTGGGGTCTTGTCGTGACAGTAAACCCGTCGCATTATGAATGCGACGAGAGCCGCCGTCGCTATCTCTCTGCCTGTTCTGACTGACCGTCGTGTTATGTACATTCCCTTATCGCGTTCTGTCCTGATCCCGTAGCGACCCTTACTGGGGTGTGTCGCAATCTCAGAATTTTGCATGAACCCCACTTATTTTTTTTTGCAAATCTTACCTCTATACCCGAGGTCTGTATCGAGTGTGTGATTTGCATGTCTTGGGTCTGATCATTACATGATATCTATTTAATGGCCTAAAAGTGTTTAACCCATTTAAAAGCTCTAATTACTCGAACACTATTCTAATTGCTTTCTTAATGACCTGACCATTCATGTAACTTTTGATTCACTCTTTGTATTGTTCTAGCTTATTAAAATGATAATCTGTTATCTTAAAATCTGGCAATCCATGTTTAGTTAAAGTGCATAGTTTCGTGTCATGTTATCATGTTAATTGCTTTCTGCGAGTTGAAACCGATGGATTGTGATTGAGACGCGTACATCACTACACACTTGCACATCTAGGCAGCCCTTTCTTGGGGATTGGAAGCTCTCTATCGGTCATTCCGAATCGGTAGACTAGCGACCTTTTCTCTAAGACCTCCGTAATCTCCGCTCTCCATGGATTTCCACATAGAGGCCGAGTTGGTTGTACCATTGAAGTTCCCCGGAGATAGTGTGCACTTCCTCTCTCTTCTTGTTCTCGTGAGTGTGATTTACAATCTAGACTAAAGCCATTAATGTAAAGATTGAATTAAGTATAAATCGTACCGTTATGCTACCAAATTTATCTCTCGACCATTGTTCTCATGAAATCATGTTCAATTTACTTATTACATGTTCTCATCATCATCATGAACATGACATTACACATGCTTACTTATTGAAACTCTCATTGGCCATTATTAATGACTGTGTGTATCTACATTTAAAATTTAAGGGAGATGCTGATCGGGCACGACGAGTGGCCAAGGGCTCCAGTCTAGCCCCAATGATGGAGAGTCATAAATATACTGTTAACCATGGGGTATAATGATTACTGGCGTTGCATCTGCGCTGGGAGTAGTGCGTGTCGTGTTGAATGATAGATACAATAACCACATACACGTGTCCTGGTGTACATTCTTGATGGATCTTTTCTTGGTGTACATTAGTGTCTACGTGCCTGATTAGTGTTACATGATCGTGCTCGTGCGTGCTTGCTTGCTTGCGTGATATGGCCATCCTGCATTTATGCAATTAGTGGTATCTTGCGTTCTTGACAGTTATTGACATCAAGTGAAATCTTGCGTGCTTGTACAAAGTGACATATTGCTAGTTCTATCTTGTCCTCTTGTTCAAAAACCTTGTTCTATCGTGATCACTCTATCTAGCTTGTTCATTTATCATGTTTTAACGAGATTTATCCGTACATGCATATCATGACATTCATCATGCTTACCTAGTTCTAAACTGTTAATCACTTATATCATTGCCCGCACATTGAGATATAAATCCTACTGGGCTAGTTTGCTCACCCCCTACTTTTACCCAATCTAGGTGATTATGAAGTTCAAGAGAGGATGGGAATGCGTCCGAGTGATGAGCAATCCAACTATGTGTCTAGCTATAGTTAGTTTGCTTTGAGCGTTAGATTCGTGTAGTAGGAAGTGAGGAATAAAATGTACTTTTCCTTTTTATTGAGTCTTAGTCCTGTATATGAGTTGAGATTTGAATAAAAGATTAGTTGAGTTCAATAATTGGGCCCTATGATGATTATGTTGTTATACATTAGTGCGTGCTAGCTAGAGGCTTATTTGCCGACTATTCACGTCTCGGGATATCGTCTCGAATTATTCCGCATTATTAATATCCGCTACGTAATTCTTGGGACGTGACACCTAGGGAAGGTTTACCATTGTGTTGGGGTCGTGGGAGATCGAGCAAGGGCACCGGAAGAGGAGGAGAACGGCTGGGAACCAGAGCTTCTTCCCCATCCACCCTCTGCTGCGACCTATACAACGACTTGTCTTAGATCTTCACAAAGGTAGGTGATCTCAGGATGAACACATATGTTGCACATATCAATGGATAGAGGATCGAGTCTAGTTTGATTTGCAAGTGATTTCCCTAATTTTCATAGAGTATGGGAGTCGTATTAAGCATTTTCCAAGAGTCGCGCACTGTTAGGGCTTTTTGTGTTCTTCATGTTTCATGCAACCGAGACCGAATTGGTTCAACCTAAGAACATGAATCTTCTTCTACTAGTGGTCCTCCTCATTTTTTGTGTTAAGAGTTTTGTCTAAAGATCATTGGTTTGCAAGTTATAGGTCAATCATGAAGGATGCCACATTTTTCTGGGTTTCGGGCAAGATCCATGAACGCGACGACTCCAGACGTCGCGATTCATGTTGCATGAACGCATGTATTGGTTCATCGCAATTCAGTAAAAGGCGACAGATGGTTATGTCATGATTTGATTTTGTTTCCTGCTTGAAAATTTCTGTTATTTTTATATCAGATTTTAAAACTATTTCCTCAACACGACGGGTCGACCCGTCGCGATTCAGAGAGTAGTATGAACGTGTCAGCGTTGACCATCGCGATTCTTACTGCACAATCGATCCGCCATCGATTCCTGCCTGAGAAGGCGACGACCTGTCCCGTCGCGATTTGAACGTGACGGATACGTACGTCGCAATTTTTGTACTTGTTACATAACCGGTATTTGGCTGTGTACTACTTCTTGAAGCGCGTTGACTGGTTTCGACGTGATTTCAGAGCTGACCTGAGACTATTTTAATGAACTGTTCAGTCTAATATATGCATGTTCTTATGTTACATGATGTCATATAGCTATGCAACGGCCTAAAAGTGATTAATCTACATGAAATCATAAGAATTTGAATATCTATTCTAAGCGTAATGATTGAATTAATGTCTTCTACCATCTGATCATGTGATTGATGTATGTTATGTTCATGATCTGACCTGTCCATAATTGAGAAGTGATAAATGTTAAAAGTACTGCAACCATGAGATAGATTGAAATGCATACATGTCATGCATGTTTGTTAAATACTTTCCGTCTTGTTTTAACCAATGGATTGTGGATTGAGACACGCTCTACATGTCAGGAACATATAGGCAGCCCTTTCTTTGGGAATTGGAAGCTCTCTGTCGGTCATTCCATATCGATAGACTAGCGACCTATTCTCTAAAACCTCCGTAAATCTCCGTACTTCATGGATTCCCTCATGAAGTCCGAGTTGATTGTACCAATGAAGTACTCGGAAGATAGAATGCACTTCTCTTCTTATCTACTTCTCGTGAGAGTGTTTTGATAACATTAAGACAAAGCCATTAAATGTAAGATTGAACGAATGAGAATAAGCCGTTATGTTGCCGAAATTAATCTGGATCATGTCCCCTTGCATTGTTCTCTATCATCTTTGACATGATCATTAGTTCATCATTGTCCATTACTTGGAAATCATGTGGCCATAAATGAATGAATTGAATTACTAGAAACTATTGGAACTTCGGTTCACAACTATGCCTGTGCAAATAGGGCCCAGTCTGGTTCTGGGAGGAGCACCAAAATACTTATAAATCACAAGAGTATATGATCCATTGGGGTATCTGGTAATCACCTAATTGAATGCAAGATTGATCTGGGTAATCTCCACACTGTTATTGAATGATTGATTGATCGAATGATTGACTATTATATGTTAAATGGCCAAATCTATTGTACATGTCATCGTTATTGAATCCTACATGTCATCGTCCATTGGAATTCTACGGAATTCAACCTGAGATATCTATTGTACATGCTACATGCTATTGAATCTCTCCTACATGTCAAGTGGTCATATTGTCATCTATCTCATTGATAATTGTTCCGTCCTACATGAGAATTATCCTACTCATACATGTTATAGCTTGGATTTGTCACTATCATTATTGTCATGAGCATTGCTTGATAGTATTGCCACTGTTAACATTTTAATTATGTAAAGCATGCCTGCACCATGAGATGTAAATGCCACTGGGCGCTAGTGCGCTCACACCTGCTTTCTTTAATATTTTTAGGTGATGAATATGAGGAACTGGAAAATGAAGGGACCGGGGACGAGTGATGAGCTATTCAACTGTACCCGTCCACGTAGCTAGTCAGCCAAGGAGATTAATATTGGAAAGAGTCTGTAATAGTTAGGTCTAGTTTCTTTGATGTCAAATGTATTGAAGGTATGATATCGGGCCCTGTTATTGGCTCTGACTGTGTAAGGTTTTTAAACGAGTTGATGGAAATGAAATAAAGATTATTTGGCTGGCAATCTTATTGTCTCATATTTTGAGTTATACATAGTTGTTACTCTGAATTACTCGACTGTGATACGTACACTTGTATCGCTCACGCTCTTGACGTTTATTTTCCGCTGCTAAATGTCGGGGCGTGACAGTTGGTATCAGAGCCTAGGCTTTCCCTTAAGTTCTAGGTTTTAGGCTTGGACAAAACTAAACCCCATGTGTCAATTTTGTCAAAACCAACATTGAGATTGGGATAGAAACACAGGCTAAGTCATTTAGATAGAATTAAATGGTGATGAAGTTAATATCTAATAAACATAATGTGGTTATCTTGAAGGACTACAATGGCCGCTGCACGTGAAAGAGACTTGCAGAGAATGATCAATGCTTTGACCCAGTCATTACTGCAAGCTACTCAGGGTAGAGCGGAGACTCAGGGAGATCTCCACCGGAACTTTCAGAGCATGAACCCACCTAGGTTCGGGGGTAGCACTGACCTGGATGAAGCTGAACACTGGCTCAAAGAAGTTGAGCGTGCGTTCCATGTGATGGGATGAACTGATGAAAACAAGGTTACTCTAGCTACGTATCAGCTGGAGAGAGAAGCGCGTACCTGGTGGGAGTCAATTGAGGCTACACTAGGAGATGCCCAGGCAACATGGGAACAGTTTAAGGATTACTTCAACAACAAGTACTTCTCTGATAGGGTACAAGAACGAAAGGCGGCGGAGTTCGCCAATTTGAAGCAACAGAGTCTGTCCGTGGCTGAGTACGAGGCCCAGTTCTCTAAACTGGCTCGTTATGCCCCACACTTGGTCCAAACCGAGCAGTTGGAGGCCAAGAGGTTCATGAGCGGTCTGAGGCCCCATTACATCACACAACTGGGACCGATGGATCTGCAACTTATGCGGAGATTGTGAGGAAGGCACTGTTACTGGAGGATTCGCTAGCTATAGTGGAGAACATCAAGAATAGCATGCTCAAGAGAGAGCAGGGAACTATATCAAAGAGGCCACCAGCTGTGGTCGGGACAAAGAGGCCGATGGGCCAAGCTGGAAACCAACAGGTGAAGAAGTTCAAGGATGGAAGTTATCAACAAGCCCCATCAAAAGGGAACCATGCTAGCATTGTGACAAGACTAGTCACAAGTTAGAAGATTGCTGAAAAGCACTGGGGAGGTGCTTGCGCTGTGGTAGCCAGACTCACAAGATCTCGGCCTGTCCACGCATGATGAATCCAACTCAGGCAACACAGGGAAGCCAAAAGTGCCAGGGAAGGCTGCAGGCAGTACAAGAACCAACTACATCAGAGGAAGGTGGTGTGGTTGAAGGTACACTTATTATTTTATCCTGTTCTGCATTTGTTCTATTTGATATGGGAGCTACTCATTCTTTCATATCCCAAACCTTTGCTGATACCTTATCTGTAAAACCCGTTCCAATGACATCTGGGATAGTTGTGTCAACCCCTATTAGTCCAGGCACTAAACTTAGAAACCACTTTCCATCTAGAGAAGTGTTGATTGAAACTCAAAATCTACCTGCAAATTTAATATGCATGGACATGGAGGGTTATGCTATGATCCTAGGAGCAATTGATTGTCTGAACATGGGGCTAGTGTCAACTGTAAGAGTTGGGTGACATTTAGTCAACACCCAAATCTAGTGTTCTTGAAAGATAGGAACTGCATGAAACTGTCCCTCATTTCTGCACTACAAGCCAAGAGGATGATGAGGAAAGGTTGTATAGCTTTTCTAGCTGTTGTTGTCACTACAAAGAAGGAAGTCAAGATTGAGGACATCCATATTGTCAGCGAGTACACTGATGTATTCCCCGAAGACTTTCCAGGAATCCCTCCTGAGCGAGATGTGGATTTTACCATTGAGTTGATCCCTAGAGCAGCACCAGTATCTAGGGCACCATATAGAATGTCCTCCGCGGAACTGAAGGAGTTAAAGGAGCAACTGATGGAACTGCTAGAGAAAGGATTTATTCGACCAAGCACATCACCATGGGGTGCACCTGTTCTCTTTGTCAAGAAGAAGGATGGGTCAATGAGGTTGTGTATAGACTACAGGTAATTGAATCAGTTGACCATCAAGAACAAATATCCCTTGCCAAGAATCGAGGAATTATTTGATGAATTGTCTGGAGCTAAATATTTCTCTAAGATAGACCTCAGATCCGGCTAACACCAATTGAGGATCAAAGGAGAAGATATACACAATAGCCTTCCGAAGCAAGTACGGACATTATGAATTCATTGTTATACCTTTTGGACTAACAAATGCTGTTAGTTTTATGCAGCTGATGAATAGTACTTATCGCCCCTACCTCGATAAATTTGGGGTGTTCATTGATGATATACTGATCTATTCCAAAACAAAAAGAGCATGAGGAACACTTGAGGATTGCATTGCAAATTCTGAGGCAGAATAAATTGTATGCCAAGCTGAGTAAATGTGAATTTTGGCTTGAGGAGGTATCCTTTTTTGGCATGTGGTAACCAAGGATGGTATCGTTGTTGATCCATCAAAAGTTGAGGCTGTATTGAAGTGGGAAAGAACGACGAGTGTCACAGATATCAGAAGCTTTCTGGGATTAGCAGGGTATATAGAAGATTTATAAGGATTTCTCAAGATTGCAGTACCATTACCAAGCTGACTCGGAAGGAAAATCCTTTATGTGGACCGATAAATGTGAAGAGAGCTTTAATAGCTTGAAGAAGTGTCTGACTACTGCTCCTGTCCTCGCCTTACCCCTGAAGATGGTGGATTTGAAATCTATTCAGATGCTCCCAGAACAGTTTAGGCTGTGTCCTAATGCAACAAGGAAAGGTAATAGCTTACACCTCAGGACAATTGAAGACCCATGAGGTAAATTACTCGATACATGACCTGGAGTTAGCAGCCATAGTGTTCGCCTTGAAAATATGGAGGAACTACATTTATGGGGAGCAATTTAAAGTCTTTTCTGACCACAAGAGTTTGAAATACTTATTCTCACAGAAGGAGCTTAACATGAGACAAAGAAGGTGGTTAAAGTACCTCGAAGACTTTGACTTTTCCATTCAATATCACCCAAGAAAAGCCAATGTAGTGGCAGATGCTCTAAGTAGACAACCAGGAGCTATGCTAGCTGGTATGATGCTGGACGAATGGAACTTACTTGAACAATTTGCAAGCCTAAACTTAGTCATGGGAAAGAAGGAGAAACAAGTGTTGATTTCTAATATCCAAATGCAGTCCGAGCTACTAGATGAAATCAAGGAGAAGCAAGGAGAGGATCCATTCTTATTTGAGATTAGAGAAAATCTAGAACAAAGACTGGATTTCTCCCTAGCAGCTGATGGGAGATTACTATTCCAAGGCAAAACATGTGTCCCTAACCATGGGGAACTCAAGAAGAGGTTGTTAAATGTAGCTCATCAGTCAAAGTACACAATTCATCCTAGATCAACAAAGATGTACCAAGACTTGAAAAGGTCGTATTGGTGGCCGAACATGAAGAGGGATGAGGCCGACCATGTGGCATATTGTTTAACATGCATGAAAGTTAAGGCTGAGCATTTCCGAACGGCCGATGGATTGCTACCACTAGAAATTCTGGAATGGAACTGGGATAGCATCGGGATGGACTTTATCATGGGATTGCCCAAGACTAGAGGTGGTATGGATGCAATTTGGGTAATAGTAGACCGATTGACTAAGTCGGCTCATTTCTTGCCGATTAAGAGCACATGGTTAGTGGATGTGTTGGACGTGCTTTATGTCAAAGAAATAGTTAGGCTGCATGGGCTTCCATCTAATATAATATCTGATCGACCCTAGATTCACTTCACACTTTTAAAAGGGTTTACAAGTAGCATTAGGAACCAAATTGAACTTTAGCACCGCCTTCATCCTCAGATGGATGGACAAACCGAAAGGACCAATCAAATTGTGGAGGACATGCTTCATGCCCTTGTGCTTGATTTTAGAGGACGGTGGGATGAGTAGCTATATCTTATGGAGTTTGCATACAACAATAACTACAAGGCAAGTATCAAAATGGCACCGTTCGAAGCCTTATATGGCAGGAGTTGTAGATCACCTCTTTGTTGGGAGGAGGTTGGAGAAAACCAGTGGGTTTGGATTGTCAGGGAACGTCTGAAGATAGCACAAGACAGAAAAGTTATGCAGACAAAAGGAGGAGAGAGCTAGAATCCAAGTGGACGACCATGTTTTCTTGAAGGACTCACCTTCAAGGGGAATCCAAAGATTGGGATCAAGGGAATTGAATCCCAGATTTATCGCCCTTTTGAAATTCTTGAAAGGGTTGGTCAGGTGGCTTACAGACTTGCACTACCGCCACAACTGGCTAATGTACACAACGTCTCCCACATATCCATGTTGAGGAAGTATATAATCAATGCCGACCATGTAATTAGCCATGAGGACCTAGAGATCCGAGAAGACCTGACTTATGAGGAGAAACCAATCATGCTATTGGATCGGAAGTTGCAACGACTCCAAATCGTACCATACCTATGGTGAAGGTCCAGTGGAGTCGAGATGAGTTACCAACGCTACCTAGGTAACGGAGGAAGAATAAAGAAAAACCACCCAGAACTGTTCTCCGGTATGATACTATGCCATTATGTATAATTTGGGGACCAAATTTTCTTAAGTGGGGGAGGATGTAACACCCCAGAAATTTAAATGATTTAAAAATTAAGGAAAATAACAAGTAAATAAATTGGTGAATAGAAATAAAATAAGGACATGAATAAACTCCCAAAGTGTGAAAACCACTATTTAAAATATAGTGGGCCAAAACAACTTTAAATGGGCCAAAGATCATAACCCATTAGCAATAAACTCCACAATTCGTGACCATAGATATGCAGAAATTAGGAAAAGGGCAAATTAGGTTTAAAACATGGGGGATTAGCCATGTATGGCAATCCAATTCGGACCTAGCCATGCTAGGAACCTTCCTATTTGTATTCCTACTACCATTGGGAGGAGAATCCCAAAATATGGAAGCTACCCATGCATAAACCGCAACCCCTATTTCCTAAACCCATTAGTACTTGAATAAACTCTAGATGTATAAATAATCGTAAAGAGACTCTTAGGGAAGGTTTACCATTGTGTTGCGGTCGTGGGAGATTGAGCTAGGGCACCAGAAGAGGAGGAGAACGGCTGGGAACCAGAGCTTCTTCCCCATCCACCCTCTGTTGTGACCTGTACAACGACTTGTCTTAGATCTTCACAAAGGTAGGTGATCTCGGCCTGAACACATAAGTTGCACATACTAATGGATAGAGCATCGAGTCTAGTTTGATTTGCAAGTGATTTCCCTAATTTTCATGTAGTATGTGAGTCGTATTAAGTATTTTCCAAGATTCACGCACTATTAGGGATTTTTTTGTTCTTCATGTGTTTCATATGAACCGAGACCAAATTGGGTCAACCTCAAAACATGAATCTTCTTCTACTAGTGGTTCTCATCGTTTTTCATGTTAAGAGTTTTGTCTAAAGATCACTGGTTTGCAAGTTATAGATCAATCATGAAGGATGCCACATTTTTTTTGGGTTCGGCAAGATCCATGAATGCGACAACTCCAGACGTCGCGATTCATGTTGCATGAACGCGAGGTACTGGTACGTCGCGATTAAGTAAAAGGCGACAGATGGTTACGTCGTATTTTGATGTTTGACTGGCCACCACAGCGCATGAAACTGTGCACTGCATGGTATTCAGCACCTGTCACGAACGCAACGACATAGGCCATCGCGATTTGATTTGGTTTACCTCCAAAAGATTTCTGTTATTTTATATTCAGATTTTAAAACTATTTCGTGAACGGGACGAGTCGACCCGTCGCTATTCAGAGAGTAGTATGAACGCGTCGATCTGCCATTGATTCCTGCCTGAGAAGGCGACGACATATCCCGTCGCAATTTGAACACGACGGGTAGGTACGTCACGATTTCAGTACTCGTTACAGAACCAGTATTTGGTTGTGTACGGCTTCTTGAAGTGCGCCGACTGGTTCTAACATGATTTCTGAGTAGACCCGAGACTATTTTAATGAACTGTTCAGTCTAATATATGCATGTTCTTATGTTACATCATGTCATATAGCTATGCAAGGGCCTAAAAGTGATTAACCTACATGAAATCATAAGAATTTGAATATCTATTCTAAGCGTAATGATTGAATTAATGTCATCTACCATGTGATCATGTGATTGATATATGTTATGTTCATGATCTGACCTGTCCATAATTGAGAAGTGATAAATGTTAAAAGTACTGCACCATGAGATAGATTGAAATGCATACATGTCATGCATGTTTGTTAATTACTTTCCGTCTTGTTTTAACGGTGGATTGTGGATTGAGACACGCTCTACACGTTACTTTGCACATATAGGCAGCCCTTTCTTGGGGAATTGGAAGCTCTCTTTCAGTCATTCCATATCGATAGACTAGCGACCTTTTCCTAAGACCTCCGTAAATCTCCGTACTTCATGGATTCCCTCATGAAGACTGAGTTGGTTGTACCAATGGAGTACCCGAAGATAGAATGCACTTCTCTTCTTATCTACTTCTTGTGAGAGTGATTTGATAACATTAAGAGCAATCCATTAAATGTAAAGATTGAACGAACGAGAATAAGCCATTATGTTGCCGAAATTAATCTGAATCATGTCCCCTTGCATTGTTCTCTATCATCTTTGACATGATCATTAGTGCATCATTGTCCATTACATGGAAATCATGTGGCCATAAATGAATGAATGGAATTACTAGAAACTATTGGAACTTCGGTTCACAACTATGCCTGTGCAAATAGGGCCCAGTCTGGTCCTGGGAGGAGCACCCAAATACTTATATCACGAGAGTATATGATCCATTGAGGTGTCTGGCAATCACCTAATTGAATGCAAGATTGATCTGGTAATCTCCATACTGTTATTGAATGATTGATTGATCGAATGATTGACTGTTATATGTTAAATGGCCAAATCTATTGTACATGTCATCATTATTGAATCCTACATGTCATCGTCCATTGGAATTTTATGGAATTCAACCTGAGCTATCTATTGTACATGCTACATGCTATTGAATCTCTCCTAGATGTCAGGTGGTCGTATTGTCATCTATCTCATTGATAATCGTTCCGTCCTACATGATAATTATCATACTCGTACATGTTATAGCTTGTATTTGTCACTATCGTTATTGTCATGAGCATTGCATGATAGTATTGCCACTGTTAACATGTTAATTACGTAAAGCATGCTAGCACCATGAGATGTAAATCCTATTGGGCGCTAGTGCGCTCACACCTGCTTTCCTTAATCCTTTCAGGTGATGAATATGAGGAATTGGAAAATGAAGGGACCGGGGCCGAGTGATGAGCTATTCAACTGTACCCATCCATGTAGCTAGTCAGCCAAAAAGATTAATATTGGAAAGAGTCTGTAATAGTTAGGTCTAGTTTCTTTGATGTCAAATGTATTGAAGATACGATATCGGCCCTGTTATTAGCTCTGACTGTGTAAGGTGTTTAAACTAGTTGATGGAAATGAAATAATTATTATTTGGCTGGAAATCTTATTGTCTCATATTTTATGTTATACTTAGTTGTTACATTGAATTACTCTACTGTGATACGTACACTTGTATCGCTCACGCTCTCGACGTTTATTTTCCGCTGCTAAATGTCGGGGCGTGATAGGGAAGGAGGTCCCCCCATCCATCTCTCGCACTGTTGAAAAGGCATCAGGGTTTCCCGTCGTGACAATAGGAACGTGACCGGTCGGGGTGCCGCGACAAGCTTAGTATCATGGCGGGTATCCCCGTCGCGACAAAAGTAAGTGGCCCTTCTCACCTCCTTTTCCTAGCATGTTAGCCTTTAACCTTCATTCATATCTTAGGGCAACATGTTCGGTGGCGATCGCTTATTTCCTATCACGCTACGATGTCATGTTGTGTGTTTCGAGGGGCGCACAACCTCGTGATTACACCTCTTAAAACATTCTGCTCTTCTCTCTTGTATTACATAATCTGCACGATTCAATTAAACTTTATTCCACTGACATAAACATTCTCTTTAAATCTCACATTCTTTTCTCTGCCTTTAAGATACCTTACTGTCATATTTCTATTCTTATTTACTGAAACCATTACTGCCATAACACTGTAACTAATACTGACAATCCTATATTCCACATACCTCCTCTTTCCTGAATCAGCCTTCCTCTTTCTTTTTCCATTCCACTCCCTTTAATGACAATCTTAATTCCAAATTCATATAAATTGAAACACCTTTCTTAACCTCTGATCTAATCTTGCTGCCTCCTTAAATCTTACTCAAAATAACACTGACCTCACTTACCTTTCCAACCCCATACCAGTACTTTGCCTCAACTGTTACAACACACTGAATATTTCTACAAAATATCACAAAATCTGACTGCAAGACTGCCATATATAACCAATACTGCTGCTAACAACACCAATTTGCTATTCGGAACTACCATCTGCTTACCCACTATTGATCCTTAACTAGTCTACAAAATTTGTTCCAGTTCAATAGTTTATTCCCTCGGTCTATCTTTAATCAACAATTCTCGATCCTGTACCATTCGTAACCCTGAATAAATTCTCCTAACACTGATAAACACTTTCTACTCACAAAATATGCATAATCCTACTGCCAAAAGACATTGTTCCTCTGTTTACTAATACCTCATTTGAAACTGATCTAGACCACTTAATTATCTGAAATCTTCCATATCACTGATCACATTATAACTGAATCACTTCTCAATACTTACTAACACAAATCTCAAACATATCAAATCCTTTACATTTGACAATCTTTAACACTACACTGCTTCATAGTACCACACTATTTCCACTATAACTCCATCACACTGTTACATTCATAGTAAGCTCTTTTTACATATACACAGCCATTGCCATATACTTGTCTCTGCTGATCTTTTATTTCACTAAAACATTTTCACTGCACTAAATCTTATCCTTCTTAGAAAACAATTGTACCACTACTGAATAACACATCTTAACTTACCAATTCTTTCTCAATTTTTACTGCCCACCAAATCAATTCACAACAATTTGCATTTGTACATAGTTTCACTGATCTCATGCCGAATTGCTTGACACTACTACCACTTTTAACAATCTTGTTCTCAAACTCACTATTACCATTTATTCTTCTAATCAACTGCACATTATCTAAAAATCAATTATATCCATACAATCGTCTCTATCTTTCAAAACACTGATCATTCTGCCTTCTGACTTACTATTCCACATTTACTAATACCAATAACAAATACCTCACAAATCTCACCTATAATTTCTTCAATCTCTCTAGCTGAGAACCTTTAAACAACTGCACCTTTCTACAGTCTCTGACATACTAATATATCCTTACAAACTATACCACTATCAATCATATAAACTGTTCCACCACCATCATACCAACTCTCAACAAACCACTATCAACTGCCAACCTCACAAACATGTACACACAATTTACACACCAAAAACACGTGTGAAAACCACGTAAACCACAGACTTACTACTAGTAGTGGACATTAAACCATGTCTTGGGACATTGTAACCTTAATGTCTTTTCATATTCTAACTGGACCATGCTCTGATACCAACTACAATGATCCTGGATACTTATGCCCAATAAGGCTCCCTATCCAAGTCTGCCTCCCGCGATCGAACCGAAGTCTCGCAAGGGATACCTCACACAAGTGTCTAGTATGAATATAAAAGAGAACCATGGGAGCATAACATGCAAGAAAGTTCATCCATTTATACTAATTTACCACAAATTACATTGTCCCAATACATTATTACATGTCCAAGAGAAAAGTATAACTACCTGGGGCATACCTTGAAGAAGCAAAGCTCACACAACTACAACTACGACTCAACTGTTGGTGGTACAAGTCTGCCACAAAGCCACCACACACAACTATCACCTGAAAGGAACTGTAAGGGAGTGTGCCTCAACAAGTCACAGGCTTAGCAGGGACCTCCCAAAAACACAACAACAAATCACAACGCAAGAACCAAGACCTCAACCCAAAGGGTCTCACTGGCACAACTAACAGGAGAACTATTGAAGTAGAATGTGCTAGCAATTAACATAAATAAACTACATTAAATATAAACACACCAGCTAACACAACTCACATAAAAATAAAAGAAACAACATGACTAATGCAGAATCACCAGTCCACCACAGTTCCTGAAACCACCACGCCACGAGCTATATAGGCCAACCACTAACAATTGGTAACGAGATTGATTACTAGGAACTAGTCTACCACACAATCCACAATAGCAAACACATCAGAGAACTACCCACAAAGGGCCACAAGTAGAGGGTCACACAACACGACCCCCCAAAGAAATTGATCCACCTTAACACCTGAAAAGTCTAGCACAATGTGTGCTACAACAGCCAACAACCCACACAGGGACAGGTACCTGCAACCTCAAGGTAACACCATTAAACAACAGCCAGAGAGTTATCTCTCACTACCACAACCACTGCAAAGCTAGAGTCAGAAGGAACGACATCGCCACACGAGTAACACTACTGTTTCATGACGCCAATATCCAACCCGGACACACAACACAAGAACTACCTCTCAACCTTGCAGTTAAGGATGAACGGTCTAACTGCCACTCTACAACCACACTGCAAAGCCAAAGAACAGTGGAGACCAACCAACACCACACCTGTAGACCACACAACTGTAGGCCCATGCCTGGAACCCTTACAAACTCTGGCCTGAGCTCTCTAAAGTGAGGCACTGAAAAATAGGACCAGCTGGGGCCCAGTACTTCTACTGGTGTTCGTACCCCAAATCACAAGTGTGCTACAAGCGACCAAACACAAACCACAACTCACAAGTCGCTGTCCCACTATCGTCTTTCCCTCAGCGTGACATACAACTCAAACACAGGAGTGAGGGTGTCCAGGAAGATGACACAAACCTCTACGGTACACACAGTACCAGGACAAACCCCGAGCACAACAAACCACAACATTTTTGGCTCACACAGAACCTGAGGTGCCCGACTGGAGAGGTATTCCAGAATAGGCGCCGGACCACCAAACTCGACAACTCCCAAACCATGCTGTATACTTATCACATCATAGACTTACATTCATATATCGCAATAATCCACATTTCAAACTTGCTTGTCATTCGTCATCACATGACCTCCATAGCAACCACATTACACTATACACATTAGCCAACTAACTTTTATATAATAACATGATTCACATGATTACAAAACTCATTAATAAGACATAATCTCATCTACTAACTCTAAGTCAAGCCCTACTAATAATAAACTAGCTTAACCAACTCAAACCATCATTGAACAACCCAAGCTAGGTCCACACAGGACCATCACTACCCAAACACCACACACAACCCACACCTCGAAAGTGAAACACGACAGACACAGTGGTCGCCTTTCAAAACGCGATGACTTGTTCAAACGCGATTCAAAGGGAAACGTGATAGGGCACCGAGTCGTTACAAGAACGTGACGGCCCGATACGTTGTCTTCACATCGAACGATACAAACACTAACAATCAGAGTGTAGATCACGATGGCCCAAACTGTTGTATTTATACCAATTGATACACGCCAATCAAAACACTAGAAATACGACACCCCAAAGTGTCACCTCATGACCAATCGATTGCATGCATGCAACGTGCTCATGCGACACGTTCACTCCAATCGATACCCAGTCATCATTCTGAAGAGAGATGTGACGGACTAGCTCGCCTTCTCATCAAAACACGATGGCTCGACCTGTCGCCTATTCAGGCAGACTGGCTGAACCCCTCCTTCCTTCATGAAACCATTCCAAACCACATCTAAGCTAACATTTAAATCTTTACAGTGGAAACTACACCGTCACATACCACAACAACATGATTTAAAAAAGCTCTAAAGCATTTAAATCAAATGAAATCACAAAGGAAGTCTCCCTACGAACTTGAAGAGTGCAAATCTCACGATGAATGCTACACCGACGGCCTGCCCACGCTCTGGATGCTCTCCTTACGTGGTGCCCGTGGTGGACCAGCCACCAGGAAGCCAAAAACAACCAAAAACGTCACAGGAGCTCCGCAGCAGCTCCTCTCTCGCCGGACAGAGCCAATTTTTCTCTCTCTTTCCAGAATAGAACATTAAATGCCACAGTCAAAATTGCAACGGAGGCAGACGATGCGTTTAAACCTTGAATGCGACGTACAAGACTGTCGCCAATCGGAACCCAAAGCGCCATGCGACACAAAGGCGGTTTGGTGAATCGCGACGTATGTAGCCGTCACGTTCAAAATGCGACGACATACTCCATCGCCTTCTTCACCAGAAAACCAGCAGGCTAAATGGGTTATAACCTAAGGCCCCCACCCAGAAGCCACTACCAAGGCTCAATGACCCCTCATTGGCCATGAGCACCACATCAAAACCATTAAACACATATCCAAACCACAACGACGTTACACTATTATTTCAACTGATTAGCTTCAGTCTTTGTCAGTCGAAGTTTTGATAACGTGATACTTCATGGATGGGTGACGTGTGTCCTATTTGAATGTTCGGATATATTTGATAATTTGTTTTTTCATAGGATACGTCATCTTCAGGGCTGTATGGAAAGACCTAAACTTCTGTGCCCACGAATTCCAAGGTACGAGGTGGGTACAAGAGGCTATAAATACTTCTCACCTTTTGTCAAAGTTGAGCCAACACATCAAAGCAGAAGCACCGCTAGAGATCATAGCTTCCTGATTAGATAAGAAGGCCAGTGCAAGAGTAGAAGCACGAAGATGAACATCTATGGGAGAATTTGAGGAGTAATTTGACTAGGCGTCAACTTGTAGATCCAGATCTAAAGCAGAGGATCGTGAATTGAAGAAGAGTGTCATCGGGTCTTCATAATAGATTTCAACTCAAGCTTCTAGCAGATAGTCTTCAATGAAGAACATCTAATTCATACTTCTATTTCTTATTTCTATTGGATTGCTCATTAGAATTGATATGAAAGAGTGTGGTGTGATTTGTACAAGTGTTCTATACTGATCTCGCTATGTGTGGTTGTTTGAATCAGATCAAAGCTAGAGGATTTGATTTCTTGTGAACCTATCCTAGCTTATTTGTGTGTTTCCTGAGCAATTATGCTCTTGTGTGTGTGTGGTTTGATCTTTCGAGTTTGTGTGTCTGTTGTACTCAACTTTATTGAGTATTGTGTGCCTCACTGTGTAATGAGTGGACGTAAGAATCACATTGTGTGATTTCCAAACCACCAAAATTCTTCTGTGCATTGTGGTTGATCTATATGTTCTTGCTCTAGAGGTTTGCATAGAGATTTCAATCATACACTAAGCATTCGCTCAATATTTGATTAACTATCTCACACATATTAACTACACACTAACACAGCCAATCTGTATGGTACTGATTGAATAAATTCATTAATTTGAAAGTAATTTTTAAATTGTGAAAGTTTCCATAGTGATTGATAATAGATCTATTCAACCCCCATTCTAGATCTTCCCATCCTCTACATTCGATCCTATAACGAGAGCACTTAACAAGTAACAAGACAGGATAGTCACTAGTCTAGCATGAACTAGCAAGCAAGAGCATGTCAGAACAACAAGTAAACTATTTGGCCATATCACGATCACGATGCTGCAAGCACGATACTCAAGTAGTCAATTTTATTGTCATAGACTAATTTGACATGATTAACATGAATTTTTGTGCAATGCCTTTACCATTGTCAAACAACCCTTGCAGGCACATGATATTTAGGTGCCCCTGTAAGGCCCTAGTTTTCTATGAAGTTTATGACTTGTTGTTATGTTTTAAACTGCTATCCGAATTCCTTCTTAACGTCAACATCATTTGATGTTAACAACTGGTTGGCGGCAAGCTATGTGCCGTTTACCATCTGACTTGAGGATCTTGACGTCAAATCGATTGACGTCCACTTCAGGTAGACGACAACCAATTGGACGTTAACTTCTCCAGTTGCATGGGGTTTCTTTTCCCTTAAACCGTCTCGATTTCTTCTTGAGATAACTTGGAAACCCCACGTCGGCTGGGATTTCACTTTTCTAGGATGCATATGACCCAAACTCGTATAAAACTAGGTCATCTTCGCAAAGAGAGGACTTTTGCTCATCTAGGGCTATTGGGTTTCGGAGAGAGGAAAAGATAGAGTTTTGAGGTGGTGGATCTGGCGAACCAGAGGCTGCACTGGTGTTTTCTGCAAGAGGGAGGCCCTTCTGAACATGGGGAAGCTCTCTTGTTGCTGGAAGGTCGTCCGCTTGGTCATGGAAGTTAAATCAAACCCGTGAAGGCTACCTCTTTGGCTTGGCCGAGGAGGCTTCATCACCCTAATTCGATCTTCAGGGAGTTTTCTGGTGGCAAGTAACATAGGGGTTTCATCCCTATGCCTATCACCTAGGGTTTTATGATTTTTAAGGATTTTTTTCTCGTGTCTTGGACCCCCAAATTCTCTTTCCCTTGGTTTCGGTATGCACTTTTTGCAGACAGGAAGTTGACGACAGCATTCTTGCCGTTAACTTCTTGAGTTGATGGCAATCAATCATGCCATTAACCACCTTGATGGCAAAGACCTTGTCGTTAAGTTCTTCAGATTTCTAGAAATATGTTTTAGTGTGTGTGATGAAATCCTTCGGAAATTTTGAATGTATGATTGGGTCCTAGAATTTTTGTCATGCCATATTCATAATGTAGACTAAACCATGAAATTGTAATATTTTTCTGATCATACTTGTAAATTTTAGAAATTCTGTCATGAGTAAATAAGTGTGCCATAATAGGTTAATCTGGGATAAATTGAGTATGCGACGTATTATTGTCTCAGTATTTTTCCATGAACTTAGGGTTCCTGTGTACATGTTTCAAGATAAAAAGAGTCATCAGTTTTTTATTCATAATGTTTTTAATAAATCATCTTGTTAATTGTTTGAGATCTATGTTAAATGTTAAAAATAGATATAATGTGGTGAAAATTCTAAAAAATTAGAAATCTAATATACTCCTTGTGTAGGATCTGTGATTAAACTTTGAGCATATTCAGACATCTGTGACTATCGTTCCAGTTATAAGTCATTAATGACCATGTTAAGCATGATTAGTTAAAAGTGATGTGTTCTGATGATTAGGAACATGATTAGGCTCTGTTAAGCATATTTTAACACTGATAAAAAGTAATGACTACTTCTATAATCTGAGATAACTGTGGTATCTTGAAGCATGCGAATTGACTGTTAAATGCATGAGAATAATGTTAAACACGTGAATAATGTGATTAAGTGATTAATGTGCCGAGATTGACACTGCTACCATAGAAGGCTATGGATCTGTACTGTAGAAAAGTCCCCATGGGAAGGCTCAATGTGTATGTGATATCTTGTGGGCATCAGGATGAAATCCTGGAGGTGGACAAGTACCACTGGTTAGGGTGGAGAGTGCTTCTCCCGATTCTGCGTAGTTACCAAGATTCCTCACTGTATTGCCTAGGTGATGGGTATGTTTTATGTGTGTGATGGGTCCTTCTTTTTGGTGGTTCGGACTATGTGTCACGGCAAAAGATGTGTAAAGATGTGAATTGAGTGTGAATGTGCAAAGTGAATATGTGAAAGTGATGTGATAATGTGATTCAATGTGTAAGAAGTGAAACCATGTGATTAAGTTACTTTTATGTTAAAACAGCAAGTAAAATGTGAGAAAATGTGACATATGAGCATGTTGAATGTAATAGATATCATGCTAGTATCACTAGTAGATATGTGTTAAATTTCGTGATTTAGAACTTGGAAATGTGTCCTAAAATGAGTTATGTTGAGTACCATGAGTTACATAAAATCCATGTGTAGTTAATATGTTATAGTGTTGTTCATTTAGTACTTGCTTATTGTTACATGCATCATGTGATAAATTGCTCTATATGTTAAATTTGTGTAGAATGAATGTGATAAGTGTTTGAATGTAACCAATAGGTTGCTTGCTGAGTCTTTTGTGAAGACTCATCCTTACTTAAACATACAGGTGAGGCAGGTATTCTAGAGATCGAGGAGGAGATAGCGAGGAGTGACTCCGAGCGAGAGGAGTAGTTGAGATTTAGAGAGCTATTCACATATCTTGTACTTTTCTTTTACTTAGTACGTGAGATAATGTTGTGGTATGGACTTGTTTATTTGTGGAGTTTGTATATTTATTTTGTTACTATATAGACTATAGGATGTGTGTGGTAATGATGGAATAAGAGTTACTTTCAATTCCACTGTCTCTACCTATTGTGTTGTGCTGGGTACATGTCCCACTATGACGACACGCTTTATATCGACGTGGATTGATATAATCGTACTGGTATAAAGGGGGTTGTTACAGAGATTGGTAACAGAGCAACAAGTTGGAGATTGTACATAAATAAGCCATCATCCACACACTATTTCAAAGTCTTTATAAAACCAATCCATATATGTGGAAAACACCTAATAACAAATAAAAGATAGTTAAGAAAATGGTTAGGACTAAAGAACTTAAATCCTAATTAAGATATTTGTTTTACAGAAAATGGCAAGCCGTGGTAGGCATAGTGTTCAAGCTCGAGAGGATGAGCAGAGACGTGAGGAGAGGGGTGAGCAGCAGGTCCCAGCACCCCAAGGACACATGGTACTCCCACCACCGCCACCTGTGGACTATGGCGTGTTCATGCAAGGCCTAGTCTAGGCGATGCAGACGCAGGCGCAGACCCATGCTGCATTACAGGCCCAGTTATAGGCTCAGGTTGGAGTTGTCAAGTAGGAGTAGTCGGTTTTGTTGATTGTATGATTACTTATGTGTTACTTATTATTTCAAGCTCAGGCTCTAACTCCAGTTCCCCAGGAGCATGGACATGGTGGTCCGTCCATCATGGAGAGGTTTAAGAGGATGGCTCTGCCTTCTTTTAAGGGGGAGAGTCATCCCCTCTTAGTAGAGAGCTGGTTGAGGGAGGTAGAGAAGATCTTCTGTGCTATCAGGTGTGCGGAAGAGGATAAAGTGGGTTTGGCGACTTACATGCTGCAGGTACATAGAGTATATGTGCTTGCATGTGATTAAGATTTTGGTCTAGATGGTGCTTATTGATTGAATCTTGTAGGAGAAGGCCGATGTTTGGTGGACTTCTATGCTACGTACCCGGTACGAGGATGGAGCTTTAGAGGTGACTTGGGCCAAGTTCACCATACTCTTTAAGGCCAAGTTCATCCCCGAGCATATTCAGGACAAGATGAAGCAAGAGTTTCTTTCTCTTACACAGAGTTCCATGACTGTCCTGGAGTACGAGGCTAGGTTTGCTAAGCTTTCCAAGTACGCTCCCCACATAGTTGCAGATGAGTGAAGGAAGGCTAAGAAGTTTGTGATGGGGGTTAGAGCATCGCTCAGGTCGAGACTGGTTGCTTTTGATCATCAGACTTTGGACGAGTCTCTCAGCGCAGCATACAGACAGGAGAGCAAGATGTACCAGTACATGGAGGAGAAGAAGGCAGCCTAGAAGAGATCAGCGGCACCGTTCCATAGGCAAGATAGGAAGAGGGTAGTTGTATACCCGCAGCAGCAGCCACAACGTACAACATTCCGAGCCAGTCAGTGGTTGTACCCCAACGACCAGCTTTAGGCCCAGCAACAAGAAGGAGTGTCCTCACTATGGAAGAACACATGCGGCTCAATGTGTTGGATGCTAGCAGGGAAATGCCTGAAGTGCAGCAACATAGAGCCCCAGATCAGAGACTACCCCAGACTTCAGCAATTTCCGCAGAGAGGAGCTCCAGCCTCATCAGCAGCGGCGATAGCGGCACCAGTGACCAGGAAGCTGGGAAGGCCTCCCGCCCAACCTCGAGTGTATGAACTTGCACGTGAGGATGCTGAGTAGGTCGATAACGTTGCAGAAGGTACCGTTTTAGTTATGGGTGTGCAAGCTCGAGTATTGTTTTATACGGGTGCTACACACTCATTTGTTTCCGAGCGGTTTGCTTGGAAGTTAGCGGCAGAGTCTGGAGTTAAGGTAGAAGATTTAGAGGTTTCCCTGTCGGTACATACCCCAGCAGGTACTGTAGCGACCAAGAAGTGCATTACATCCTTATTAGTGTGCATTGAAGACCAAGGTTTGTTTGGGTGCTTCTACTTGCTTAAGATGAAAGACTATGATGCTATACTTGGTCTACATTGGCTTGAGAAGCACTATGCCCTGGTCGTTGCAGGAGGAAGATAATTACTTTTCATATTCCTGGAGAGGATGAGTTCTCACATCCTTTGCCTAGGAATCTAGCGAAAGTTCGTGATCTCCGTCATGAAGGCTGTGAAAATGGTGAACAAGGTTTGACGCTTTCCTTGCCAGTGGCGTCATGCTTCTAGTCATGATTCCTAGATTAGTCACCTACCCTTAAGGAGATCGAGGTTGTGCATGAGTTCCCAGACCTGTTTCCTAATGATTTGTCTAGATTGCCACCAGCAAGGGAGATAGAGTTCACTATTGAGTTGCTTCCAGGCACCTCCCCTATCTAAGGCTCCCTACCGGATGGCACCTGCGGAGTTAGATAAACTGAGGAAGCAGTTGCAGGAGTTGCTCGATAAGGGGTTTATTTGCCCTAGTGTGTCACCATGGGGCACACCTGTACTATTCGTGAAGAAGAAGAATGGTTCTCTCAGGCTGTACATAGACTACAGGAAGCTTAACCAGGTGATAGTGAAGAACAAGTACCCCTTACCGCGCATTGATGATTTGTTTAATCAGCTCCAGAATGCGTTCGTGTTCTCCAAGATCGATCTGTGATCAGGCTACCATTAGCTGAGGATTAAAGAGGAGGATGCTTCCAAGAATGCATTTAGGACCCATTATGGACACTACAAGTTCCTTGTACTTCCGTTTGGTCTAACTAACGCCCTTGCAACATTCATAGATCTCATGAATAGGGTGTTCCGGCCATACTTGGACAGTTTGTTGTGGTGTTCATAGATGATGTGCTAGTCTACTCCCCTGATGAGGCTACACAATGTGAACACATGAGGATAGTTCTATAAGTTCTATGAGAGCACAAGTCGTATGCCAAGTTCAGCAAGTGCGACTTCTTGTTGCGCAAGGTTCATTTCCTTGGGCATGTCATCTTAGGCGCTGGAGTTGCTGTTGATCCAACGAAGGTGCAGGCAGTGATAGAATGAGAGACTCCGAGGACATCATCTGAAATCAGGAGCTTTCTTGGCCTAGCAGGTTATTACAGGCAATTCATAGAAGGCTTTGCCTCCATAGCAGCGCCTTTAACCAAGTTGACCAGGAAAGGGGTCAAGTATGTATGGACCGAAGAGTGCGAGAGTAGTTTCCTAAAGCTGAAGACAAGGCTGACATTTGCACCCGTGTTGATATTGCCTAGTGGTCCCAAGGGTTTTGCGATCTATTCAGATGCTTCACAGATAGGCCTTGGTTGTGTTTTGATGTAGCATGGTAAGGTAGTTGCCTATGCTACTTGCCAACTAAAAGAGCATGAGTGTAACTATCCAACCCATGACTTGGAGTTAGCAGCTGTGGTCCATGCACTGAAGATTTGGAGACACTACCTCTATGGTTTCAGGTTCGAGGTGTTCACAGTCCACAAGAGCTTGCAGTACCTATTCTCTCAGAAGGAGTTGAACCTGCGGCAGAGGAGATGGATCGAATTCCTCAAAGACTATGACTTCGAGCTTCACTACCATATAGGGAAGGTGAATGTTGTGGCAGATGCACTCAGCAGCAAGAGGTCCCTACTTCAGCAAGATTGGAAGATGTTAGAGGATGCAGCATGTGCTATGACTGTGTTAGTGCATGATTAACATCTGGGAAAAATCTTTCTCAGGGTTTCAGGTGAGGCACCTTCCCAGGGGTCCATCTGACCATGCTCCTATGCTAGTCACATTTGCTAACATAACTAGGGCTCTGGCCAGGTTTACCTTCTAGTACATATGGACCTCCCATAATTCCTTTAAGAACATTGTCCAATCTGTATGGAATGAGGTGGCTGGTGGGCACCCCCACCCGTTTATTACCTTACACCTCAAACTGAAAGCTGTCAAGGGAGCGCTTCAATCGTGAAACAAAGACCAGTTTGGTAAAATCAATGACAATTTGCTTAGATAGGAAAATGAAGTGAGGGCAATGCAGGAGGAGTTTGATTTAAATCCTACACCTGCAAATAGAACTGTGTTGGGGGTTGCTAATGCTAACCTAAGAAGGGCCATGCAATGTGTGGAGGTCTTTTGGGCTCAAAAAGCTCGTTTGTATTAGTTGGAAAACGGGGATAACAACACTGTCTTTTACCTTGCAGTGGTTCAAGGCAACAATAGAAGGAACTGTATCCACAGGCTTCAAGTTAATGGGAGTTGGAATGAGGACCAAGAGGCCCTCCGCAATGAGGCTGTGCAGTACTTTGCTATTATGTTGCAGACTTCTGTTCATGATATTGATGAATCCCTTCTTCAGGTAATTCCCTCTATCATTTTGGATGATTATAATATCTCTCTGTGTGTGCCTCTGGACAAAGATGAAGTTAAACGAGCGGTGTGGAGTTTGAATGGCAATAGTGCTTCTGGGCCGGATGGCTTTACTAGACTATTCTTTACGTCTTGCTGGGACATTGTTTAGGAAGATGTCTATGCTGCAGTCACTGGTTTCTTCTAAGGTAACCCATTTCCTCGAGGTGCTACTTCATCTGTCATTGCCCTTGTTCCCAAGAAGAATCAACCTGCGACCTTCAGTGACTTTAGACCAGTTAGCTTGTGTAACTTTTGTTACAAAATTGTTTCCAGGATCTTCTATGATAGGCTTACTAATATCTCCCTGTGATCATTTCCTAAGAGCAAGGTTCTTTTGTTAAAGGTAGATTTATTCTAGATAATGTATCCCTGGCAAGACATATTGTCAAGGATATTGGTTGAAAAATCAAGGGCAATAATGTTATCTTTAAGTTGGACATCAAGAAAGCTTATGATAGTGTGGGATGGGATTTCCTATTTGCAGTCCTCAAGAAGTTTGGTTTCTCTTCTAGATTTATTTCCTACATTGGCATGACGATATCAAACTGTTGGTTCTCGGTTCTCTTTAATGGCGCTCCTGCAAGTTACTTCAAATCCACTAGGGGGTTAAGGCAAGGTGACCCCATTGCTCCTGCCTTGTTTATCATCATGGAAGAAGCTCTTAGCAGGGGCCTCAAACACATGGTTTCTACAGGATATCTCCTACCTTATGCTGGCCCCAAAGGTTGTCCTCCTCCATCCCACCTCTTGTATGCTAATGACACCCTTATTTTTCTTGAATGGGGGAATTAATAATGTTCGCAGGCTTATGCTATTTTTGAAGAAGCATGGCCAATCCTCAGGTCAGTAAATTAATCCAACCAAGAGTTCCTTCATGATGTCTAAAAAGATTCTGGTCCTTGTGAGTAATAAAATCAGAGAGGTCACCGGTTACAAGAGGCAATGTGGTCCTATCACTTACCTGGGTGTTCCATTGAAGGCTAGGAGGGTTCTTACTGTGGATTATAAACCTCTAATTGATAAAGTGAATGACAAATTATTAAGCTGGAAGTCCAAGCTTATTTCACAAGATGGAAGGGTCATGCTTATCAACTTTGCCATATCTTCCCTACCTGTTTATCTTGCTGCTGCCTCCTATATTCCGAAATCTATTATCAATTTATTGAAAAAGCTTATGCAGGCTTCTTCTGGAATGGCATTGATGGTGTTCGCCGCCGCCATTGGGTAGCCTGGTCTTCTATCCAACGTCCAAAACATGAAGGTGGTCTAGGTATTTGAAGCCCGTGGCATGTTCAATTTTCATTAGCAGTCAAGCAGCTTTGGGATATCCGTCATGGTACTTCCTTATGGGCCTCCTATGCGAGAAGGCGTTATCCTCTGGGTAGAACTCCTACGTTACCTGGGCTGCCCAAGTCTGTTTGCATGGAAGCTGAGAGGATTCTCAAACTAGATGGATTCATGGTAATGGTAAAAGCATTGATATTCTGCAGGATACTTGGATAGGTGAAAAACCACTTTGTAGTATTTTTCAGGGTTCCTATGAGGGTGGTGCCTCCCTGCATGAGGTTTTTTCTGATGCTTCTCACCCAGTTAGATCCATTATTCCTTGTTCTTTGCTGCAAACTTTGGCGCTATCAGATGAAGAGGACAAATGTGTCTAGGCACCCTCTAATAGTGGTGATTTCTCTACTAATTCTGCTTATAACTTGATCAGGCCGGTTGGGGTTCGGAGACCGGCTATTTTGAAGCTTTGGCACAATTCTTTCTATTGTAGAGCATCCTTGTTCTCTTGGAAAATCCTCAATAGAGCTGTTCCAGTGGATGGGAGAATTTCTGAGTGTGGCATTTCCATTGCCTCTCGCTGTTCTTGCTGTAGGTCTCCTCAATATGAAGACCTGAACCATCTTTTTATTCACAGTTACAATGCAGTCCTTCTTTGGTGTTGGCTCTATCCACTAATTAGCTCAAAGGTTAACATGCACAATCAGATTACAACTAGGGTGTGGAGCTTTGTTCAACACTCCAAGATTTGCTCTCCCTTTGGCTTTGTCTCATTATATTGTCTGATCCTTATGCTGTGGGAAATCTGGAAGGGGCGTTGTCCGAATAGATTTGAATCAAAATCGGTTTCAGTAGGAGTGACCATCAGTAGCATCAAGTTCAAGATCTCATTCTCGCTTTCTAAAATTTAGTTTAAGTCTGCTCCTGCTAATGAGTTACAAATTCTTCATGATTTCGGGTTTGCTCCTTTTTGTCCATCCAAGGTATTGAAGCTTAAAAGATGGATTCCTCCCATTAATGATTTCAGCCTTAATGTTGATGGTGCTTGCAAAGGGAAACCTGGGGAGTGTGGAGGTGGTGGTTGTGTCCGTGACATCCATGGGAATATTCATGTGGATTTTGCTCATTTTTATGGAGTGGGAAATAGTATGATTGCTGAAATCCGAGCTCTTTGTGATGGCCTTCGTCTGGTGTCAGCTCTTGGTTACAGGCTTTCCATCATTTATTCAAATTCTCAAGTCTTGGTTAATTCCATAAAAAAAAACCATTATGTCTCTTGGAACTCTTACAGATGGTGGAGGGAAGCTAGAAACATGATTAAGAGGGACTCTTTGTTGCTTTCTCATGTTTATTGGGAAACCAACCAAGTTGCTGACTCCCTTGCTACCTATGTGGTTAATTCTAGGCATAATGATGTTTTCTGGGGCAGTCACAACCTTCCACATTCATGTAAGGGGTCGGCCGTCATTGATAAGTCTAGGATTTTGCATGTTAGATTGGTCTGAGAGTATGCCCCGTTGATTTTGTATTCCTCCTTTATTATTTATATATCCTTGGCCCAGGTCGCTTCACTGGTGGAGTGGGTACACTCGCTCCTTCTGAGGGAGGGTGCACTCTCCCAGTTTGAGGCCCTGAGGACCGCTTTATATTAAAAAAAAAAAAGTTAGAGCTGCAGTTATCCCAGGATTTTGTGGCATAATTATCCATCCGATCCACGGTGTTAGATGAGGTAATAGAGCAGCAGGGAGCAGATCCCAGACTTCAGGAGATGGTGGGCAAGGCAGGCATTGCTCGTGGTGAGGACGACATTATCATATTTCAGCACAGAGTATGTGTACCAGACATCGTGGAGGTTCGAGAGCAAGTGCTTGCAGAAGCTCATTGGTCATAGTTCTCCATTCATCCAGGCAACACCAAGATGTAGCAGGACTTGAAGCGATCCTTCTAGTGGTCAGGTATGAAGAAGGACGTGGCAGACTTCGTGTCTTGGTGTTTCAGCAGGTCATGGCCAAACCTCAGAGACCATCAGGCCTTATGCAGAAGATAGAGATACCGGTATGGAAGTGAGAAGCGATCACCATGGACTTTGTGACGGGTTTGCCCAGATCAGTTAAGGGCAATGACTCAATATGGGTGGTTGTGGACCGTTTCTCCAAGACTGCTCACTTCTTACCTATGAGAAAGATGCAGTCTGTGGAAAGCTTGGTGAGGCTATATGTGAACAGCATTGTGAGACTACATGGAGTGTCGAAGTCCATTATCTCAGACAGAGACCCGCAGTTTACGTTGAGGCTATGGCATGGTCTCCAGGAGGCATTGGGTACTCAGTTGAAGCTTAGTTCAGCTTTCCATCATTAGACAGACGGTCAGTCCAAGAGGACAATTCAGACACTCGAGGACATGTTGAGAGCGTGCGTGCTTGACTAGAAGGGCGATTGGGAATGTCACCTACCTCTTGTGGAGTTTGCCTATAACAACAGCTTCCACGCAAGTATAGGCATGGCTCCATTTGAGGCATTGTATGGTCGGCTCTGTAGGTCTCCCTTTTGTTGGGAGGAGATTGGAGATAGACAGTCGGTAGGACCTGAGTTGGTTCAAGAAACAGAAACATCAAAAGATCCAGCTTATCAGGCAGAGGTTGACTACAACGCAGGATGGGCAGAAGAGCTACGCCGACAACAGAAGGAAGGACTTGGAGTACGAGGTTGGCGAGCATGTTTTCCTCATGGTATCACCTACGCGAGGCATTGTCAGGTTTGGTAGGCACGACAAGCTGAGTTAGAGGTTTATTAGCCCATTTGAGATTCTCAGGCGGATGGGCAGTGTGGCGTACGAGATAGCATTACCCCCAGCGCTAGCAAGTGTGCACCCTATATTCCACATGTCTATGCTCAGAAGATACGTGTGAGATCTGTCACATGTTATCAGCCAATAGCGAGTGGAACTTCATCCATATTTGTCATATGTGGAGCGAGTAGTGGCTATCTTGGATCGTAAGGTTCAGCACCTCAGGAATAAGGCTATAGCTTCTGTGAAGGTGCCGTGGAGAAACTTCTCACCAGAGGAGGCTACATGGGAGCTCGAGGAGGCCATAAAGAAGCAGTATCCACATCTGTTCGGTTAGTACCTTTGCTCTAACTTCGTGAACGAAGTTTTCTTTTAGGGGGAGTGGGTGTAAGGCCCCAGATTTTTTGTGCATTTTATGACTTGTTGTATGTTTTAAACTGCTGTCCGAATTCCTTCCTAACGTCGACATCATTTGACGTTAACAGCTGGTTGACGACAACCTATGTGCCGTTTATTATCTAACTTGAGGATCTTGTCATCAAAATTGGAGAGTGCTTCTCCCGATGCACAGTTACCAAGATTCGTCACTGTGTTGCTTAGCTGACAAGTATGTTTTATGTGTGTGATGTGTCCTTCTTTATGGTGGTTCGGACTATGTGTCACGACAAAAGATGTGTAATGATGGAAATTACGTGTGAATGTGCAAAGTGAATATGTGAAAGTGATGTGATAATGTGCTTCAATGTGCAAGA
>CM024756.1:106262154-106525140 GCA_014218235.1 Colocasia esculenta
GTGGATGGGTCGTCACCCGGGAACTTAAGGGCAAGGCACCTGCTGCTGCCGAGGATGAAGATTTCATTGGGACTGACGATCAAGATGATGATGAAGAAAATGCTGAAGAAGGTGATGAAGACTCCCAGTCAGAGCCACTAGATGCTCCGGGAGATGCTGGTTTTGGTGAAGCGGCTCAGCCCTCCATTAGGGATTTGTTAGCCAGCTACAAGTCCAAATGACACAAGGTTTTGAGAGGCTAATGAAAGAATGGATACCTTGGACACACGCATTGATAGACTTGCAACTGAGCGTCATGCCCCTCCTCAAGCTCCTGAAGATGATGCTGCTTAGATATACTAGATGTATAGGAGTGGGTCATGTCCTGTACTTTCACTTCAGTCTGAGCAATGTTGTTTCTGATATTTCTTTTCTTTATGTATTTTCACTTCATGTTACTCCAGTCACACTTTTGTCATGTGAATGCTTCCCTTTCCAATGAATGAAATCACATGTTCTGTGCAAATCTACATATGTGAGTGTTGTCTTTACTTTTGATGTTGTCAAAAGGGGGAGAAGAAACCTCAAGTTCATGAGCATTAATTGAATAATTTTGTCATCATCAAAAAGGGGGAGAATGTTGGGTTCATATTCTGGAAACTAAGTGAATTCACACTCTAAGTGATAAATGAAAGTCAAACAATGTTTTTATGATGAATGAGTTGAATTGAGGTTTCATACATGTCAATTAAGATGATACAATATTTGGTTATCTATGTCTACATTATACCTAACTATACATGTTTTATCATGCAGGTACAAATGCACATAACCAAGCCTTCTCAAATCATGAGAAAATGATCACAATCACAGAGTATACATGTACCTGTCGACAGACCCAAAGGCATATGTCGACAGATGCCGCAGTTGTGATCAGACTGAAGAGTACTGAGAGCACCTGTCGACAGATTCTCAGAGACCTGTCGACAGATGTCGCAGACAAAAAATGCCAGAGTTCTGTGTTTTGGCAAAACTGTCTCTGCCTGTCGACAGATGGATATCGCCTGTCGACAGATGCCACAGACCAGAGCAACCTGAAGTCTGTCTGTTGCAAATCTGTTGCAATCTGTCGACAGATACTCAGAACCTGTCGACAGATGCAGAGGATCTTCAAATACGGAAACCTTCCTTCATATCCAAGATTGTGTTTTCAAGTCCCACGACTCTCCACATGAAAACACAACTATATAAGCATCCTTTTGAAGAGAATCTCGTACAGAAGCAGCCACAACCAAAAACCTAAAGCCAAGTCCACGAGAAAAGAAGTGCTGCTGCTTGCTTCAAGTCTGCAGTGCAGAGACCGAAAGATCAGTTGATCCTGCAGTACTGAAGATAGATCGTCGTGGATTCAACCTTCTCCATCAGTCCAGAGCACTTAAGTCGAAGTTTGAACTCCATCCAGGCGTTCTCAGAAGAGTTCCACATTAGGATTTACTCCTACGCTCTGAACTCTTCCTGTTTCATAATTCTCATCAACCTGTGTGTGTGTTTGTGTGATTCAAGTCTCTTGTGCTTGAGATCACGTGTGTGTGTTGTTCTGATCGTGGGGTGCACATCAGAAAACACGTGTGTGTGTGAGTTGTAGTCACTGAACTCGCTCATAAGCAGTTTACTCTGTGTGTGTGTGTGTGCCGTGGACGTAGGATACACTGTTGTGTACTCCGAACCACGTAAATCTGTGTGTCTCGTGGTTTGATCATTTCTACGATAGATGTTGATAGACACGTTGCATATTCACACACTAGATAGGTTTCTACATCATCTACACATAGTTTAGATCTTGATACTGTCTTGATAATCTGTGCTTTAAGAAAAAGAACGTGATAATAGTCTTAAGAGGCAGTAATCTATTCAACCCCCCTTCTAGATTACCATATTGGGAATTCCGCAACCCTTCATAAAGTCTTGAGCAAATGGAATAGAGATCATGTGATAGGTGATTTCATTTACAAATCTGAAAGCATGAGTTATGTATAAAATTGTAGAACCTTCATGATAAGTAGAAAACTTGAATTGACTGGCATGCTATGTGTTGTTAATTGTAAAAGTGCATGTAGAAGCCACTAAGATTGTATGTGTATATCATGAGTAGTGTCTCTTGCTGAGTCTTTGGACTCATCTTGCTTCGGCGTACAGGTTGACAGGTATCGTGCACTAGAAGGTAGCGTGGCGAGGATCATCATTAGAAGACTATTTTGTGGAGCTGTTACCAGTTGTACTTTTCTTTTGCACAAAAAGGATTATTGTATGGGCAATATTTTGGACATTGTAACTCTCTTTATTTTGTATTAATGTGGAATTGTCTTTCTATCTTGCTATTTAGATTATGGAATGTGTGTTGGTGACGGATTAAGAGTTGAGTTGTTTACTTTATTCCGCTGTACTCTATTGCTATCCAGGTACATATCAACCTATCGACCAGTGTTGGGTAAATGTCCACTGTGACGACGCCCTTTATACCGATGGGGATTGGTATAATCGTACCGGTATGAAGAGGGTCGTTACATTGGTAGCCACATCCTGTGCCGCCAAGATCCTGTGTAGGCGAAACCAGAGTGTGCCGTTACAGTGGGCGGCCACATCCTGTGTAGTTAAGTTCTTCAGAGTTTTAAAAGGGCACTATTTGATCTTTAAACGGTATTACTTGTACTTCTGAATGAGTATGCAAGCTGTAAATTTTATGGGTAGTCATATGCAGTCATTAGGTCACATCATGAGGTTACTGTGAATTCTGTACATGGTGTTAGTTATTTAAATTTCTGCATTTCTGAGAGAAGCATGATTTATATATTAAAATCTGATAATTAGCTTTGTTGTGTATTAGGGTTTGAAATTTTATAATATCATATGATGACTGTTTCCATGTGTTTGAGCGCTAAGCATGATGGTTGGTTGTAACTCTGTATTGCTGAATTTCTTGACAAATTGGACTAAAACTTATCTTAATTAGTAAAATTATATTTACTATTTGGAAAAACCTGGGAATTTTAAAAGGTGATATGTTTACTGGTTATATCCTGTGATAAAATTTGGATCTATTTTGATGACAGCAAGTGCATTTATTAATTAAACCATGTAATTAGTCATATTGAGCATGTTAAATGTAACCTTGTGTGATTCAATAATTAACAGTATGACTAGGAGTGTAATATGAGTTGTTTTATTACTGAAAATAGTAGCATCATGTTAGGTTAATTGAGACATGTGCATTGTTAAATAATACATGTAAAGTGATTAATAGTATGTGTGAAATATGTGATTAATGTGAGAAAATGTGATTAAGTGACTGTGTAATAATTGGGCCAAAATTGACACTGCTAACATAGACGTTGGAGAGCTGTACCATAGAAAAGTCTCTATGGAAGGCTCAACGTTCTGAAAAGTATATCCTAAAGGGCATTAGGATGAAAACTTGGAAGTGGACAAGTACCACTAGATAGGGTGGAGAGGGCTTCTCCCGGTCTGCGCAGTTACCAAGATTCGCCACTAGATTGCCCAGGTGGCAGGTATGTGTTATGAGATGCGATGTGATGTGCTATGAGACGAGTTATGTGCTATGAGATATGTGCTATGCGATATGGGTGCGTGTGTCTGCTAGTAGGTAGTTTGGACTATGTGTCACGGCAATTAAGCGATAAAATATGAATAAAGTATAAAGTAATATGTGGTTGTGGCACGTGGTGAGTGCAAATGATATGTTATGTGATAAGTGAAAGTGCAAGAATAAATAATGTGAAGAATGTGTGAAAAGATATGTAAGGGAGAGCAAATATGAATGAGAAGTGATTACATGTGAAACAAATATAGTAGTGCATATGTTCATACTTTCATGTATTAATACTTCAAATGCAATATCAGTTTAGTATCATGCCATGTAGTTTATTAATCTTCATGAAATCGTGTATGTGAATATACATGTGTAGACATGTAAAATGCACAAAGTAAAAGATGAACATGTGGAATTGCTAAATGAATAAGATAAAGTGTGAATAAATCTAATTCCATGAATTGAGTTTAATTCATGTCAAAACAGCAAGTAAAGTGTGGTTATGAATGTGATAAATATATGAAATAATGTTTAGATTCAATGCTAGATGTAATGTTACTTACTACAAGTTCCATGCTTTAACTTCTTATTGTTGGCAACAACTTGAATATATTTTAAATCTTCAATTCATGTAATAAAATGTTAAATCATGTAATGAGATTTAATTATAGTAAAACAGCAAATATAATGTGTAATTAAATGTGTAAAATGCATGTGAACATGATTAGATATCATGCTAGGTTGTTCTTACTTTGTGTTTAAATCTATGCTCTAGTTGGTAGAATTGTATCATAAAGGGGATAATGGTTAGATTATTAAATCATATTACATGTTAAATGTAGTATGCATGTATAGATATTTGTTTATTTTAAGATATGATTGACACAAGTTATGGGTTGAATCATGAGATAAATTAATTGTCATGTATAGGAAGCATGCGTAGATATATGTTATTATGTCCATGTTCTAGTATAGCTTTGGCTTAATAGAATTTCATGTTAGTATCCATGATCTAGAATGACTACATGTAATCTAAAGCATATTTAAGTGGTCTAGATATGTGGATGGTTGTTTAAAGCATGTGCCATATAATGCCTTTATTATGAAAAGATAGTATGTATTTTCTCAATTGTGTAATAGTTAACATGTGTATGATGTGTAAAGTGAGTCTTGGTTGCTTGCTGACTCTTTAGACTCATACTTGCTTTGGCGTTAATGTGAGACAGGTATCCCATACTAGAGGAAGGCATAGCGAGGAGCATTCCGAGCGTGAGGAGTAGTTTCTGGAGTGCTTAGTAGTTGTACTTTTCCCTTTCTTAGTATGAATAATGTTAATTGTATGGACAATATTATGAACAATGTAGTTCTTTTATCATGTAATAATGTGGACATTGTCATTTCTTTTCGCTATATAGACAGTGGAATTTCTGATGGTGATGAAATAAAATGAGTTATTTATTTTATTTCAACTGTACTCAATTGCTATCCACATACATATCAACCTATTGTTAAATGCTGGGTATTACCCCACTGTAATGACGCCCTTTGTACTGATGGGGATTGGTATAATCGTACGATATAACGAGGGTCGTTATAGAGATGGTATCAGAGCCAAAGGTTGAGATGGTACATGGATAGACCATCATCATCATAATATTGCAGAGTCTTTATATAAAATTGTCCATATATGTAGAAATTACTAATAATAATGAAAGATAGTTAAGAAAAATAGTTAGGATCTAGTAACCTAGATTATAACTAGATTAATGGTTTTGTAGGCTATGGCTGGATGTGGTAGACGTAGTGCTTAGTGTAGGAGGTATGAGCAGAATCGCAAGGTAAAGAAGTTCGTGAAGGTGCTCAAACCATCGTTGAAAGCGAGACTTTTAGAGTTTGACCCCCGTTCCTTGGAAGAGGTTCTCGGCGTAGCAAACAGGGAAGAGAGTAGAGTGGAACCATACCAGGAAAAGAAGGAAGCTCAGAAGAAGGAAGTACCTGAACCATTCCAGTGGCAAGATAGGAAGATGAAGAAACTCATGGAAGGTCAGCAATCAGCTACGGTACCAGGCAGTGTGAAGCCGAGAGGGTCTATAATGTAGGAAGTGTCATGACGGAAAGGTGTGCTGGCGAAGGGAAGGAAGATGTCTTAATGTGGCAACAAGGATAATCGGCTTAGAGAGTGTCCGAACTTGAAGACGAAGAGTTCATTCCACGGGATGTTTCATCAATAGCAGTAAAGGAGCAAGTAGCAGAGCAACAAGCACTAGCCAGGGAGTATGTGATGGCGGATATGACCTCGGCGACGTCACCACAAGTACTCGATTCGATCTTCGAGGACGAAGATCTTTTCAAGGGGGCGAGAGTGTGATACCCCGAAATTTCATTCAGTTTATATTATGCATGTGTTATTACCTGTTTATGTATATAGTCTATGTATTAAAATATGCATATTTCAATTTCTAAATTTCTCATGTGCATATGTAAGTATATGGATACATTATTTTCTATGAATGTAAGTAATTATCTAATCTTGTACGTGTTTACTATTTAGAAACCATACATAGTATATTTAATTAATCTTGTGCATGCAAATATGTAAATTTGCAATACATCTTATATGTATATATATGTGAGTTAATTTTGTATGCATGTGATGAGTATAAATGTACATATTGTATTTACTTATTTCATGTACAATATATGTAACTATGTTGTGTAGATGTGTTATATATATATATATGCATATGCCAATTTGAGTGTGTGTATGCAAGTAATTATGGTCGTATAGATTATTCTTATTTAACTTTATGCATGTTGCATCTCAATAATACTATGCATGTACTATCTAACTAATGAAGTGCATATTATACTACTTATTCCAACAGATATTGTGTGTAGTATACATTGTACATATGTATATATGTATGTTCATTTTATGCATGTGATATCTACCTAATTCTATACACATTAAGGTTCATAGTATATATTGGTACTTGAATAATATTGTGCGTATGATAGGTAAGTATTGTCATTTACCTTGTAAGTACATGTGAGTTACTTTCATACATGTATATATATCTAACTATGCACATATTATTTAATTATGGATATGCATATTGTGTTTAATATTCTATGCATATGTTAATCTTGTCAAATGATATCTATCTATTTCTAAGCATGTTAAATGTTATGATATGTATGATACTTAAATAATCATGTGCATATGCATGTAATTATGTAGTGTGTATGTATATACATATGTTGTTATTTTGTGCATGTATCTTTAATTAAGATTAGTACAAATTATATTAAGAAAATAGTGTGTAATGCATGTAGTTTATATTGTGAATGTATATTTATTTATTTATGTGCACATTTAGTTGTGGTAATGTAATTTTATATATATTTTTGTGTACTGTTTATTTCTGGCCAAGGGACACAGTTGACGGCCACACAGTCTACCGCTGACTGTATGCCTGTGATTGGCGTCCAGATCGATGGATGCCAATCACAGTGTTGGCGGCACTAGGGCTGGACGCCAACCACATGTTGACTCCACCAGATGTTGACGTCAAGTTCCCTGTTGTGTAATGGTTCTAGATTTGGTAACAGTTGTGTTTGGTCTAGTTTCCGTTTAGGAAAGTCTTGTGTAACCGTAGGCAATCTACCCAAGTGCGTACCCAACCTGCCCAACCTTATAAAACAACCTTCTCTAGACGCCCAAGTCTTTTGGGTGATGGGAAAAGCTAGGGCTCTTGTGGAGAAAAGCTGAACTTTCAAGACTTCGATCCGGAGATGGAGGAGATTCCTGGAGGTCTACAATGACCGGAAGATAGTCCAACCATCAAGGAGGCATCCCCAACTCTAAGCATCAACCCACAGCAACTGAAGGACCGGATCTAAGGAGATTTTGAGCACCTTCTTGGCAGGGCCAAGGAGGGCTTCATCAATGATGTTTGATCTTCTAGGATATATTTAGAGGCTAGTAAACCATTGATGTCAACCCTATACATGCCCCCTTAAGTCCTAGCATTTTTCCGGATTTTTTCTCGTGTCCTGGAACCTCCAATTTCCCCTGGTTCTGATCTGCTGTCTACATGGTCTACTAGCAGGAGCTTGTTGGCCACATCCTGTGCTGCCAAGATCCTGTGTAGGCGGCACCAGAGTGTGCCGTTTATAGTGGGCGGCCACATCCTGTGTAGTTGAGTTATTCAGAGTTTTAAAAGTGCACTATTTGATCTTTAAACGGTATTACTTGGACTTCTGAATGAGTATGCATGCTATAAGTTTTTTGGGTAGTCTATGCAGTCATTAGGTCTCATCATGAGGTTACTGTGAATTTCTGTACATGGTGTTAATTACTTACATTTCTGCATTCTGAGAGAAGCACAATTTATATATGTTAAATCGTGAATAATTAGCTTTGTTGTGTATTAGGGTTTGGAAATTTTATATAATCATATGATGACAATTTCCATGTGTTTGAGCTGCTAAGCATGACTGGTTGGTTGTAACTCATGTAATACTGAATTTCTTGATAAATAGGCTTAAAACTTTTCTTAATTAGTAAAATTATATTTACTGTTTGGAAAAACCTGGAAAATTGAAAAGGTGATATGTTTACTGGTTATATCATGTGATAAAAAGTTGGATCTATTTTGATGATAGCAAGTGCATTTATTAATTAAACCATGTAATTAGTCATATTGAGCATGTTAAATGTAACCTTTTGTGATTCAGTAATTAACAGTATGACTGACTGTAATATGAGTTGTTTTATTACTGAAAATAGTAGCATCATGTTAGGTTAATTAAGGCATGTGCAATTGTGTAAATAATGCATGTAAAGTAATTTAATAGTATATGTGAAATATGTGATTAATGTGAAAAAAAGTGATTAAGTGAATGTGTAATAATGGGCCGAAATTGACACTGCTACCATAGAGGTTCGAGAGTTGTACCATAGAGAAGTCTCTATGGAAGGCTCAACGTTGTGAAAAGTATATCCTAAAGGGCATTAGGATGAAAACCTGGAAGTGGACAAGTACCACTAGATAGGGTGGAGAGGCTTCTCCTGGTCTGCGCAGTTACCAAGATTCACCACTAGATTGCCCAGGTGGCGGGTATGTGTTATGAGATGCGATGTGATGTGCTATGAGATGAGCTATGTGCTATGCGATATGTTATTATGATTGACACAAGTTATGGGTTGAATCATGAGATAAATTAAGTGTCATGTATAGGAAGCATGCGTAGATATATGTTATATGTCCATGTGCTAGTATAGCTTTGGCTTAATATAATTTCATGTAGTATCCATGATCTAGAATGAGTACATGTTAATCTGAAGCATATTAAGTGGTCTAGATATGTGGATGGTTGTTTAAAGCATGAGTCATGTAATGCTTTTATTGTGAAAAGATAGTATGTGTTTTCTCAATTGTGTAATAGTTAAATGTGTATGATATGTGAAAAGTTGAGTCTTTGGTTTGCTTGCTGAGTCTTTAGACTCATACTTTCTTAGGCATATAGGTGAGACAGGTATCTCGTACTAGAGGAAGCATAGCGAGGAGCATTCCCGAGCGTGAGGAGTAGTTGTGGAGCACTTAGTAGTTGTACTTTTCCCTTTCTTATGAATAATGTTAAATTGTATGGACAATATTATGGACAATGTAGTTCTTTTATGTAATAATGTGGACATTGTCATTTCTTTTCGCTCTATAGACTGTGGAATGTGTGATGGTGATGAAATAAAGTGAGTTATTTATTTTATTTCTGTTGTACTCAATTGCTATCCACGTACATATCAACCTATTGTTAAATGCTGGGTTATTATCCCACTGTAATGACGCCCTTTGTACCGATGGGGATTGGTATAATCGTACCCATATAAAGAGGGTCGTTACAACATTAGCTTTTCCTGAATTCCTGCAAGCACAATACCATCCAAGTCTTTTCTCCATCTCGGGGTTAGACTGAGATATATATATATATTATATATATATATATAATATATATATATATATATATATATATATATATTATAAATGATATAAAGTAGGAGACAAGTAGTTTACAATAGGCATCTATCAGTTCTAGAGAAAATCTGTCCTTTGAACAATAAAGAGGTAGGTGAGCATTAAAAAGAGAATGGACACCTGCTTAGGGCAAAGTACTGTTGTACATGAACTTTTCCTTAAAATCTAGAAACCTGACATTCTGAAGGACACTAACAAATCTCTTTGTAAGACACGTAGCTGTCTTGAAAATGAGCTGAGAATCTGAGCTTCAGAATATTTATGACAAGAAATATTAAACATAAGAAATTGAGAAGTACAATGCTCATTTAACTGTTATCATTTAGATAACACAGATAATAACACAGTGTACATCATGTGTTCATCTATAGTTCATTGAATAATTCCATAAGGATTAAAACATTAATCGCACTAATCATTCATAAATAGTTTTGCAAAAATAATAATAGAGACTTAAAATCATCTAAGTATGGACGATCATAGAAATTTATATTATACTTTGACTTTCAGATAGCCAGAGTACTACTCCAATAGTCCAACAGATGATATCATACTTCAACTTTCTAGGAATCAGAGTGCTTCTCTAGTAGTAAACGATAAGAAAGACTTCGACTGTATGGAAGTCGGAGTAGGTATCATGCTTCGACTAAGGATAGACTTCGACTGTATAGAAGTTAGAGTGAGAAACGATATAGAAGACAATCGATAGAATCAATCGATATGACACATAAGTAATCAATGTTTAAGACAATCGATGTTTGTGAAGCAATCAATGATCTAAGGTAATCGGTATGTAACTTCGACTATACACCACGACTGTAGAGAAGTTAGAGTATAATCAACATCAATCGATATGTATAGAAAAAATCGATATTGGACTTCTAGTTATCAAGAGTCAGAGTGAGTCTTCGGTTGTTCAACAATCAGTTTCTAACTTCGACTTTTCAAGAGTCGTAGTGGACCAATTTGTTCAACAATCAGTACAACACTACGACTTCTCGAGAGTCGGAGTCAATATTATATATATGTATGTATACAATGTGTACTTAGAAAATTTTCTTAATGAAAGTTGACAATGTGTCAACACTTAGGCTGTGTGTCGACACCAACTGACTGTATGGGTTATATACTATAATACATGTATGACTTTACTTTAACACATTATTTTTCATACTTAATAAAGTCTGGTATAATTAAATAAATTTATTTAGGAAACTACTAAAAACACTTTGTCATAAGCAAAAATAATAATCAAACATTTGCAAGAAATAAATGTACAACAATTCTCCCCCTTTTTATTAATGACCAAAACAATCTTTTATATAGACAGTGTAAACAAATTTGTGTGTGATAAAACATTTTGTTTTGAGTATTGTTTGTTGTTCTCCTATCTATTCTATATATCATTTCTCTTCTTGTAAGGCCCTAGTTTTCTGTGTATTTGTGACTGTTATTGCATTATTAATTTTCTGCCGAAATTCTTCTTAACGTCAACATCCCTTGAAGTTAAGGGTGAGTCGACGGCAACAAGTGTGTCGTTTACTGTAACGACCCTCCTTATACCAGTACGATTATACCAAACCATGTCGGTATAACGAACGCCGTCACAGTGGGACATTGACCCAACACTAACATTAGATTGAGATGTACACAAATATCACAAGAGTACAGTGGAAAATAAACAATAATTCTTATTCCATCATCCTCATTATATCCATAGTCTATATAGCAATAAAAGAAACTAAAGTCCACATTAATACAACTCCAACATAATTTACATTGTCCATATGAAATACATCATTTATTGATTACATACTTATGAAAATGAAGTACAATATAGAATCTCCACAACAATAGCTACTCCTCCCTCTCGGAGTCGCTCCTAGCTATCTCCTCCTCAGAAGTGGAGACACCTGACACACCTGTACGTCGAAGCAAGTATGAGTCTAAAGAGACCCATCAAGCAATCTATGTACAACACCCTTACACATATCATATGCACATGCTGATTTTTAAAGATAAGAAGTAACATATGTTGCATGCTTCATACAATCTAAACTACTATACATGGAAAGACTTAAAGCTATAGAACACATGATACATGCTTGTAACATTAAACAGCATAACACAATAATCCTACACATACTTTCTACACATAACATATAACATGATTTACAATTCAACCATTGTCTCTATCATGGAACAATTCTACCAATTTAGAACATGGAATTAAGTATGAGGTAAATAGCACATGTAGCATGAATTCTAATCATTTTCTTATGCATTTATCACATTTATACTCACATTTCACTTGCTGTTTTGACTAAACATAATCACATAAATCGACAATTGTTCACATACTGTAACGACCCTCCTTATACTGGTACGATTATACCAATCCACGTCGGTATAATGAACGTCATCACAGTGGGTCATTTACCCAACACTAACAATAGATTGAGATATACATGAACAGAAAAAGCTTATAGAAGAAATGAAAGTACTAATCTTATTCCATCATCCACATTATATCCACAGTCTAGATAGTAATGGAAGAAAACTAAAGTCCACATTATTACAATTCCCAATACTATTACATTGTTCATATGAAGTACAATATCCATTGGTTACATACTTATGAAAATAAAGTACAAATGAAGAATCTCCACAACGATGGCTACTCCTCTCTCTCAGTGTCGCTCCTAACAATCTCCTCAGAAGAAGTGGAGACACCTGCACCTGTACGCCGAAGCAAGTATGAGTCTAAATAGACCCAGCAAGCAATCCATATACATCATCCTTACACACATCATATGCATATACTAACATTCAATGGAAGTAATTAACATAGGTAGTATGGTTCATACAATTTAACTCACTATGCATGGAACTTACAGCAATAGAAACAAATGATACATGCTCTATCTTGCTTACAACAGTTAAGCATAAAACCTATAACATGCTTTCTACACATTTTGATTAACATGTTTAAACGATTCAAATCATATTTGTAGCACCCCGGAAATTTTAATTACTAAAATATAAATAAATAGATATAAATCATTTCCACAATATCAGAGTATTTAAAACATACGTGTCATTATCGTACGTGCTAAAATACGTCGGAAATTCCGTAAAAATTATAAATCAACCCCACATTATTCCTAAATGTTCCATAAAGAAATTTGTGCCAATAAAAATCAGATTAGCTAAGTTTAAAGTGTTTCGTGACTTATTATCGTAATTCATGAATAAGTCAAAAAATCATTATCACACGTACTTGGATGAGTCAGAAAATTAAATAAAAATCATATACGAACTTTAAATAATATCCTCTAATGAGCTATCAAGAAATTTGGGTCAATAAAAATCATTTTGACTAGGTTTAAGAGTTATTGTGACCGATTAACCAAATTAGCAAACAGTCGGAAAACCGTTAACACGAAAATACGATGCAACCATAAATTAAATAAAAATGTTGGGGAGACTTCTAAAATTATATTAATGGCCCAATATCATAATTGGTCCAATGGACCACATATGGCCTAAAAATCAAATAAAGCTAGAAAATGTATGGAAATTCGTAACTCTAAATAGGCTGAAATTAGAAAGAGGTATTTGAGTTGAATTGGGATAAAAACCAGCATTCTTGGCAACCCAAATTCGTGCTTAACTATGGGGGGAGGTTTTCAAAAGCCTCACACACTCTAGTGGAGGAAGAAATCCTCAAAATAGGAAACTAACATGTCAAAACCGCAACTTAGCTTTCCTATCACAATAGGATTCCTAAACACCATGGATTCTTAAATACTCTCCACCAAACTCTTGGGCACGACTTTACATCTTGTTGGGGTCGTGTGGAGGAGATCTTGGTGGCTGGGGAGCAGGAGATCGCCCACACCAAGCCGTTCTTCTTCCCCTTCTCATCTGCTGCGACCTGCATAAACTGTCCACTTGAAGTCGACCAAAGATGAGTCAAACCATAACCAAACCTTACAAGGCTTATACCCCTGGAAAGAGGGTTGAGTCTACTTTCTAACCCAACTGGAATGAACAATTTTCATGCAGTATACTGCGGTAGTAAGCGTTCTCTTGCAAGTGGTCTGAACACGGGTTTTCTGGAAAATGGGACTTCTTCAACCATAAGGTAGGCTTTCTCGGGCCAAACCTTAACATATCCTATACCAATGTGTAGAGCATCAGTTAGCTTTCATTTCCCACTGGTTAATCGAATTTCAACCAGTAGATTTTGAATTGTAAGCGTTTTGCCCAAGTCGCACACTGTTAGGGCTTTTCCCAATCTTTATATGTTGCACCTGATTCAAGACCGAATTAGAGCAAACCCACAACATGAAAGTTTTTCTACTAGTTGTCCTCGTCATATCTTGTGTTTAATATTTTGTCTAAATGTCAATAGTTAGAGAGTATAAGCGTGGTAAGAGGGTCGCTGCATGAAACTACATTTTTGGGTTGCACTTGGCTTTTACGTTTGTGTTTGACTTGATTAAAGCCTATCGAAACCATCCTTGTTTTCTAATTCCGATTTACTGGAAGCACTCTTGCATGTCTAGGTCGGTTTAACTAGTTTCGTTATTTTTCATGCACTGTACAATTTGTTCTCTATTTTTGAAGCACCATGTGTCAATATAAGGCAGTTCTGGACCGCAATCCAAGAACATGTCATTTCTTTATCAGATTCAGGCGCAGACCCTGTGAACGCGACGGCCCGATAGGCCGCATTCAAGGTCTTGTCGCGACAGCAAACCCGTCGTGTTCTAAATGCGACGAGTGCCCCGTCGCTATCTCTCTGCCTGTTCTGAACCCCTTGTCGCGTTTTGCACATACCCTTGTCGCTTTCTTCATATGAACTCGTCGAGAACTGCCTACCTGATCAGACAGCCTGTCGCGATCCTTACTAGGCACTGTCACGCTCTGATCTGACCCCGTCGCGATCCTTACAAGGGTCCGTCGCGACCTCAGGATTTTTCATGAAATCTCACCTATTTCTTTTACAAAACTTACTGCTATACCTGAGGTCCGTTTAAATATGATATTTAGCGTGTAATTCACATGTCTTAGGTCTGATCATTGCATGATGGTTTATTTAATGGCCTAAAAGTGATTAACCCATTTAAAAAGCCTTAATTACATGAATATTATTCGAATTGCTTTCTTAATGATATGATCATTCATGAAACTTGTGATTTACTCTTGTTACCGTTCTAGCTTGATTAAATGATAATTATTATCTTAAAATCTTGCAAACCCATGTGTAGTTAAATGCATTGTCCTTTGTATGCCATCATGTTAATTGTTTTCCGCGAGTTTGAAACCGATGGATTGTGAATTTGAGATGCATACATCACTACACACTTGCACATCTAGGCAGCCCTTTCTTGGGGATTTGGAAGCTCTCTACCGGTCATTCCGAATCAGTAGACTAGCGACCTTTTCTCTAAGACCTCCGTAAATCCCCGCTCTCCGTGGATTCCCACATGAGGACGAGTTGGTTGTACCATTGAAGTTCCCTGGAGTATCATGCACTTCCATTCTATTCTTGTTCTCGTGAGTGTGATTTACAATCTAGACTAAAGCCGTTAATGTAAAGATTGAACTAAAGTATAAATCGTACCGTTACGTTGCCAAATTTATCTCTTGACCATTGTTATCATGAAATCATGTTCAATTACTTATTGTTGGTTCTCATCATCATCATGAACATGACACTACACATGCTTACTCTTGAAACTCTCATTGGCCATTATTAATGACTGTGGGTATCTACATTTAAAATTTAGTGAGATGCTGACCGGGCACGGCGAGTGTCCAAGGGCTCCAGTCTAGCCCCAATGACGGAGAGTCATAAATATACTGTTAACATGGGGTATAATGATTACTGGCGTTGCTCTCTGCGCTGGGAGTCGTGCATGCGTGTTGAATGATAGATACAATAACCACATACACGTATCCTGTGTACATTCTTGATGGATCTTTGTTGTGTACATTAGTGTCTATGTGCCTGATTAGTGTTACATAATCGTGCTCGTGCGTTCTTGCTTGCTTGCGTGATATGGCCATCCTGCATTTAATGCAATTAGTGATATCTTGCGTTCTTGACATCAAGTGAAATCTTGCGTGCTTGTACAAAGTGATCTATTGCTAGTTCTATCTCGTTATATCATTCTAGATCTTGTTCTATCGTGATCACTCTATCTAGCTTGTTCATTTATCATGTTTAACGATTTATTCATACATGCATATCATGACATTCATCGTGCTTACCTAGTTCTAAATTGCTAATCACTTATATCATTGCCCGCATTGAGATATAAATCCTACTGGGGAGTTTGCTCATCCCCTACTTTTACCCAATCTAGGTGACTATGACATTCAAAAGGAAGAGCAAGTCGAGGATGGGAATGCGTCCGAGTGAAGAGCGTCCCAACTATGAGTCTAGTATAGTAGTTTGCTTTGAGTGTTAGACTCATGTAGTAGGAAGTGAGGAATAAATGTACTTTTCCTTTTTATTGAGTCTAGTCCTATAATAGTTTCCATTTGGAATACAATGATTTGAGATTTGAATACAAGATTAGTTGAGTTCAATATTAGGGCCCTATTATGATGATGTATGTTGTTATACATTTAGTGTGTGCTAGCTAGATGCTTATTTGCCGACTGTTCATGTCTTGGGATATCGTCTCGAATTATTCCGCATTAAATATTTGCTGTGTAATTCTCGGGACGTGACAATATTTCAATGTACACAATTTAAGCATGAAACTACACATAAAGTAAGCATCACACCTAGCATGGATTCTATTTAAATTCTCATGAATTTAACACAATTATACGCACATTTTACTTGTTGTTTTAACATATTTTGAACATATTCACAATGGTTTACACTTGTTCACATGGTAACACTTTCACATGCTCATTTATACATTGCACATTTCACAATTCACTTACACATATTCACATTTTACACTTAGTTGTCGTGACACATAGTCCAAACCACCACTAGAAGGACACACATATACACATACACTTATCCATCACCTAGGCAACACAGTAATGGATCTTGGTTAACTGCGTAGAACTGGGAGAAACACTCTCCACCCTAACCAGTGGTACTTGTCCACCTCCAGTATTTCATCCTAATGCCCTAAGGATATCACTCACATTGAACGTTCTCGTAGGGACTTTACTACGGTATAGTTCCACAGCCCTCTATGGTAGGAGTGTCACACATGGCCCAATTTACACATTAACTCTTTATCACGTTCTCTTACCTTATTCGCATGCGCTTAACTCATACATGTATTTTAATATATATATACATGATCGTTTACATGGCATGCTTTTACTGTTCTCAATCACAATTGACTCTTAATACATCCCTAAGCATGCTGCTAACAATGAATTTCACATAATTAACTTGGCATGTTTAACATGGTCGTTTTCTCTCATTAAATTCATAACAATATCTACTATTATCAAAATGCAACGAAAATTTAATCTCAGCTTCCCAATAGTAAACTCATTACCTGCTCAATTTCGCATATTTTTCAGATCAGCAAAACAATTTAAGTAATTAAAACATGATTCAATCACATTCACTACTAAATTCAACTACTCATGGCCCACAGTAGTATAGTCATGTATATCAGTTTCAAAACTGCTAACAGTCATTACGAATACATGAAAATATTATGAAACCCTAATGTGCCAAAAATCTAATTATTTGAGAATTTCAGCATTATTTCATGATCACGTCCACACGTGCAGAATTTAAATAAATAAACCTGTACACAGAAATTCGTCCTAGCTTCATGATGTAACCTACTACATGTACTTGACCACACATAAAATCTACAACATATACATATATCCGAAGTACGAGAAAAAATGTCCCAATGATCGACAAGCATTCTGTCAAACCTGTTGAAGTTGGCGGCATAGATGCTGCCACCACCATGGGTAACGGTATAGGATCATGCGCCAACCATGGATCTTAATGGCACTAGATGTTGCCGTTAAGTCCTATCTACAGAAACACAGACTGGATGCATAAAATCATGGTGAATGGGGGTTCCAGGACACGAGATAAATCTGTAAAAATACCTAGGACCTACTAGACATGGGTATGGATGAGATACACAGGTTACATGCCTCATAGAAAAAGTTAGATGCAATTTAATTGCGGGGAAGCTCTCCTCGGCCAAGCAAAAAGCCCTCCAATCTCCCCTCAATCTGGCTTCTGTTGTGATGGATGAAGCACGCCGGAGTCGGGGAAGCTTTACTGATGTTTCCAAGTCCTTCCAATCGACGATGATCGCCTGGAAACGCACCAAGTCCGCCAGATCCGAGCCTCAAAGTTCAAGGTCCGCACACAGAAGTCTACGGTTTTCTCAAAGAGCCAAAAATCTGCCCGAAATGAGAGTTTTTATAGGCCAGAGGGTTTGGGGTATGCATTAGGGCAAGGATCCTACCGTTGGGCGGAGGTTCCTAAACTAGAGGCGAAGAAATCGCAGACGTTTCCGGATCAAAAATTACAAAATTCTAGGGCGTAGACGTCCACATGGCTGGCTATCTACTGGGAGTTGGCGTCCATCGATCTGGACGTCGACTACCCTCTACGTCCATGCATGTTGATGTTAACATACACTTCGAATCATAATGCATAACCATGATACACTGTAACACATGCTTAAACTATGTACACTCATGCAATGTATAACATATACCTTAAATACCATCTATACAATGTAAATAAACAACGTAGTGTAATAAACACATAATACATATGTACAACAATTCTCAAATATATATACAGAAATATTTACATACATGTACATGGCACTATAAACAAGACATTTGAACAACACTGACCGAAACTAAAGGGCAAAATCGAGGGCCTTACACCCTCTCCCCCTTAAAGAAAACTTCATCCTCGAAGTTAGAACAACACTACTTAAACAATTGGGGATACTTCTTCTTCATAGCATCCTCAAGCTCCCAAATAGCCTGTCTCGCGAGAAGTTCCGCCATAGCACCTTCACGGACGCGATACTCTTGTCTGGAGATGCTGAACCTTTTGATCAGAATAGCTATTGGTTGCTTAACATAAGACAGATCTGGCTGGATCTCCACTGGCTTATGACTAATAACATGAGATGGATCTCGACACACCTCCTGAGCATAGTACGTGGAATATAGGATGAACACTAGCTAACGCTGGGGTAAAGCTAGCTCATATGCCACGCTGCCCAAACGTGTTGAGAATCTCATATGGGCCAATCAATCTAGGACTTAATTTGCTATGCCTGCCAAATCTGACAACACCTCGAGTAGGCGACATTTTTAGAAAGACATGCTCGCCAACTCGAACTCTAAATCCTTTCTTCTGTTGTCGGCATAACTCTTCTGCATATCTTGCGCCGCAACAAGTCCCTTCTTGATAAGCTAGATCTTATTCGAAGTCTCTTGCACTAACTCCAGACCAATCAATGCTTATCACCAGTCTCCTCCCACATAAAGGAGATCTACACAGGCTTCCATACAACGCCTCAAATGGAGCCATACCAATACTCACATTGAAAACTATTGTTATATGCAACTCCACAAGAGGTAGATGACACTCCCAATCACCCTCCAATCCAGCACACACGCTCTTAACATATCCTCGAGCGTCTGGATAGTCCGCTCGGACTATCCATCTGTCCAAGGATGGAACGCCGAACTAAGTTCAATTCAGAACCTAAAGCATCTTGAAGACCCTTCCACAACCCCGAGTAAATCTTAGATCTCGATTCGAAATGATCGACTTGGCACACCATGCAACCTAACAATGCTACTAACATACAACCTTACTAAACTCTCAACGGACTGCTTCTTCTTCATATGCAAGAATGCACAGTCTTAGAGAATCTATCTACAACTACCCAAATCGAGTCATTGCCCCTAACTGACCTGGAAAACCCGTTACAAATCCATAGTGATGGCCTCCCACTTCTAGACAGGGATCTCCATCTTCGGCATAAGACCAGATGGCCGCCGCTGTCGCTCGGCCTTCACTTGCTGTCATACTAAAACACCTGGATACAAAATCTGCTACATCTTCTTCATTCCAGACCACCAAAATGATCTTGTTAAAACTTGGTACATCTTAGTGTTACGTGGATGAATGGAATCTCGACTATGAGCTTCTGCAAGAACTGCTCCAAGAATCTACAACATCGAGAACACAGACTCGGTGATGAAATCTAATCACACCATCCTCATCACGAGCAATTCCCGCCTTGCCTACTAATTCTTGAAGCCTAAGATCGTCCTTCTACTGCTCGATCACCTCATCCAACACGAAGACGGATAGTCAATTGAGCTACAAAAGCCTGACACAATAATGGCTCTAACTCAGTCATCGCACAAGCAACATCCTCAACATCTTCCAATCCTGCTGGAGCAAAGACCTCTTCCTGCCAAGAGCATCTGCTACAACATTCGCCTTTCCTGTATGATACTGAAGATCGAAGTCGTAGTCCTTGAGGAACTCAACTCATCTCCTCTATCGCAGGTTTAATTCCTTTTGAGAGAAGAGATACCTCAAGCTCTTATGGTCAGTGAACTCCTAAAATCTGACACCATAAAGATAGTGCCTCCAGATCTTTAGAGCATGAACCACTGCCGCAAGCTCCAAATCATGAGTCGGATAGTTATGCTCATGCTCCTTCAACTGACGAGAAGCATACGCCACTACCCTTCCCTGCTGCATCAACACACAACCTAAACCATCCGAGATGCATTCTAATAGATGGCAAAACCCTCTACACCACTCGACAAAATCAACACCGGTGTAGAAGTAAGCTTAGCCTTCAATAATTGAAAGCTACTCTCACACTCCTCGGACCATACAAACTTCACATCCTTCCTGGTTAGCTTAGTCAAAGGAGTGGCGATAGATGCAAATCCCTCAATAAATCACGGATAATAACCCGCTAAACCAAGGAAACTTCGAATCTCCGACGGGGTCCTAGGAATCTCCCAATCTAATACATCCTGGACCTTTGCTGGATCAACTACTACACCAGCACTAGAGATAACATGCCCAAGGAAATGAACTTCGCGCATCCAGAAATCACACTTGTTGAATTTAGCATACAGCTTGTGCTCTCGGAGAACTTCTAACACTACCCTCAAATGCTGACGGTGTGTATCCTCATCCGGAGAGGTAGACAACACATCATCGATGAAACTACTAAAAACTATCTAGATAAGGTCTAAACACCCTGTTCAAGAGATCCATGAATGCTGCAGGGGCGTTGGTTAGACCAAACGGATGAACCAAAAACTCATAATCTCCATAACGATTCCTAAAGGCCGTCTTGGACACATCTTCACTCCTAATCCTCAACTGATGATAGCCAGACTGCAATCAATCTTGGAAAGACCGATGCATTCTGCAATTGGTCAAATAGATCATCGATCTGCGGTAAGGGATACATGTTCTTCACCGTCACTTGGTTGCGCTTCCTACAATAAATGCACAACCTAAGTGAACCATCCTTCTTCTTCACAAACAATACAGGTGCGCCCCAAGGAGATACACTAGGGTGAATAAATCCCTTATCTAGCAAATCCTGTGTCACACCTCGACGCGGAATATCGGAACGCGAGGCAGTTGCAAGTAAGCGGGTACAGAGCAAGTACTAGACATCATACCATTGCACATGAATAATACTAAAGAAAATTCTTCTCATTAATAACTTTCCAATGTCTATTTACAACCACTATTAACAGAGCCAGTCTATAGGTTCCAATTACATTGAAATAAGCAAAAGACTAACTAACACTCTATCATCATGCTAAGACACTAGGGTACTCATGACTTCACTCCTGGTCATGCCTATCCTCTTGATGTATATGTCATCCTCGGTCTCATCTGAGAACACAACGAAAAATAACGCAGGGTGAGCGATAACGCCTAGTAGGACTTAAATCTCAATAGTCAAGTAGGCTTTAAATAATTAATGCATTAAAAGGCAGAGTAACTAATGATAGAGCGAGCGAGTCAAGTAACGTAGGAGATAGCATGATAGCACGTGATTGAAATAGCACAAGTTTCCAAATATGGCATGAGCATCGAGTATAGCACAAATAGCAAGATGGCCATAGCACAAATAGCACAAGTATAGAATAGCACAACGAGTATAGTATAGCACTTTTCTCAATAGACCAGAGAGAATATAGCACTTTTGATTGTCATTTAGATAGTCGAGATAGATAGCACTCGAGTGTCATGCCAAACACTCTGATCATTTAACTCCCATGGACACTAGCACTTTCGGGCGCACATCCCAAGACCAGATCAGGCCCTTTATATATTGCCAGGCATTGGTTATATTGTTTATCTTTAGACAATGTGTCAATGTCCAATATAGAGTACCAAGAAAAAGATAAGGGTACTAGATGAATAGACGAGATAGTAGAGTGAACGTGAATAGATGAGCGAGTAGAGTATAGATGAGAGCTAGTGGACCTTGCACGTAACACGTCGAGTAAATAGGCGATAGTAATAGTTGCACAACACGCGCACTTGGTGTTGGCAGTCAGGTGGAACTCATGACCTTTCCATTGGCCATGCTAAGCATAGGTCCAGAGGTCTTGCGTGACTCAAGATAAAAGTGAACTTCTAATAGTCGTTTGAATCATGTTGATCCCTAAAAGGTATCATAGGAGTTAGGGTACAACCGCCTCGTCGACCATGTGGGAATTCATGGAGAGAGGAGACTTATGGAGGCCTTGAACAAGGATTCACTAGTTCGGTAGAAGGAGTATCCGACGAAGAGTTCGTCCAAGTCAAGAGAGAGGGTGTATATAGAAACAAGTGCTCAACGTTCTAGAGGAATTCTAGAATAGTGGAGCATCAGTATCGGTGTTCCCAAAACATCGCGAGAAAACGTAGACAAGTCTATTTAAGATATGGCAATTTAATTACATAAATTACTAGATACATTATGAAATATTTTCATGCCAAATTAAGCCCTATTGGAGGGTTCAAGTGTGCGCATGTGTTAAGAGAATTATAGATAGAGAAAGATCATGTGCATGTATTTTAATCACACATAAATGATTAATTTATGACAAGTGTAATTTTCTGTGTGTATGACTGTTAGCAAAGTGTACAAGCACTGTAGAGAGTCAGAGCATAAAAATTGGGGGTTTTCATGCAAAAAGCTAGAATGTGACGCACCCTGTAAGGGTCACGACGGGGTCAACTGAGAACACAACATAGCCTTGTACAGATCGCGACGGCCTTGTCAGTTCGGGCAGGCAGATCGCAAAGGGGTCGCTTGAGTGTCATGACGGGCTCATCAGATCAGGCAGCTAGATCGCGAAGACAGGCCCTATCGCGACGGAAGGCACTGTCGCGATGGCTCTGTGAACGCGACCTATCAGGCCGTCGCGTTCATAGGGTTTGCGCCCGAGTCTGACAGGGAAAGGACAGTGTAACAACCTGAATTTTTGAAAAATAAAAAATTTACATAATATTAAAATTTTGATTTATTAGAAAAGCAAATAAAAGAAAATAAATTAAATAAGAAATTAATGGAAGGAGAATTTACTAAAACCCATTAAAAGAAAAGAAGTGATGGGTTTTATTAAATTGACCCAATATAATTTTGTGGGTCAAAATAGGAATTTTTAAAAAGGGAATAATGGAAAAATACTCTAAATTCGTAACTAAATTAATGCTTAATTGTAAAAGAGGGATTTAATGTATTAAAAATAGCAATTTGAGTTGGATTGGGATTCCTAAACCTACCCTAATGGTTGGCCACGAAATTAGCTCCCATCCTAACCCAATTAGGAGATCTCATGGCTAAAAAGGAGAGAGGGAAATAGGAATTCGGAATAAATAGGAATTAGAGTCATAATAGGAAATAGAATGGGGAGATGCTTAAATACTCCTCTAAAACCATCGTGGCTGGCCCTAGCTAGTGCCAAGGGGTTGCTGGACGTGGGAAGGAGCCAAAGGAAAGGAGAATTCATGGAGAACGAGGAACCCTCAAGTCTTCTCTCGAGTTTCAAGTTCTTAACCCAGAAGACAAAACGAGTCAAAGGTAGGCATTCTCACGAGCATAAACCATGAAAATTTATTGTACTTGTTTCATCATCTATCAGGAACCAAAGCCCTTTGGTTTCATATTTTTCCATCAAGCAAATCTTTAGTTCTCAATTTTCATAATTCTGTGAACTTCATGACCCCGAACCATCTAAATAAGTTTATATCTTCATGTATACTCGTCCTCATGCCATGAGATTTTTACTGTAAGAACTGATGGATGTTAGGCTTCTTTTGCCCATGAAGGTCCTAATTTCCATCCATCCTATCATGTGAATTAATCGTTGATCTCATCTATGTACTGTTCTAAGTTCTTCATGAATACCATGACCATAGTATGTCGAGAATTTTTAGTTTTCCAATTCCTATTTACTATAGGTACCCATGCATCTCTAGAACAATTTACAATTAATTTCATGATTTTTCATCGCTTGTACCATTAGTTATGATTTTTGGAATCACCATGTGTCAAATTAGGTAAGTTTTGGCCCGCAATCCCATGTAATGCATGTTCCCTGTCAGACTCGGGCACAGACCCTGTGAATGCGACGGCCAAATAGGCTGCGTTCACAGGGGCATCGCGACAAAGCGTCTTGTCGCGATCTGATCGTGACAGGGCCGGTCATCGCGATCTGGCTGCCTGGTCTGTTGAGCCCGTCGAGACCCTCACATGACCCCGTCGTTACCTGCCTGCCCGAACGTCAAGCCCGTCGCGACCTGTACAAGACCCCGTCGTGATCTGCCTGAACCCTGTTGCGGGCCTTACAAGGGTGCGTCGCGTTCTGGCCTTTTTGAAAAAAAACCCCAAATTTTGATGTTCTGACTCCCCATAATGCTTGTACTCTTGTTTAACAGTCATACACACAGAAGATTACACTTGTTATAAATTAAACGTTTATGTGTGATTAAAATACATGCACATGATCTTTTCTATCTACAATTTCATGACACTTACAGACACTTTGAACCATCCAATTATGGTTTAATTGGCATGAACATTTTACATAATCATCTGGTAATTTTGTCATGAAATTGCCTCATTCTTAAATACACGTGTGTACATTTTCTCGCGATGTTTTGGAACACCGATACTGATGCTCCACTGTTCTAGAACTCCTCTAGAATGCCGAGAAATGTTTCTATATTACACTCTCTCTTGACTTGACGAACACTCCATCGGATACTCCTTCTGCCAGACTAGTGAGTCTTTGTTCAAGGCCTCCGTAAGTCTCCTCTGTCCATGGATTCCCACATGGTCGACGAGCGGTTGTACCCTAACACCTATGATACCCTTTAGGGATCAACATGATCCAAACGGCTATTAGAAGTTCGCTCTTATCTTGAATCACGGACCTCTGGACCTGTGCATAACATGGCCAGTGGAAAGGTAGTGAGTTCCACTTTACTGCCAACACCACGTGCACGTGTTGTGCAACTGTTACTATCGCCTATTTACTCGACGTGTTACGTGCAAGTCCACTAGATCTCATCTATGCTCTACTCTGTCATCTTTTCACATTCACTCTACTATCTCATCTATTCATCTAGTGCTCTCATCTATTTCTTGGTACTCTATATTGGCTATGACTGATTGTCTAAAGATAAACAATATAACCAATGCCTGGCAATATATAAAGGGCCCGATCTGGTCCTGGATGTGCGCACGAAAGTGCCAGTGCCCATGGGAGTTAAATGATCAGAGTGTTTAGCATTACACTCGAGTGTTATCTATCTCGACTATCTAATGACAATCAAAAGTGCTATAATCTCTCGTTGACTACATGACAAACAAAGTGCTATACTATACCTGTTGTGCTATTGCTATACTTTGTGCTATTGTGCTATGGCCATCTTGCTATTTTGTGCTATACGACATTCTTGCTATATTTGGAAAGTTGTGCTATTTTCGTTCACGTGCTATCCTCTAAGTTTTACATGACTCTCTCGCTCTATCATTAGTACTATGCTTTTAATAAATTATTCATTTAAAGTCTGTTTGACTATTGAGATTTAAGTCCTACTGGGCATTATCGCTTACCCTGCATTATTTGTCATTATGTTCTCAGGTGAGATCGAGGATGAACTATACACTCAAGAGGACGGGAACGACCAGGAGTGACATCACGAGTACCCTAGTGTCCTAGCAATAGTTAGAGTCTTAGTCAGTCTTTTGCTTTTGTTTCAAAGTAATTGGGCCCTATAGATTGGCTCTGATATTAGTGGTTGTAACTACGCATTGGTAAGTTATTAATGAGAAGAATTTTCTTTAGTATTATTCATTGTGCAATGGATTGATGTCTAGTACTCTCTCTATACCCGTTTACTTGCAACTGCCTCACGTTTCGATATTCCATGTCGGGGCGTGACAGTTTTGTGGTATCAGAGCCTAGGTTATTTTTAAGTATAGGATGATTAGGTTAACCTGCCTCGACTAGAGTCAATTATCCTACCTATGTGAGTTGTGGTTAGAGCCAAGGGTAACTGGCTAAAATGAACTCACACACGCACGAATTAAATTCTACATCAATATCATGACAATAAGTTATTTTGTTGTAGGAATTAAGCAACAAGGATGACTACTGAGCGTGCTCAAATGAGGGGCATGCAACAAACAATTCAGGAACTTACTCACGCAATTGTGCAAGCTACCCAAGGAGGTGGCAACGTGGTGCAGGCGACTTGCATCGTAACTTTCGAGTCTGAACCCAGCTAGGTTCAGTGTGGTCCACGGATCTGATGAAGCAGAACACTGACTCAAAGAACGGAAAGAATTTTTCGTGTTATAGCAATGTGCAGCGGGGGATAAGCTGCTGCTAGCCACATTTCAACTTGAAAAGGACGCCCGAGCTTGGTGGGAGTCTGTTGAAGCGACCAGACCAAATGGTCAGTTCACCTAGACCGAGTTCAAAGAAGCATTCAATTCCAAATACTTCTCAGAGCGTGTCCAAGAAAGGAAGGCTGCGGAATTCGCTCCTCTTAAACAACGGAGCTCGACTATGGCCGAGTATGAAGCCCAGTTTTCAACACTGGCACGATATGCTGAACACCTGGTGAACACTGAGAGGATGAAGGCTAAGCGCTTTCTCAACGGCCTCAACCTCAATATATTACCCAACTAGCACCTCTCGACATCCAGACCTACCCGGAATGGGGAAGAAAGCATAGCTGCGGGAAGATGCTATGGACTTCACCGACCGTATAAAAGGGAAGTTCGTGAAAAAGGAAATGACCTCGGGTCAGTCATCTGCTAAGCCGAACAACGGCAAGAAGCGTCCCTTCAACATCATGGAGGGATCCATCCAAGAAAGGAAACTAAAGGTCTTCGTACCCAACACTCCACCCAAGAGCAACTGCAAGCATTGTGACAAGCCCAGTCACACCACGGACGGTGCTGGAGGAAAGTCGGCGCATGCGTGCGCTGCGGAAGTCGCGATCACCGCATTCCCGAGTGCCGCTGCTGAATGAACATGAGAGGCGGCCTAATGCACCTAAGAAATAGGGCCATTAAAGCCCTGCAGGATGAGGAACCCGCTACGGACGGTGGCGTGGTAGAAGGTACTCTACAAGTTTTCTCCTTATCAGCATTTATCTTATTTGATACTAGAGCAACTCATTCTTTTATCTCTCAACACTTTGCGGATACCCTAACTACAAAACCTATATCCATGGGTTGTGAGTTCTCGGTCACAACGCCACTACGAGAGAAGGAGAAACTGAACAAATACTTTCCATCGGCCGATGTAATGATTAGAGACCATAATTAAAAAGCGACCTGATGTGTATGCCCATGGAAGGCTATGATGTAATTTTGGGAGCCGATTGGTTGTCCACTTATGGGGCAAGTGTCGACTGTAAGAAAGGGAGGGTTACCATTAGTGACTTTCCTAAATTGGCATTCTCTGGGATTAGAAATAAGAGACAGATGTCTCTAATCTTTGCCATAAAAGCCCATAACATGATAAGGAAAGGGTGTATTGCTTTCCTAGTATCCGTAGTTGTTGAAAAGAAGGGTTCTAAGATAGAAGACATCCACATAGTCCAGGATTACCCCGACGTGTTCCCTAAAGACCTGCTAGGGTTCCCCGAAATGTGATGTCAAACTTCCCATAGAGTTGATCCCTGGAGCTGCCCCGGTATCGCGTCAACGTACTAGATGTCACCTGCCGAGCTAAGAGAGTTGAAGACGCAGCTGATGGAGCTATTAGAGAAGGGGTTCATTAGACCGAGTACTTCCCCATGGGGAGCACCTGTACTATTCGTCAACAAGAAAGATGGATCGATGAGGCTATGCATCAATTATCATCAACTCAATCAGCTCACCATCAAGAACAAATACCCATTGCCCAGGGTCGATGAACTATTCGACCAAATATCCAGAGCTCAATATTTCTCCAAGATCGATCTTCGCTCTGGCTATCATCAAATGAGGATCAAGGATGACGATTTCTTCAAAACGGCTTTCAAGAGTAGGTATGGACATTATGAATTCGTCGTTATGCCTTTTGGTCTAACCAATGCTCCTGCAGCCTTATGCAACTCATGAACAACATATATCGGCCATACCTGACAAGTTCGTGGTTGTCTTCATCGACGATATCCTCATATATTTAAAGACCATAGAAGAGCATGAAGAACATCTTAAGATAGCACTGCAAGTCCTGCAAGATAACAGACTGTACGCAAAGCTTAGAAAGTGTAAATTCTGGCTCGAAGAAGTGTCCTTCTTGGGCCATGTCATCTCAAAGGACGACATCTCCATTGAGCCCTCCAAGTCTAAGCTGTACTCAACTGGGAGAGACCAACCAATGTCACCCAGATAAGAAGCGTCTTAGGACTGGCTGGCTACTACAGACGATTTATCAAGGACTTCTCCATAATTGTCGTTCCTCTCACATGACTGACACAAAAGGAGAATACATACCTCTGGAGTAAAGAGTGTGAGGAATGTTTCAAACTCTTAAAGATTGCCTGACCTCCGCACCTGTTCTCGCTCTGCCAATAGAGGGAGAAGGGTTCTCTATCTACACCGATGCATTAGGGATTGGGCTGTTAGGCTAAGGTGTGTACTGATGCAAAAGGAAAAGTCATCGCCTACACTTCTCGACAACTGAAGACTCATGAAGTCAACTACCCCGTGCATGATCTTGAGTTGGCTGCCATGGTCTTTGCCTTGAAAATCTGGAGACATTACCTCTACGGAGAAAAGTTCACTGTCTACTCAGACCATAAAAGTCTGAAGTATTTTTTCTCCCAGAAAGAACTCAACATGAGACAGAGAAGATGGCTAGAATATCTGAAGGATTTTGACTTCAACATCCAATACCATCCAGGCAAGGATAATGCGGGTGATGCTCTTAGTAGGAAGCCAATGGCATCTGTTTCAAATCTAGTCCTTGGCGAGATGCAACTACTGGAACATTCGCAAGGTTAGACTTAAATATTGAATATAGGGATGATCGAGTCTTGGTTGCCAATATCAGAGATTGAATCTGATCTGCTAGCGGTGATCAAAGCTCAACAAGATGATGATCCATTCTTAGTTCGTATCAAGAAAACTCTAGCCGAAAGATCGGACTTTGCTATGACCGAAGATGAAGGCTTGTCTTTCAAGGGAGGACATGCGTCCCCGACAATGAGAATGAAGAGGAAGCTAATGGATGAAGTGCACAAGAAAAAGCACACTATTCATCCAAGAGGTACCAAATGTATCAAGACATGAAAAGAACATTTTGGTGGCCGAAATGAAGAGAGAGGTAGCTGAACATGCCACTCACTGCCTTACTTGCCAACAAGTAAAAGCGAAACACATGCGCCTTGCTGGTGTACTCAGACCGCTAGATATTCCAGAATGGAAATGGAAAAGCATTGACATGGACTTCATCATGGGTTTACCAAAGACTCGTGGTGGACTCTACGCCATATGGGTCATTGTGGATCGACTAACCAAATCCGCCCATTTCTGTTTATATAGAGTAATGGTCGGTGGGAGGTACTAGCTGCCCTATATGCCAAGGAGATAGTAAGATTGCACTGAGTTCCATCATCTATGGTCTCGGATCGATATTTGATTTACATCTCATTTTTGGAAAGAACTGCAAGGTGCACTGGGTACTAAACTCAACTTTAGTACCGCGTTCCATCCACAAACTGATGGGCAAACTGAAAGAACCAACCAAATCGTGGAAGACATGTTGAGAGCTTGCACTGTAGACTTCCAAGGATATTGGAACGAACACCTATCTCTTTCGAGTTCACCTATAACAATAGTTACCAGGTGAGCATCAAGATGACACCGTTCGAAGCACTCTACGGAAGGAATTGTAGATCTCCTGCATGCTGGAATGAGGTTGGAGAACAGCAGTGGCTAGGCCAGACATGGTGCAACGTACCACAAAGGCATACAAGTGATTAGAGACTGGCTTAAGACTACTCAGTCTAGACAAAAGAGCTATGCCGATAAAAGAAGGAGAGACTTAGAATTTCAAGTCGGTGATCATGTGTTATTAAAGGTGTCACCTACTCGTGGCATCCAAAGATTTGGCGTGAAAGGAAAGCTTAGTCCTAGATTCATTGGTCCTTTTGAAGTACTCGAAAGGATAGGTGAGGTTGCAACCGACTGGCATTGCCCACCGGATCTGGCATGTGTACACAATGTGTTCCATGTCTCCATGCTCAGAAATATGTCTATGACCCTACACACATCATTCGCCACGAGAAGTTAGTGCTGAATAAGCATGTGACATATGAAGAGAAGCCAATCAAGATACTAGAATGGAAGGTACAACAGCTCAGGAACCGTCCCATCCCGTGGTTAAGGTCTTATGGAATAACTGCGGAGTGGAAGAAGCCACATGGGAAAAGGAAGGAATCATCAGATGGAACTACCCCGATTTTTTCGGTAAGACATTTCCTCCCTTATGATCATATGAATTTGGGGACCAAATTCTTTTTACGAGGGGAGGATGTAGCAACCTGAATTTTTGAAAAATTAATAACTTACATAATATTAAAATTTTGATTATTAGAAAAGCAAATAAAAGAAAATAAATTAAATAGGAAATTAATGGAAAGAGAATTTACCAAACCCATTAAAAGAAAAGAAGTGATGGGCTGTATTAAATTGACCTAATTGAATTTTGTGGGTCAAAATATAAATTTTTAAAAGGGGAAAATGGAAAACTACCCTAATTCGTAACTAAATTAATGCTTAATTATAAAGAGGCATTTAATGCATTAAAAATAGCAATTTGAGTTGGATTGGGATTCCTAAACCTACCATAATGGGTTGGCCACAAAATTAGCTCCCATCCTAACCCAATTGGTAGATCTCATGCCTAAAAAGGGGAGAGGGAAATAGGAAATTCGGAATAAATAAGAATTAGAGTCATAATAGGAAATAGAATGGGGAGATGCTTAAATACTCCTCTAAAACCCTCATGGCCGGCCCTAGCTCGTGCCAAGGGGTTCCTGGACGTGGGAAGGAGCCAAAGGAAAGGAGAGTTCGTAGAGAAGGAGGAACCCTCAAGTCTTCCCCGAGTTCTTCAAGTTCTAAGCCTAGAAGACAAATGAGTCAAAGGTAGGCATTCCCACGAGCATAAACCATGAAAATTTATCTGTAGGATGTTTCATCTATCAGGAACCAAAGCCCTTTAGTTTCATATTTTTCCATTAAGCAAATCTTTAGTTCTCAATTTTCAAAGTTCTGTAAACTTCATGACCCCGAACCCTCTTACTAAATTCATATCTTCATGTATACTTGTCCTCATGCCATGAGATTTTTACTGTAAGAACTGACGGATGTTAGGCTTCTTTTGCCCTTGAAAGCCCTAATTTCCATCCATCCTATCTTGCTAATTAATTCGTTGATCTCATCTGTGTACTATTCTAAGTTATTCATGAATACCATGACCAAAGTTTGTCGGAACCCTGTTAGTTTTCCAATTCCTATTTACTGTAGGTACCCATGCATGTCTAGAACAATTCGCAATTGATTTCATGATTTTTCATCGCTTGTACCATTAGTTATGATTTTCGGAATCACTATGTGTCAAATAAGGTAAGTTCTGGCCCGCAATCCCATGTAATGCCTGTTCCCTATCGGACTCGGGCACAGACCCTGTGAACGCGACGGCCCGATAGGCCGCGTTCACAGGGGCATCGCGACAGTGCGTCCCGTTGTGATCTGATGCGACAGGGCCGGTTGTCGCGATCTGGCTGCCCGGTCTGTTGAGCCCGTCGCGCCCTCACATGACCCCGTCGCGACCTGCCTGCCCGAAACGTCAAGCCAGTCGCGACCTGTACAAGACCCCGTCGTGATCTGCCAGAACCCAATGCGACCCTTACAAGGTGCGTCGCGTTCTGGCCTTTTTGCATAAAAACCCCACTTTTGATGTTCTGACTCCCCATAATGCTTGTACTCTTGTTTAACAGTCATACACACAAAAGATTACACTTGTCATAAATTAAATGTTTATGTGTGATTAAAATACATGTACATGATCTTTTCTATCTACAATTTCATGACACTTATACACACACTTTGAACCATCCAAATATGGTTTAATTGGCATGAACATGTTACATAAATCATCTGGTAATTTATGTCATGAAGTTGCCTCATTCTTAAATACACATGTGTACGTATTCTCACGATGTTTTGGAACACCAATACCGACGATCCACTGTTCTAGAACTCCTCTAGAACGTCGAGCACTTGTTTCTATATTTACACTCTCTCTTGACTTGGACGAACTCTCCGTCGGATACTCCTTCTGCCAGACTAGTGAGTCTTTGTTCAAGGCCACCGTAAGTCTCTTCTGTCCATGGATTCCCACGTGGTCGACGAGCCGGTTGTACCCTAACACCTATGATACCCTTTAGAGATCAACATGATCCAAACGTCTATTAGAAGTTCACTCTTATCTTGAATCACGTAGGACCTCTGGACCTGTGCGTAACATGGCCAGTGGAAAGGTAGTGAGTTCCACCTGACTGCCAATACCACGTGTGCGTGTTGTGCAACTGTTACTATCGCCTGTTTACTCGACGTGTTATGTGCAATGTCCACTAGCTCTCATCTATGCTCTACTCGCTCATCTTTTCACGCTCACTCTACTATCTCGTCTATTCATCTAGTGCTCTCATCTATTTCTTGGTACTCTATATTGGCCATTGACTGATTGTCTAAAGATAAACAATATAACTAATGCCTGGCAATATATAAAGGGCCCGATCTGGTCCTGGGATGTGCGCCCAAAAGTGCTAGTGCCCATGGGAGTTAAATGATCAGAGTGTTTGGCATTACACTTGAGTGCTATCTATCTCAACTATCTAAATGACAATTAAAAGTGCTATAATCTCTCATTGACTACAAGACAAAACAAAGTGCTATACTATACCCATTTTGCCATTGCTATACTTTGTGCTATTGTGCTATGGCCATCTTGCTATTTGTGCTATACTCGACATTTTTGCTATATTTGGAAAGTTGTGCTATTTTCGTTCACGTGCTATCCGGCTATCTTTTACTTGACTCTCTCGCTCTATCATTAGTTACTGTGCGTTTTAATACATTAATCATTTAAAGCATGCTTGACTATTGAGATTTAAGTCCTACTGGGCGTTATCGCTCAGCCTGCGTTATTTGTCATTGTGTTCTCAAGTGAGACCGAGGATGAACTATACACTCAAGAGGACGGGAATGACCAGGAGTGACGTCACGATTACCCCAGTGTCCTAGCAATATGTTAGAATCTTAGTCAGTCTTTTGCTTTTGTTTCAATATAATTGGGCCCTATAGTATGGCTCTGATATTAGTGGTTGTAACTAGACATTGGTAAGTTATGAATGAGAAGAATTTTCTTTATTATTATTCATTGTGCAATGGTTTGATGTCTAGTACTCACTCTATACCCGTTTACTTGCAACTGCCACATGTTTCGATATTCCGCGTCGGGGCGTGACAGACAGTGCATTGGTTTGCGGAACAGACTTACCCTATTTTGACACAAGGTGATTCAGAAAATCATGACTAATTGTACACGCGATGAAAAATCATGAAGCTAGTTGTGAATTGATTTAGACATACATGGGTACATACAGTAATTAGGAATTTGAAAACAAATAGGGTTTCGACATGCTTTGGTCATGTGTATTTATGAAGAACATGGAACAGTACACAAATGAGATGAACGAATTAATTCACAGGATAGGATGAATGAAAATTAGGGCTTTTAGGGGAAAAAGAAGCCTAACATGCATCAGTATCCCTAATAAAAATTTCGTAGCATGTGGTTTAGGTTACATGGAGATCAAGAATTAAGAAGGGGTTCGGGGTCATGGAGCTTACAGAACTTCAAAAATTAAGAACAAAAGATTTGCTCGGTGGAAAATAGATCAGAGGGCTTTGAATCCTAAGGTTTAGATCAACCTACAGACGAACTTGATTTAGTTTTGCTCGTGAGAATGCCTACCTTTGACCGTTTTCCTCTTCTAGGGCTAGAACTTGAAGAACTTGGGTTGAAGCTTTGATGAAGCCTCCTTCCCACAAATTCTCCTCCTCCTTGGCCTCCTCTCTACGTCCTGAAACCCTTGGCAATGAGCTAGGGCCGACCATGGGGGATTAAGAGAGTATTTATGTCTCTTTGGTTTCTATTCCTAATAGGATTCTAACTTCTATTTAATTCCGAGATTTCCTATTTCTCTCCTCTTTCTAAGCATGTCAATTCCAATTTGGATTAGGTTGGGACCCAAATTTGTGGCCAACCTATACGGTAGGTTTATGAATCCAAATCTAACTCAAATTAGCTATTTAATGCATTAAATACCCCTTTTCTATTTAAGTAATAATTTAGTTACGAATTTAGGGTATTTTCCTATTATTTCTCTTTTAAAAATCCCTATTTTGGCCCACTAGTTTCTAATGGGTCCATTTAACGAAGCCATTACTTCTTTTCATTTGATCGGTTTTATTTAATTTTCTTTTATTTGATTTTCTTATTACTTTTATTTTTATTATTATTAAATTTTTATTTTTCGAAAAATCCAGGTTGGTACATCCTGCAACTGCTTCCTTAACTCAGCTAACTCCGCAGGTGCCATCCGATATGGAGCCTTTGAGATAGGAAAGGTGCTTGGAAGCAACTCTATACTAAAGTCTATCTCCCTAATCGGTGGCAATCCAGACAAATCATCGGTCTTACCTCCCCCTCTTAAGTAGAATTTGGTCCCCAAATTCATGTGATCATCCAGGAGAGAATGTCTTACCAAAAAAATCAGGGTAGTTCCGTCTGATGGTTTCTTCCGGTTCTCATGTGGCTTCTTCCACTCCGCGGTTATTCAATAAAACTTTATCCACATGGATGGGACAGTTCTTGAGCTATTGTACTTCTGTTCTAGTATCTTGACTGGCTTCCCTTCATATGTCACATCCTTGTTCAACACTAGCTTCTTGTGGCAAATGATATGTGTAGGATCATACACATATTTCCTGAGCATGGAGACATGGAACACATGCCAGATCCGTGGCAATGCCAGTCGGTATACAACCTCACCAATCCTTTCGAGTACTTCGAAAGGACTGATAAATCTAGGACTGAGCTTTCCTTTCACACCAAATCTTTGGATGCCATGAGTAGGTGACACCTTTAAGAATACATGATCACCGACTTGGAATTCTAAGTCTCGCCTTCTTTTGTCGGCATAGCTCTTTTGTCTAGACTGAGAAGTCTTAAGCCGATCTCTAATCACCTGAATGTCCATTGTTGATCGTTGTACCATATTCGGGCCTAGCCATTGTTGTTCTCCCACCTCATTCCGGCATGCAGGAGATCTACAATTTCTTCCATAGAGTGCTTCAAATAGTGCCATCTTAATACTCACCTGGTAACTATTGTTATAGGCGAACTCAATGAGGTATAGGTGCTCGTTCCAATATGCTTGGAAGTCTATCGTGCAAGCTCTCAACATGTCTTCCACTATTTGGTTGGTTCTTTCAGTTTGCCCATCAGTTTGTGGATGGAATGAGATACTAAAGTTGAGTTTAGTACCCAGTGCACCTTGCAGCCCTTTCCAAAAATGAGATGTAAATCTTGGATCTCGATCCGAGACAATAGATGATGGCACTCCATGTAGTCTTACAATCTCCTTGACATATAAGGCAACTAGTACTTCTACCGACCACTTACTTTTATGGTTAGGAAGTGGGCAATTTGGTTAGTCGGTCGACAATGACCCATATGGCATCGAGTCCACCACGAGTCTTGGGTAAACCCATGATGAAGTCCATGCCAATGCTTTCCCATTTCCATTTCGGGATGTCTAGTGGTCTTAGTACGCCAGCAGGGCGCAAGTGTTCCACCCTTACCTGTTGGCAAGTAAGGCCATGAGCGGCATGTTCAGCTACCTCTCTCTTCATGTTCGGCCACCAAAACGTTCTTTTCATGTCTTGATACATTTTGGTACCTCCCGGATGAATAGTGTTCTTTGTCTTGTGAGCTTCATCCATTAACCTTCTCTTCAGTTCTTCATTATCGGGGACGCATGTCCTCCCTTGGAACACCAGTCTTCCATCCTCAGTCATAGCAAAGTCCGATCTTTCGACTAAGGTTTCCTTGATGCGAACTAAGAATGGATCATTATCTTGTTGAGCTTTAATCTCTTCCAGCAAGTCGGATTGAATCTTGATATTGGCAACCAAGACTCGATCATGTCGATGTTCAATAGTTAAGTCTAACCTTGCGAATTGTTCTAGTAGTTGCATCTCGCCAAGGACTAGACTTGAAACAGATGCCATCGGCTTTCTACTAAGAGCATCTGCCACGGCGTTTCCCTTGCCTGGATGGTATTGGATGTTGAAGTCGAAATCCTTCACGTATTCTAACCATCTTCTCTGTCTCATGTTGAGTTCCTTCTGGGAGAATAAGTACTTCAGGCTTTTATGGTCTGAGTAGACAGTGAATTTCTCACTATATAAGTAATGTCTCCAGATCTTCAAGGCGAAGACCACGGTAGCCAACTCAAGATCATGCACAGGGTAGTTGACTTCATGAATCTTCAGTTGTCGAGAAGAGTAGGTGATGACTTTCTCCTTTTGCATCAATACACACCCTAGCCCAATTCCCGAGGCATCAGTGTAGAAAGAGAAACCTTCTCCCTCTATTGGCAAAGCGAGAACAAGTGTTGAGGTAAGACAATTTTTAAGAGTTTTGAAACTTTTCTCACACTCTTTACTCCAGGTGTATGGACTCTCCTTTTGTGTCAAACCTTCTCCCTCTATTGGCAGAGCGAGAACAGGTGCTGAGGTAAGACAATTTTTAAGAGTTTGGAAACTTTTCTCACACTCTTTACTCCAGGAGTATGGACTCTCCTTTCGTGTCAGTCGTGTGAGAGGAACGACAATCCTGGAGAAGTCCTTGATGAACCACCCGTAGTAGCCAGCCAGTCCTAGGAAGCTTCTGATTTCGGTGACGTTGGTTGGTCTCTCCCAATTGAGTATAGCTTCAACTTTGGAGGGATCAAATGGGATGCCATCCTTTGATATGACATGGCCAAAGAAGGACACATCTTCGAGCCATAATTCACACTTGCTAAGCTTTGCGTACAGTTTGTTGTCTCGCAAGACTTGCAGTGCAATCTTTAGGTGTTCTTCGTGCTCTTCCTTGGTCTTGGAGTATATGAGGATATCGTCGATGAAGACGACCACAAACTTGTAAAGGTATGGCCGATATATGTTGTTCATCAGTTGCATAAAGGTTGCAGGAGCATTGGTTAGACCAAAAGGCTTAACGACGAATTCATAGTGTCCATACCTGCTCCTGAAATCCGTTTTGAAGATATCATCATCCATGATCCTCATTTGATGATATCCAGATCGAAGATCGATCTTGGAGAAATACTGAGCTCCAGATATTTGGTCAAATAGTTAATCGACCCTGGGCAATGGGTATTTGTTCTTGATGGTGAGCTGATTGAGTTGATGATAGTCGATGCATAGCCTCATCGATCCATATTTCTTCTTGACGAATAGCACAGGTGCTCCCCATGGGGAAGTACTTGGTTTGATGAACCCCTTCTCTAATAGCTCCATCAGTTGTGCCTTCAATTCTTTGAGCTCGGCAGGTGACATCCAGTACGGTTGTCGTGATACCGGGGCAGCTTCACGGATCAACTCTATGGCGAAGTTGACATCACGTTCCGGGGGAATCCCTGGCAGATCTTCAGGAAACACGTCGGGGTAATCCTGGACTATGTGGATGTCTTCTATCTTAGAACCCTTCTTTTCCACTAATACGGCCGCAAGGAAGGCAATGCAACCTTTCCTTATCATGTTATGGGATTTTATGGCAGAGACTAGAGACATCCGTCTCTTAGGTCTAATCCCAGAGAATGCCAATTTAGGAAAGTCACTAAATGTCACCCTTCCTTTCTTACAATCGACATTTGCCCCATAAGTGGACAACCAGTCAGCTCCCAAAATTACGTCATAGCCTTCCATGGTCATACACACCAAGTCAGCTTTTAGGTTATGGTCTCCTATCATTACATCGGCAGAGGGAAAGTATTTGTTCAATTTCTCCTTTTCTCCTAGTGGCATTGTGACACAGAACTCACAACCCATGGATATCGGTTTTGCAGTCAGGGTATCAGCAAAGTGTTGAGATATAAATGAATGAGTTGCTCTAGTATCAAATAAAACAGAAGCTGATAAGGAGAAAATTTGTAGGGTACCTTCTACCACGCCACCTTCCTCAGTGGGCTCTTCATTGTGCAGGGCTTGTAGTCGGCCCTGTTTCATAGGCGCATTAAGGCGCCTCTCATTCTCTTTCAGTAGCGGGCACTCGGGGATGCGGTGCTCATGGCTTCCATAGCGCAGACATGCGCCAGCTTTCCTTCAGCACTCACCAGCGGTGTGACTTGGCTTGTCACAGTGCTTGCAGTTACTTTTGTTGGAGTGTTGGAGACTGGGATCTTGGGTTTCCTTTCTGGCTGGGTCCCTTTGTGATGTTGAAGGGACGCTTTTGCCATTGTTTGGCTTAGCAGATGATTGCCCTGAGGTCATTTCCTTCTTCACGAACTTCCCCTTGATACGGCCAGTGAAGTCCGTAGCATCTTCGAGTAGTTGGGCCTTCTTCACCATCGCAGCGTAGGTCTGGATGTCGAGAGGTGCCAATTGGGTAATATATTGTGGCTTAAGGCCGTTGAGAAAGCGCTTGGCCTTCATTCTTTCAGTATTCACTAAGTGTACAACATAGCGTGCCAGTCTTGAAAACTGGGCTTCATATTCGGCCACATTCAAGCTCCGCTATTTAAGAGCAGTGAATTCTGCAGCCTTCCTTTCTTGGACACGCTCGGAGAGTACTTGGAGCTGAAAGCTTCCTTGAATTCATTCCAGGTGAACTGACCATTATCTCGGGTTGCTTCCACTGACTCCCATCAAGCACGGGCGTCCTTCTTCAGTTGGAATGTAGCTAGTAGCAGCTTATCCCCCGCTGCACATTGCATAACACGAAAGATTCTTTCCGTTTCCTTCAGCTAGTGCTCGGCTTCATCCGGATTCGTGGATCCACTGAACCTAGGTGGGTTCAGACTCCTGAAGTTACGATGCAGGTCGCCTGCACCGCCACGATTACCACCTCCTTGGGTAGCTTGCATAATCACGCGCCTCAGTTCTTGAATGGTCTGTTGCATGCCCCTCATTTGAGCATGTTCATCAGTCATCTTGATTGCTTAGTTCCTACAAAAATAAATTATTGTCATGATATTGATGTGAAATTTAATTCATGCGTGTGTGAGTTTATTTTAACTAGTTATCCATGGATCTAACCACAACTCTCATAGGTAGGATAATTGACTCTAGTCGAGGCAGGTCAACCTAGATCATCCTATACTTAAGAATAACCTAGGCTCTGATACCACAAAACTGTCACGCCCCGATGCGGAATATCGGAACGCGAGGCAGTTGCAAGTAAGCGGGTACAAAGTAAGTACTAGAGTTCAAACCATTGCACAATGAATAATACTAAAGAAAATTCTTCTCATTAATAACTTTCCATATGTCTAGTTACAACCACTAATAACAGAGAAAGTCTATAGGGCCCAAAGACTAACTAACATTCTATCATCATGTTAAGACACTAGGGTACTCATGACTTCACTCCTGGTCGTGCGCATCCTCTTGAGTGTATGTGTCATCCTCGGTCTCACCTGAGAACACAGGGGTAAAAGAAACGCAGGGTGAGCGATAACGCCCAGTAGGACTTAAATCTCAATAGTCAAGCAGACTTTAAATAATTAATATATTAAAAGGCAGGGTAACTAATGATAGAGCGATCGAGTCAAGTAACGTAAGAGATAGCATGATAGCACGTGATTGAAATAGCACAAGTTTCCAAATATAGCACGAGCGTCGAGTATAGCACAAATAACAAGATGGCCATAGCACAAATAGCACAAGTATAACAATAGCACAACGAGTATAGTATAGAACTTTTATCAATAGACCACGAGAGAATATAGCACTTTTGATTGTCATTTAGATAGTCGAGATAGATAGCACTCGAGTGTAATGCCAAACACTCTGATCATTTAACTCCCATGGGCACTAGCACTTTTGGGCGCACATCCCAGGACCAGATCGGGCCCTTTACATATTGCCAGGCATTGGTTATATTGTTTATCTTTAGACAATCAGTCAATGGCCAATATACAGTACCAAGAAATAGATGAGAGTACTAGATGAATAGACGAGATAGTAGAGTGAACGTGAATAGATGAGCGAGTAGAGTATAGATGAGAGCCAGTGGACATTTCGCATAACACGTCGAGTAAACAGGCGATAGAAACAGTTGCACAACACACGCACTTGGTGTTGGCAGTCAGGTGGAACTCACGACCCTTACACTAGCCATGTTAAGCACAGGTCCAGAGGTCCGGCATGACTTAAGATAAGAGCGAACTTCTAATAGCCATTTAGATCATGTTGATCTCTAAAGGGTATCATAGGTGTTAGAGTACAACCAGCTCGTCGACCATGTGGTAATCTATGGACAGAGGAGACTTACGGAGGCCTTGAACAAGGATTCACTAGTCCGATAGAAGGAGTATCCGATGGAGAGTTCGTCCAAGTCAAGAGAGAGGGTGCATATAGAAACAAGTGCTCGACGTTATAGAGGAATTCTAGAACAGTGGAGCGTCAGTATCGGTGTTCCCAAAACATCACGAGAAAACATAGACAAGTCTATTTAAGATATGGCAATTTAATTACATAAATTACCAGATACATTATGAAATATTTTCATGCCAAATTAAGCCATATTGGAGGGTTCAAGTGCGTGCATGTGTTAAGAGGAATTATAGATAGAGAAAGATCTTGTGCATGTATTTTAATCACACATAAATGTTTAATTTATGACAAGTGTAATTTTCTGTGTGTATGACTGTTAGCAAAGTGTACAAGCACTGTAGAGGGTCAAAGCATCGAAAATTGGGGGTTTTCATGCAAAAAGCCAGAATGCGATGCACCCTTGTAAGGGTCGCGATGGGGACAACTGATAACATGACATGGCCTTGTACAGATCGCGACGGCCTTGTCAGTTCGGGTAGGCAGATCGCGGCGGGGTCGCTTAAGGGTCGCGACGGCCTTGTCAGATCGGGCAGCCAGATCGCGACGACAGGCCCTGTCATGATCAGATCATGATGGAAGGCACTGTCGCGATGGCTCTATGAACGCGACCTATCGGGCTGCCGCGTTCACAGGGTCTGTGCCCGAGTCCGACAGGGAAAGGACAGTGCATTGGATTGTAGAGCAGACTTACCCTATTTTGATACAAGGTGATTCAGAAAAACATAACTAACTGTACAAGTGATGAAAAATCATGAAACTAGTTGTGAAATGATCTAGCCATACATGGGTACCTACAATAATTAGGAATTTAAAAACAAACAGGGTTTCGACATGCTTTGGTCGTGTGTATTAATGAAGAACATGGAACAATACACATATGAGAGCAACGAATTAATTCGCAGGATAGGATGAATCAAAATTAGGGCTTTTAGGGGTAAAAGAAGCCTGACATGCATCAGTATCCCTAATAAAAATTTCGTAGCATGTGGTTTAGGATACATGGAGATCAAGAATTAAGAAGTTGGTTCGGGGTCATGGAGTTTACAGAACTTCAAAAATTAAGAACAAAAGATTTGCTCGGTGGAAAAATATGAGATCAGAGGGCTTTGAATCCTGAGGTTTAGATCAACCTACAGACGAACATGATTTAGTTTTGCTCATGAGAATGCCTACCTTTGACCATTTTCCTCTTCTAGGGCTAGAACTTGAAGAACTCTGGTTGAAGCTTTCATGAAGCCTCCTTCTCACGAATTCTCCTCCTCCATGGCCTCCTCTCTACGTCCTGAAACCCTTGGCAATGAGCTAGGGCCGGCCATGGGGGATTAAGAGAGTATTCATGTCTCTTTGGTTGCTATTTCCTAATAGGATTCTAACTTCTATTTAATTCTGAGATTCCTATTTCTCTCCTCTTTCTAAGCATGCCAATTCCAATATTACAGTACAGCTCCACAGCCCTCTATGATAGTAGTATCATACATGGCCCAATTTACACATCAACTCTTTATTACGTTCTCTTACCTTATTCGCATGCACTTAACTCACATACATCTATTTTAATATATATATACATGATCGGTTTACGTGGCATGCTTTTACTATTTCCCAATGATAATTGACTCTTAATACAGCCCTAAGCATGCTGCTAACAATGAATTTCACATAGTTAACTTGGCATGTTTAACATGGTCATTTTCTCTCATTAAATTCATAATAGTATCTCCTATTATCAACATGCAACGAAAATTTAATCTCAGGTTCCCAACTGTAAACTCATTACCTGCTCAATTTCTCATATTTTTCATATCAGTATAACAATTTAAGTAATTAAAACAAGATTCAATCACATTCACTACTAAATTCAACTACTCATGGCCTACAGTAGTACAGTCATGTATATCAGTTTCAAAACCTGCTAACAGTCATTACGAATACATGAAAATATTATGAAACCATAATGTGCCAAAAATCTAATTATTTGAGAATTTTTAGCATTATTTCATGATCACAGTCCACTTGCAGAAATTTAAATAAATAAACCTGTACACAGAAATTCGTCCTAGCTTCATGATGTAACCTACCACATGCACTTGACCACATATAAAATCTACAACATGTACATATATCCAAAAGTACAAAAAATGTGTCCCAAAGATCAAACAAGCATTCTGTCAAAACTTGTTGAGCTTGGCGGCACAGATGCTGCCGCCAACATGGGTTAACGGCACAGGATCATGCCGCCAACCAAGGATCTTAACGGTACTAGATGTTGTCAGTATGTTTCTGTCTGCAGAAACACAGATTGGATGCATAAAATCATGGTGAATGGGAGTTCCAGGACACGAGATAAATTCTGTAAAAATACCTAGGACTACTAGACATGGGTATGGATGAGATACATAGGTTACTTGCCTCACAAGAAATGTTAGATGTAATTTAATTGCCAAGGAAGCTCTCCTCATCCAAGCCAAGAAGCCCTCCAATCTCCCCTCGATCCGGCTTCTATGTTGATGGATGAAACACGTCGGAGTCGGGGAAGCTTTACTGATGTTCCAAGTTCCTTCCAGTCGATGAAGATCACCCGGAAACGCACTAGGTCGCCAGAGACTCAAAGTTCAGGGTTCGAACACAGAAGTCTAGGGTTTTTTTCAAAGAGCCAAAAAGACTCAATCTGCCTGAAAACGAGAGTTTTATAGGCCAGAGGGTTTGGGGTACGCGTTAGGGCATGGATCCTACCGTTGGGCGGAGGTTTCCTAAACGAGAGGGGAAGAAATCAAGGATGATTCTGGATAAGAAACTGCAAAATTCTTTGGAAGTAGACGTCCACATGACTGACCGTCTACTGGGAGTTGGCATCCATCGATCTGGACGTCGACTACCCTCTAACATCCATGCATGTTGACGTTAACATACACTTCGGCCTGAATCCAGAATGCAGTAACCATGCTTACACTATGTACATTCATGCAATGTATAACATATACCTTAAATACCATCTATACAATGTAAATAAAACAACGTATATGTAATAAACACATATATACATATGTACAACAATTCTCAAATATATATACAGAAATAATTACATACATGTACATGGCATTATACACAAGGCATTTGAACAACACATGACAAAAACTAAAAGGGCAAAATTCGAGGGCCTTACAAATACTAACTCATTCACTTGCTCATTTACACATTGCACATTTCACATGTTCACTTACACATATTCAAAATTTACACTTAGTTGCCATGACATATAGTCCAAACCACCACTAGAAGGACTCATATAACACATACACATATCCATCACCTAGGCAACACAGTGATAGATCTTGGTTAACTGCGTAGAACCGGGAGAAGCACTCTCCACCCAAACCAGTGGTACTTGTCCACCTCCAGGATTTTATCCTAATTGCCCATAAGATATCACACACATTGAACCTTCCCATAGGTACTTTACTACAGTATGGTTCCACAGCGCTCTATGGTAGTAGTGTCACTAACGGCACATATTATCACAATTCACATTAATTACATGGTTTACACATTTCTCATGCACCATTTAACACAATTGCATTCATTTTTGCACAATTACACATGCTTCAATTTTACCTAACATGATGCTACTATTTACAGTGTTAAATAACTCATATTACTGCTCTAATCATGTTGTTAATCATTGCATCATAGACAATAAAATTTAATATGCGCAACATGGCTAATTTTCATTGCTACATCAGTAACTTTACCTACTGTCATCCAAATAGGACAAAATTTTTATCACACGTTCCACAAAGACAATACATCATATGCTCAATGTTTCAGATTTTTTGGACTTGTAAATTAATTATAACAATTAAAACAGATTATTGGTGCATTTATCACCAATTTCTCTTAAGTAGAATTCACAGTATAACAGTCAATAACAGTCATACCCAATAGTGTCTATACCTGGAGACAATCATTATGGGATTGCAGAAACTTTATTAAACCATAACACATCATGGATCCAATTTATCATGAATTATCAAGATCAGATCATGCTTATGTTCTATTACAGAAATTCTAATAAATAATACAATTTACAAAATTTCAACCCATCCACATGGCATGATCTACTGAATGTATCTGACTAAACATAACTCTCATCGCATGCACAGACAATCATAAGTCTGGAAATCACAGGGTATAGATCAAAACTACATTTCTGCAAACTTGAAGAACTTGGCGGCACATTTGTTTCCGCTAACATGGGTTAACGACACCATAGATTGCCTCAAACTAGGGATCTTGACGGCAGCAAATGTTGCCGTTAAGTTCCTGTCTGCAAAAGTGCAGACAGAACGCACAAAACATGGTGAATGGAGGTTCCAGGACACGAGGAAAATTTGGTAAAAATACCAAGGACCGACTAGACATGGGTAGAGACGATATACACAGGTTACTTGCCTCTTAAAAATTGTCTATTGGATTTAATTGTCGGAGAAGCTCTCCATGGCCAAGCCAAGAAGATGCCCTAAATCCTCCCAGATCCAGTCTTTAGGTCGATGTAGCTTGCACACCGGAGTCGGGAAGCCTCCTCAAGGTTAAGAGCTCCTTCCAGTCGATGTAGATCACCGGAAGATGCACCACAGCGCCAGATCCAAGCCTCCAAATATTGGTTTTCACACATACAGTTCTAGGGTTTTGATAAGAGCCAAAAGGGACCTAATCCAGCCAAGAGGGGTGTCTTTATAGAGCCAAGGGATTTGGGTATGCACTTATGTAGGAATCCTACGTTGGACGGAGGTTTCCAAATCAAGAACCAAAGAAAACACAGTCGTTTCCAAATCTGAAACCGCAGAAATTCTAGGAAATAGACGTCCACAATCGTGGCCATCTATTGGGTATTGGCATCCATCGATCTGGACGTCGACTCCCTTGTAACGTCCACTCATGTGACGTCAATTGGCCTCTCGGCCAGAACACAGAAATGACCAGAAACATGCATACACTATATTTATATACATGCAATATGTAATGTGAAACATAATCACCATATGTACAATGTAAGTAAAACAATATATACATGATTGACAAGCATATGCATATATACAACATTATTTATTGTAAATTGTACAGAAATAACATGTATTTATATATATACATATACATGTATACACATGCACATAGCTACATCCACATAGCAACTAATACATCATAAGACAAAGTCAAATAAAAGAGCAAAAATTCGAGGGCCTTACACCCTCTCCCCTTAAAGAAAACTTCGTCCTTGAAGTTAGAACGACACTACTTAAACAATTGGGGATACTTCTTCATCATAGCATCCTCAAGCTCCCACGTAGCCTCCTCTCGTGAAAAGTTCCGCCATAGCACCTGCATGAACACAATGCTCTTGTTTCGGAGGTGCTGAACCTTCCGATCAAGAATAGCTACGGGTTGTTCGACATACGACAGATCTGGATGGATCTCCACTGACCCATGACTTATAACATGAGATGGATCATGCACATACCTCCTAAGCATGGATACGTGGAAAACAGGATGCACACTTGCTAGCGCTGGGGGTAGAGCTACCTCATATGCCACGCTGCCCATCCTCCTAAGAATCTCATACGGGCCAATGAATCTAGGACTCAACTTGTTATGCTTGACCTGACAACACCTCGAGTAGGCAAAACATTCAGAAATACATGCTCACCAACCTCGAACTCCAAATCCTTCCTCCTATTGTCGGCGTAACACTTCTACCTATCCTGCGCCGCAACAAGCCTCTGCCTAATAAGCTAGATCTTATCCGAAGTCTCCTGCACTAACTCCAGAGCAATCAACTGCCTATCACCAGTCACCTCCCAGCACAAAGGAGATCTACAAGGCTGCCCATACAATGCCTCAAATGGAGTCATACCAATACTCGCATGAAACTGTTAATATATGCAAACTCCACAAGAGGTTAATGACGCTCCCAATCACCCTTTCAATCCAACACACATGTTCGCAACATATCCTCGAGTGTCTGGATTGTCCTTTCAGACTATCCATCAGTCTGGGGATGGAACGCAAAACTAAGCTTCAACTCGGAACCTAACGCCTCCTGAAGGCCCTTCCATAACCTCGAAGTAAATCTCGGATCTCGATCCGAAATGATCGACTTCGGCACGCCATGCAACCTAACAATGCTACCAACATACAACCAAGCCAAACTCTCCACTAACTGCTTCTTCTTCACAGGCAAGAAATGCGCAGTCTTAGAGAATCTATCTACAATCACCCAAATCGAGTCATTTCCCCTCACTGATCTTAGCAAACCGTTACAAAATCCATAGTGATAGCCTCCCACTTCCATACTGGATCTCCATCTTCTGCATAAGACCAGATGGTCACTGACGCTCAGCCTTCACTTGCTAGCATACTAAACACCTGGATACAAAATCTGCCACATCCTTCTTCATACCAGACCACCAAAAAAATCTCTTCAAGTCCTGGTACATGTCAGTGTTACCTGGATGAATAGAGAATCTCGACCTATGAGCTTCTGCTAGAACATGCTCACGAACATCTACAATATCGGGAACACAGACTCGGTGATGCAACCTAATCACACCGTCTTCTTCCCGAGCATTGCCTGCCTTGCCCACCAACTCCTGGAGTCTAGGGTTGGCTTTTATTGCTCAATCACCTAGTCGAGCACACTAGACCGAAAAGACAACTGAGCCATAAAAGCCTGACATAATTGTGGCTCTAACTCAGTAAACGCACAAGCAGCATCCTCCAACATCTTCCAATCTTGCTGGAGTAAAGATCTCTTCCTGCTAAGAGCATCCGCTAAGACGTTCGCCTTCCCTGGATGATATTAAAGATCGAAGTCGTAGTCCTTAAGGAACTCAATCCATCTCCTTTGCCACAGGTTTAACTCCTTTTGCAAAAAGAGATACCTCAAACTCTTGTGGTCAGTGAACACCTCAAATCTGACACCATAAAGATAGTGTCTCTAGATCTTTAGTGCATGAACCACTGCCGCAAGCTCCAAATCATGAGTCAAATAGTTACGCTCATTTTCCTTCAATTGATGAGAAGCATACGCCACTACCCTTCCCTACTGCATCAACACACAGTCTAAACCAATCTGAGATGCATCGTGTAGATGGAAAAACCCTCTACACCACTCGGCAAAATCAACATCGGTGCACAAGTAAGCTTATCCTTCAACAATTGAAAGCTACTCTCACAATCCTCGGACCAGACAAACTTCACACCCTTCCTGGTTAGCTTAGTCAAAGGAGTGGCGATAGATACAAATCCCTCAATAAATCGCCGATAATAGCCTGCTAAACCAAGGAAACTCCGAATCTCCGACGGGGTCCTGGGAATGTCCCAATCTAATACAGCCTGGACCTTTGCTGGATCAACTGCTACACCAGCACCGGAGATAACATGCCCAAGGAAATGGACCTCGTGCATCCAGAAATCGCACTTGCTGAATTTTGCATACAGCTTGTGCTCTCGGAGAACTTCTAACACTACCCTCAAATGCTGACGGTGTGTGACCTTATCCGGAGAATAAACCAACACATCGTCGACAAATACTACCATAAAACTATCTAAATAAGGTCTAAAAACCATGTTCATGAGATCCATGAATGCTGCGGGGGTGTTGGTTACACCAAAAGGAAGAACTAAAAATTCATAATGTCCATAACGAGTCCTAAAGGCCGTCTTAGACACATCCTCACTCCTAATCCTCAACTGATGATAGCTGGACCACAAATCAATCTTAGAAAATACCGATGCATTCTGCAGCTGGTCAAATAGGTCATCAATTTGCGGTAAGGGATACCTATTCTTCACAGTCACCTGGTTGAGCTTTCTATAATCGATGTACAACCTAAGTGAACCATCTTTCTTCTTCACAAATAATATAGGTGCGCCCCAAGTAGATACACTAGGGCGAATAAATCCCTTATCTAGCAAATCCTGTAACTGCTTCCTCAACTCTGCTAACTCTGCAGGTGCCATCCGATATGGAGTCTTCGAGATAGGAGAGGTGCCCGAAAGCAACTCTATGGTAAACACTATCTCCCTAACCGGTGGCAAACAAGACAAATCATTTGGAAATACGTCTGGAAACTCCTGCACTACATCAATCTCCTCAAGGGTAGGTGACTGATCAGCCTTCGATACTAAGACCACGCTGGCAAGAAAAGCATCACATCCCTTGTTCACCATCTTCATCACCTTCATGGCGGAGATAACAAACCTTCCCGCTATGTTCCTTGGCAACGGATGTGAAAACTCATCCTCACCAGGAATACGGAAAGTGATCTTCTTCCATGACAATCTACTAAAGCATAGTGTCCTCTAGTCAATCCAGACCAAGAATAGTATCATAGTCTTTCATCTTTAGCACATAGAAGCACCCATCTAAGACTCGGTCCTCAATACACACAGGTAAAGACGGAATACACTTCCTAGTCGATACCGTTCCTACTGGTGTGTGCGCAGACAAAGGGACCCCTAACTCCTCAGCCTCTACACTAGACTCTACAGCTAACTGCCTAGCAAACCGCTCGAAAATGAACGAGTGAGTGGCACCCGTATCAAATAAAACCCGAGCGTGCACACCCATGAAAAGAAATGTACCTTCCATGAAGTTTTCTTCCTGCTCTGCATCCTCATGCGCCAATGCAAAGACTCGAGCTTGGGCTCAAGGCCTAATTGGTCTTCCTGTAGCTGGCGCTACTACTGCTACCACTGCTGGGGTTGGCGCTTCACGCTGGAGTCCCTGCTGAAGCCTAGGATAGTCCCTGATCTGATGCTCGCTGCTCCCGCACTTCAAGCACTTCCCTGCTAACTTCCAACACTCCGTAGCACCATGTGCCCTTCCACAGTGAGGACACTCCTTCTTGCCACTGGGTCTAATGCTGGGGGATTGCGGAGCAACTGCTCGCCGCCACAGGATGCTGTAGTGATTGATATGCCGCCTTCTTCCTGTCTTGCCGCTGGAATGGTGGCGCGAACCTCTTCTGCGATGCCTTCTTCTATTCTAGGTATTGCTCCATCTCGCTCTCCTGCCTGCACGCAGCGCTGAGAGCCTCATCTAAGGTATGATTGTCGAACGCCACGAGCCTCGACCTCAGTGATGGCTTAAGGCCCATTACAAACTTCTTCGCCTTCCTGCGCTCATCAGCCACTATGTCAGGTGCATACTTAGATAATTCTGCAAACCTGGCCTTGTACTCGAGTACGGTCATGGAGCCCTGGGTAAGAGTGAGGAACTCTTGCTCTATCTTGTCTTGAATATGCTCCGGGATGAACTTGGCCCAGAATAGCCTCACGAACTCATCCCATGCCACCTCAAAAACACCATCCTCAAATCTGGTGTGAAGCAATGAAGCCCACCACACATCGGATCTCTTCTGCAACAAACCACTCTATATGCACCAATCTAAATAGATCTAACTTAACATAAATATATGCATATACAACTAACAAATACCTGTAGCATATAGGTGGCCAAGCTCACTTTATCATCCTCGGCACACCTAATAGTCAGAAGATCTTCTCAATCTCCCTCATCCAGCTCTCTGCCAGCAATGGCTGACTCTCCCCTTTAAAAGAGGGTGGAGCCATCCTCTTGAATCTCTCCATCATGAAAGGACCACTATGGCCATGCGCCTGGGGAACTGGAACTGGAGCCTGAGCCTGCTACAACAAACAGCATAATCAACATAGAAGCAATATAGCAATCATACATTTAATAAAAATAGACTACTTCTATCTAATATTTCTACCTGAGCCTCCAGTCGAGCCTGGAGTGCAGCCTGGGTATGTGCCTGAGTTTGCATAGCCTGCACCAGGCCTTGCATGAAACACCCATAATCTACAAGTGGTGGTGGAGGAAGAACTGTAGGACCCTGAGGTGCTGGGGCCTGCTGCTCTCCCCTGTCCTCTCTCCTTTGCTCATCATCACAAGCAGGAGCACCATGCCTACAAAGAAAAGCCATAGCCTGTAAAACAAATTAATCTCAGTTAGAAACTAAGTTACTTAATTCCTAACCTTTTCTTAACTATCTTTCATTCATTAATAGTGTTTTCTACATATGTGGACAATTTCAATGAAGACTTAGCATAATGTGAAGATGATGGTATATTCATGTACAATCTCAACCTGTTTCTCTGATACCAATCTCTGTAACGACCCTCCTTATACCGGTACGATTATACCAATCCACGTCGGTATAACGAACGCCTTCACAGTGGGACATTGACCCAACACTAACATTAGATATAGATGTACACAAATATCACAAGAGTACAGCAGAAAATAAACAACAATTCTTATTCCATCATCCTCATTATATCCATAGTCTATATAGCAATAAAAGAAACTAAAGTCCACATTAATACAACTCCAACATAATTTACATTGTCCATATAAAATACATCATTTATTGATTACATACTTTTGAAAATGAAGTACAATATAGAATCTCCACAACAATAGCTACTCCTCCCTCTTGGAGTCACTCCTAGCTATCTCCTCCTCAGAAGTGGAGACACCTGACACACCTGTACGCCGAAGCAAGTATGAGTCTAAAGAGACCCAGCAAGCAATCTATGTACAACACCCTTACACATATCATATGCACATGCTGATTTTTAAAGATAAGAAGTAACACATGTTGCATACTTCATACAATCTAAACTACTATACATGGAAAGACTTATAGCTATAGAACACATGATACATGCTTGTAACATTAAACATCATAACACAATAATCCTACACATGCTTTCTACACATAACATATAACATGATTTACAATTCAACCATTGTCTCTATCATGGAACAATTCAACCAATTTAGAACATGGAATTAAGTATGAGGTAAATAGCACATCTAGCATGAATTCTAATCATTTTATCATGCATTTATTACATTTATACTCACATTTCACTTGCTGTTTTGAATAAACATAATCACATAAATTGACAATTGTTCACATACTAACTCATTCACTTAACAAATTCACATGCTCATTTACACATTGCACATTTCACAAGTTCACTTAAACATATTCACATTTTACACTTAGTTGCCGTGACACATAGTTCAAACCACCACTAGAAGGACACACATAACACATACACATATCCATCACCTAGGCAATACAATGATAGATCTTGGTTAATTGCACAGAACCGGCAGAAGCTCTCTCCACCATAAATAATGGTACTTGTCGACCTCCAGGATTTCATCCTAATTGCCCATAGGATATCACACACATTGAACCTTCCCGTAGGGAGTTTACTACAGTATGGTTCCACAGCCCTCTATGGTAGTAGTGTCACTAACGGCACATATTATCACAATTCACATTAATTACATGGTTTACACATTTCTCCTGCACCATTTAACACAATTGCATTCATTTTTGCACAATTACACATGCTTCAATTTTACTTAACATGATGCTACTGTTTATCGTGTTAAATAACTCATATTACAGCTCTAATCATGTTGTTAATCATTGCATCATAGAAAATAAAATTTAATATGCGCAACATGGCTAATTTTCATTGCTACATCAGTAACTTTACCTACTGTCATCCAAATAGGACAAAATTTTTATCACACGTTCCACAAAGACAATAAATCATATGCTCAATTTTTCAGATTTTTTGGACTTGTAAATTAATTATAACAATTAAAACAGATTATTGGTGCATTTATCACCAATTTCTCTTAAGTAGAATTCACAGTATAACAGTCAATAACAGTCATACCCAATAGTGTCTATACTTGGAGACAGTCATTATAGGATTGCAGAAAATTTATTAAACCCTAACACATCATGGATCCAATTTATCATGAATTATCAAGATCAGATCATGCTTATTGTTCTATTACAGAAATTCTAATAAATAATACAATTTACAAAATTTCAACCCATCCACATGGCATGATCTACTGAATGTATCTGACTAAACATAACTCTCATCGCATGCTCAGACAATCATAAGTCTGGAAATCACAGGGTATACATCAAAACTACATTTCTGCAAACTTGAAGAACATGGCGGCACAGATGTTACCTCTAACATGGGTTAACGACACCATAGTTGCCGCCAACCACGGATCATGACAGCAACAAATGTTGCCGTTAAGTTCCTGTCTGCAGAAGTGTAGACAGAACGCACAAACACGGTGAATGGGGGTTCCAGGAAACGAGGAAAATTTGGTAAAAATACTTAGGACTGACTAGACATGGGTAGAGACGATATACATAGGTTACTTGCCTCTTAAAAATTGTCTATTGGGATTTAATTGTTAGAGAAGCTCTCCTCGGCTAAGCCAAGAAGACGCCCTAAATACTCCCACATCCGATCTTTAGGTCGATGTAGCTTGCACACCAGAGTCGGGGAAGCCTCCTCAAGGTTCAGAGCTCCTTCTAGTCGATGTAGATCGCCAGAAGACGCACCACAGCGCCAGATCCAAGCCTCTAAAGATCGGTTTTCAAACATACAGTTCTAGGGTTTTGAGAAGAGCCAAAAGGGACGTAATCCGGCCAAGAGGGTTGTTTGTATAGAGCCAAGGGGTTTGGGTATGCTCTTAGGTAGGAATCCTACCGTTGGACGGAGGTTTCCAAATCAAGAACCTAAGGAATCACAACCGTTTCCAAATCTGAAACTGCAGAAATTCTAGGAAATAGACGTCCACATTCGTGTCCGTCTATTGGGTATTGGCATCCAGTGATCTGGACGTCGACTCCCTTGTAAACATCCACTCATGTTGACATCAATTGGCCTCTCGGCCAAAACACAGAAATGACCCGAAACATGCATACACTATATTTATATACATGCAATATGTAATGTGAAACCTAAGCACAATATGTACAATGTACGTAAAACAATATATACATGATTGACAAGCATATGCATATATACAACATTATTTATTGTAAATTGTACAAAAATAAAACATATTTATATATATACATATACATGTATACACATGCACATAACTATATACACATAGCAACTAATACATCATCAGACAAAGTCAAATAAAAGAGCAAAAATTCGAGGGCCTTACATTTACTTTCTAGTCGGAAGATCTAGACGTCAACATCGATTGACGTTTATTTTTGGTTAACGGCAGTAATGTGGTCGTTTACTTCTCCAGATGCGTTTAGGATTTCAGATCAGAAACCGTCCCTATTTCTCTGGGAGACGGATCTGGAAACGTCCCAACGGTCAGGTCCTTTCACTCCTAACTTGACTACGACTCTAAATACCTATATAGCTGGGTCATCTCTCTAAAGAGAGGACTTTGCTCACCTAGGGTTATTTGGGTTTCGGGGAGAGAAAAAGAGGATGTTTGAGAGGGAAGATCGATCGAGTTGCTGATTGTTCGAGGTTGATGCTGTGATGAGAAAGGTTCCACAACCTGAGAGGAAGGCTTTGTACCAGGTGATCGTGGCTGGATCGTGCTCAGACGAAGAATTTGATCGTGTTGAAGGTTACCTCTTTGGGTGCAAAAGAGGGCTTCATCAACTAAATTTTCTTGTTGAAGAATTTTCTAGAGGCAAGTAACTTAGGGTTTCTCTCCATGGACTTTTCCCTTGGGGTTTTACGATTTTTACGAAAATTTAATTCATGCTTGGACCTCCCAAATTCCCTATTTTCTGTGTTTGGTCTGCACCTTTTACAGACAGGAGGTTGACGGCAACAACCTTGCCATCAAGTTCCTGAGTTGATGGCAGTCGATTGTGTCATTAACCCCACTTGACGTCCAATCCCTTGATGTCAAATTCATCTGCTTCTTCCAGAACAGTAATTGATTGTGTGTGATGTGATTTTCGGGGGAAAGTGACTATATGCATTTGTTTAGAAAATTTTGACTTGTCAGATATGTTTAGTAGATCAAGCCATAAAATCCTGATAATTTTATGATCATAATTGTTAATAATAGAATTTCTGTTATGAGTAAATAAGCATGTTATGCAAGATTAAATTCAGAATAAATGTACGATGAATATTATCATCTCAAAATTTCCCATGAACTTAGGATCACTATGTGCATGTTTCAGGACTGTTAGAACCGCCAGTTCACTATAACCATGATTCATTGAATTTTCTTGTTAGATTACATGAGTTCTCTATTAATTATGAAAAAACGTTTTACTGCTCCAAAAATTACTGATATGTTCTGTTAAGTATATCTACCCTGTGGTTAAAATTTAAGCATGTTCTGATTACTGTACAATTACTTGTGAATTTCTGATGTCTTATGTGCCATGTTTTAATATTAAGTCCCAAATATGTTTAACAACATGATTAGCATCATGATTAGGTTCTGTTAATTATTGTTCATGATTAACATGAGTATCCAGAAGTGATTAATATATGATTCATGTTATATGTGTGCATGTGCAAGGAAAGAGAGAGAATATGTGACATGTGTGTGTGAAATATGTGTTAATGTGAAAAGATAAAAGTTGTGCCAATGAGACACTGCCACCATAGATTGCGTGGAGCCGTATTGTAGTAGGGCCCCTATAGGAAGGATCAATTGTGTTACGTGATACCCGGGGCAATGGGTCGTGTGAAATCCTAGAGATGGACAAGTTCCACTAGTAATGGTAGGGAGGGCTTCCCCCGGTTCTCCGCAGTAACCAAGACTTGATCGCTTTACCTGGTGATTAAGTATGTGTATGTGTTTATGTGATCTTTCTAGTGGTGGTTTGGGCTGTGTCTCCACTTGTGAAAAAAATGAATATGTTCATAATGTGTTAAGTGATATGTGAACGTCGCACGAGGTATGTACAAGTGATGTGACTTGTGATCGTGATCGTGAAAACTATGTGAAATCATGTGTAAGTGAATAAGAGTGTGATAAATGTGAGAATAAGTGCATGTGAAAGCAAAGGTAAAGTACATCTGAATATGACATGAGAAAATAATGCATGTGATAAGGTGATTTATGTTAATTTTGATATCATTTTAGTACCTTGTGTAGAAGTATGTTAATTATGTCCATGAGTTAGAAATTACTTGATGAACATCTTACTAGTATCATGTTATAAGTTTTAATATAAGCCATGTGTTAGTGTTATGTGAAAGTATGAATTTCAAGCATGTGATTATATGAATACTCTCATGTTAGTGACACCATGTTATAAGTGACCATGTTTAGATTTCTTGTTGTACATGAGTTAGCATAGTTTGTTTAATAGATTCCTTGTTTAATCATCTATGTTATAGCATGAGCATGTGTTAGTTTAATTGTTAATTACAAGTAAATTAATGATAATGTGATAGTTAGTAAAATGTTAAATTATTAGAAAACATGTGTGGTAAGTGCGTGGTTTGCAATTCTAAGTTGCTTGCTGAGTCTATTACGTAGACTTACCCTTGCTAACATTTCAGGAGACTTAGAAGCCGAGGAGTTAGCGAGATCGGACGTGGAGCGTGAAGAGTAGATTGAAGATTTATACTTTATTTCTTAGAATGTGATGTTATTATATATGGACTTTTGGTTTTTTGTACTTGGAAACGGGCTATATTTAGTGGATGTTATGCTATGTTATTCCTTTTCTTGTACTATATAGATAGCAGTATGTGGATTATAAAGTTGATGGAATAAGAGTTATTTATTTTCCGCTGCAATATTCCTTTCTATTTTTGTATATCTCAGCCCACGTGACTATCGTTGGGGTTTTCTCCTCTATACCGATTTGCTCTCGTCCGACGTGGGTTGGTATAACCATATCGGGTGGAAGTGGGTCGTTACAGAGATGGTATCAGAGCCACGGGTTGAGATTATACATGGATGGCCATCAACTAATTCACATCTCAAAGTCTTTGTAGTGGATAGCCAGATCCATGGAATAACTAAGATAGGATTAGAAAGTGATAAGAAGAATGCATGAGAATATACTCAATGTTGTAATAAATGGAGCTTGACTTGGTATTTATTTTGTAGGCTATGGCTGGACGGACTCGTCATTCGAGTGTACCCATCCAAGATGAGGAGCCAAGGAGGACTGCAAGTGAGCAGCAGAGAGTACCAGCAGCTCAAGGACCACCTGCGCCACCCCCGCCATTATTGGTCAACTACGGCACATTCATGCAAGGGCTCGTACAAGCGATGCAGACTCAGGCGCAGATGCAAGTAGATCTACAGGCACAACTTCAGGCTCAGGTTCTAACACCAGCTCAGCAGGACCGTGGTGTAGGAGGTGTGATGGTCATGGAGAGGTTTAAGCAGATGGCTCCGCCTTCTTTTAAGGGGAAGAGTCAGCCGTTGGTTGCAGAGAGTTGGCTTTGAAAGATCGAGAAGATATTTAGAGCTATCAGGTCTGTAGAGGATGACAATGTCAGCTTGGCGACATACGTGCTTTAGGAGCGAGCAGACGTGTGGTGGTCTTCCGTTCTTCGCATGCAGTTTGAAGGTTTGGAACTAACTATGACCTGGGGAGAGTTCGTGAGGTTGTTTGAGGCTAACTTTGTTCCCGAGCACATCTACGACAAGACAGAGCAAGAGTTCATGGTACTGACTCAAGGTTCCATGTCAGTCTTGGAGTATGAGGCCAGATTCGCAGAGTTGTCGAGGTTCACACCACACATAGTTGCTGACGAGAGGCACAAAGTAAAGAAGTTCGTGATGGGGCTCAAACCATCATTGAGAGCCAAATTGGTAGCATTCGACCATAGGACTATGGATGTGGCTCTTAGTGTGGCATGCAGGTAGGAGAGTGAGATGGAGTTGTACCAAGAAGAGAAGAAGGCTCAGATGAAGAGGTTACCAGAACCGTTCTTGCGGCAGGACAAGAAGATGAAGAGGCTCGAGGAAGACTAGTAGCCAGCTATAGTACCAGCAAAGTCAGCACCCCAGTCAGTAGCTTCTATAGCCAGTGAGAAGCCCGAGTGTGTACACTGCGGCAAGTGTCATGGTGGAGATTTGTGTTGGACAAAGGCAAGAAGATGTCCCAATTGTGGCAGCCCAGATCATCGGATTAAAGAGTGTCCGAAGCTGAAGACGTTCGTTCCACAAGGTGTTCCAGCAACAGCAAGACCACAGGCACCGGCCAGGGTGTATGCATTAGCCAGAGACGACACCGACAGTATCATCACAGGTACTTGATCCGATCCTCGAGGACGAAGATCTTTTTAAGGGGGAGAGGGTGTAAGGCTCTAGTTTTTTGTGTATTTATGAATGTTATTAAATTTTTAATTTTCTACCAAAATTCTTCTTAACGTCAACATCCCTTGACGTTAAGGGTGAGTCGACGGCAACAAGTGCGTCATTTACTGTCTGGCTGGAAGATCTAGACGTCAACATCGATTGACGTTTATTTTTGGTTAATGGTAGTAATGTGACCGTTTACTTCTCCGGATGTATTTAGGATTCCATATCTGAAATTGTCTCTATTTCTTCGGGATACGGATCTGGAAACGTCCCAACGGTCAGATCTCTTCACTCCTAGCTTGACTACGACTCTAAATACCTATATAGCTAGGTCATCTCTCCAAAGAGAGGACTTTGCTCACCTTGGGTTATTTGGGTTTTGGGCAAAGAAAAAGAGGAAGTTTGAGAGGGAAGATCGACAGAGTTGCTGATTGTTCGAGGTTGATGCTGTGAGGAGAAAGGTTCTACAACCTGAGTTGAAGACTCTGGACCTAGTGATCGTGGCCGGATCGTGCTCAAGACGAACAATTTGATCGTGTTGAAGGTTACCTCTTTGGGTGCGAAAGTGGGCTTCACCGACTAAATTCTCTTGTTGAAGAATTTTCTAGAGGTAAGTAACTTAGGGTTTCTCTCCATGGACGTGTCCCTTAGGGTTTTACAATTTTTACGGAATTTTAATTCATGCCCTAGACCTCCCAAATAACCTATTTTCTATTTTCGGTCTGCACCTTCTACAGACAGGAGGTTGACGGCAACAACCATGTCGTCAGGTTCCTGAGTTGATGGCAGTCGATCATGCCGTTAACCATAGTTGACATCCAATCCCTTGACGTCATGTTCATATGCTGCTTCCAGAACAGTGTTTGATTGAATTATCTTGTTATATTACATGAGAACTCTGTTAATTAAAAATAGTTTTACTACTTCAAAAATTATGTAAAATTACTGATATGTTTTGTTAAGTATACCTACCACGTGGTGAAATTTGAGCATGTTCTGATTACTGTACAATTAGTTGTGAATTTCTAAAGTCTTCTGTACCATGTTATAATATTAAGTCCCAAATATGTTTAAAAATGTGATTAGCATCATGATTCGGTTCTGTTAATTATTGTCCATGATTAACATGAGTATCAAGAAGTGATTAATATATGATTCATGTTATATGTGTGCATGTGCATGGAAAGAGAGAGAATATGTGACATGTGTGTGTGAAATATGTGTTAATATGAAAAGATACAAGTTGTGCCAATGAGACACTGCCACTATAGTTGCGTGGAGTCGTACTGTAGTAGTGCCCCTACGGGAAGGCTCAATTGTGTTACGTGATACTCAGGGCAACGGGTCGTGTGAAATCCTAGAGTTCAACAAGTTCCACAGGTAATGGTGGGGAGGGCTTCCCCCGGTTCAGCGCAGTAACCAAGACTTGATCGCTTTGCCTGGTGATTAAGTATGTGCATGTATTTATGTGATCTCTCTAGTGGTGGTTTTGGTTGTGTATCGGCTTGTTAGAAAAATGAATATGTGCATAATGTGTTAAGTGATATGTGAACGTGGCACGAGATATGTGCAAGTGATGTGACATGTGATCATGATCGTGAAAACTATGTGAAAGCTATGTAAAATCATGTGTAAGTGAATAAGAGTGTGATAAATGTGAGAATAAGTGCATGTGAAAGCAAAGGTAAAGTACATGTGAATACGCCATGAGAAAATAATGCATGTGATAAAGTGATTTATGTTAATTGTGATATCATTTTAGTACCATGTGTAGAAGTATGTTAATTATGTCCATGGGTTAGAAATTACTTGATGAACATGTTAGTAGTATCATGTTATAAGTTTTAATATAAGCCATGTGTTAGTGTTATGTGAAAGTAAGAATTGCAAGCATGTGATTATATAAATACTCTCATGTTAGTGACACCATGTTAGAAGTGACCATGTTTAGAATTCTTGTTGTACATGAGTTAGCATAGTTTGTTTAATAGATTCCATGTTTAATCATCTATGTTGTAGCATGAGCATGTGTTAGTTTAATTGTTAATTACTAGTAAGTTAATGATAATGTGATAGTTAGTAAAATATTAAATTGTTAGAAAGTATGTGTGGTAAGTACGTGGTTTGCAATTCTAAGTTGCTTGCTAAGTCTATTGCGTAGACTCACCCTTGCTAACATTTGGGGAGACTTAGAAGCCGAGGAGTTAGCGAGATCCGACATGGAGTCTGAAGAGTAGATTGAAGATTTCTACTTTATTTCTTAGTATGTGATGTTATTATATATGGACTTTTGGTTTATTGTACTTGGAAACTGGCTATATTTAGTGGATGTTATGTTATTTCTTTTCTTAGACTATATAGACAGTGGTATGTGGATTATAAAGTTGACGGAATAAGAGTTATTTATTATCCGCTGCAATATTCTTTTCTATTTGTGTATATCTTAGCCCATGTGATTATCGTTGGGGTTTTCTCCCCTGTAGAGACTTGCTCTCATCCGACATGGGTTGGTATAACTATCACGCTCCGACGCGGAATATCGGAGCGCGAAGGCAGTTGCAAGAAAAGGGTATAGAGTGAGTACTAGACATCGAACCATTGCACATTGAATAATACTAAAGCAAATCTTTCTCATTAATAACCTTTCGAATGTCTAGTTACAACCACTAATATCAGAGCCATTCTATAGGGCCCAATTACATTGCAATAAAAGGAAATAACTAACTACAACTCTAAGATAACATAATGACTCGAGGGTACTCCTGGCTTCACTCTTGGTCATCCCCTTCCTCGTGAGTGTATGTGTCATCCTCGGTCTCACCTGAGAACACAACATCAAATAACGTAGGGTGAGCGATAATGCCTAGTAGGACTTAAATCTCAGGCTCAAGCAGGCTTTAAATAATTAATGCATTTAATGGCAGAGTATCTAAAGATAGCAGGTACAAGAGAGTCAAAATATAGCAAGAGATAGCACAACAGGTAACAGGATAGCACAATAGCACGAGATCGAATATAGTTTCCAAAAATAGCACAAGTATCGAGTATAGCACGAATAGCAGGATGGCCATAGCACAACTAGCACAAGTATAATAGCACGACGAGTATAGCACTTGTTTGTCATTCTAAACATCGAGAGAGTATAGCACGTTTTGTGTTTTGATTGTCATATAGATAGTCGAGATAGATAGCACTTGAGTGTAATGCCAAACACTCTGATCATTTAGCTCCCATGGGCACTAGCACTTTCGGGCGCACATCCCAGGACCAGATCGGGCCCTTTATATATTGTCAGGCATTGGTTATATTGTTTATCTTTAGAAAATCAGTCAATGGCCAATATAGAGTACCAAGAATAGTTAAGAGCACTAGATGAATAGAAGAGATAGTAGAGAGAACGTGAATAGATGAGCGAGTAGAGTATAGATGAGAGCTAGTGAACATTGCACGTAATACGACAAGTAAACAGGCGATAGTAACAGTTGCACAACACGCGCACTTGGTGTTGGCAGTCAGGTGGAACTCACGATCCAACCACTCGCCATGTTAAGCACAAGTCCAGAGGTCTAACGTGATTCAAGGTAAGAGTGAACTTCTAATAGCCGTTTGGATCATATTGATCCCTAAGGTGTAATGGGTGTTGGGGTACAACCGGCTCGTCGACCATGTGGGAATCCATGATCAGAGGAGACTTACGGAGGCCTTGTGCAAGAGTTCACTAGTCCGGCGAAAGGAATATCCGACGGAGAGTTCACCCCAAGCCAAGTAGAGTGTGTATAAAAAAACAGGTGCTCGACGTTCTAGAGGAATTCTAGAACAGTGGAGCGTCAATATCGGTATATAAACAACGCAAGAAACAAATACAAGTCCTTTAAAATAGGGCAATTAATATGCTTTATTGCAATAAATTACCAGATACATTTTGAGATATTTTCTGTAAGATTTCAGCCATATATGGATGGTTCATGTGTGTGCATGTGTAAGAGAAATCATAGATAGAAATAAGTCGTGAATATGTATTTTAAACATTCAATATAGCTCCATTTTAAGTAGGGTGTTTATTGGGGTATAACGGTAAAAGGCGTAAAGTGACAGAAATACCCTTTTTTTTGGGTTTTTCATCAAAATTCTTCTGAAGGCGACGTACCCCTGTACGGGTCGCGACAGGGTCAGGACAGAACGCGACATGGTCTAAAAAGGGTCGCGACATGGCTTGCAGATCGGGTTCTGAGAACGCGACGGCTCACCTGTCGCCTTCTTGGTCACGACAGGTAGGCTGTCGCAATCGGAGCCCAGAAAGCGACATATCGAGGTGTCGCCTTCTGGTTGTCTGCGCCTGACTCTGACAGGAGTTAGACCAGACATTGGATTGCGGACCAAGGATATCAATTTTTGATATAGGGTTGTTCAGAAAATCATAACTAATTATATATGCAATGAAAAATCATGAAACCAGTGGCAAATGAAACTAGACAGGCGAGAGTACTTCCAATAATTAGGAATTTGAAAACAATCATGGTATCGACATAGTTATAACAAGTTGAACAAGAAGCAACTTGATTCCAGGTGCAGCAGAGATGAATGATTTAATTCGAGCAACATGCTTGATAAAAATTAGGGCTTTTAGGGGCGACAGTTCCCTAATGATCATCAGTATCTCCCATAAAAAATTCAAGGCATGGGATTTAGTATTCATGGAGAACAAGAATTATGAAGAGGGTTCGGGGTCAAGAGAGTTGCAGAACTTCGAAATTCAAGAAGAAAATATTGGCTTGATGGAAAATTATGAAATTTGAGGGTTTTGTTCCTGATGTATGGAACAATACAGACGAAATATTAGGATTTTTGCTTGTGAGAATGCCTACCTTTGACTCGATTTATCTTCTAGGGCTTAGAACTCCAAGAACGAGGAAGAAGCTCCAAGAACTCCTTCTTCCCACGAGATCCTCTCCTCCTTGGCCTCTTCTCCACATCCAACAACCTTTGGCAACGAGCTAGGGTCGGCCAAGAGGGTTTAGGAAGTGTATTTAAGCATGTATGGGTTCCTATTCCTATTTCTACTCTAATTGCTCTTAATTACGAGATTTCCTAACTCCAACCTTCCTTCCTTGCTTTCCAATCTCTATTTAGGCTAGGAAGAGATCCAAATTCGTGCTAAACCATATGGGGTGGGTTTAGGAATCCTATTTCAACTCCAATTGCCACTTTTATTGCATTAATAACTCCTTTCCAATTATGAGATAATTAAACTCCGAATATAGGGTATTTTCTCTATTATTCCCCTTTCTAAAATCTCTATTTAGCCCACTAATTTGTAATGGGTCAATATAGCAAAGTCCATTACTCCTTTTCTTTTAATGGGTTTTATTAAATGCTCTTTTCATTTAATATCCCTTTTTCTAAGTATTTTTTTAATTTATTATTTAAATTTTTATTTTTCTAAAAAATTCAGGTTGCTACAATAACCGTACCAGGCGGAACTAGACCGTTATACTTCTCCCCCTTTGTGGCATCAATAGAAAGGACAGAAAATATAGAGAGAGAAAATTTGGATAGAGAAAGATGAACATAGCATATAAAAATAAAATTACAACTGATCAGGAAGAGCTAGGGAGATACAGAGAAGGTGGCACTTGATCAAAGAATGGTTGAAGATGATACCAAAGCTTCTTCTCATTCTCAGGGAATACATGGGAAAAATTAGAACTATCAATATTATAGGAGGAGCCTACAGAAGGAAGTTTCCTATATGACTTACGGTGTTAGCGATGATACCAAGAAATCTTCTTGTGAATGGCATCACCAAGCAGAGTTTGCCTAAGAGGAATGAATTTCGTACTAGCAGCTTTATGCTGAAACTCATGAACTATGATATTCCACTGAAGACCTTTTGATTGTGCTGTTGATTTGGCCTTGTAGTAGATTATGTATCTGTGTGTCCATTTTAGGGAGACATTCTTCCAAAGGTCATCATAACTCTTATTGAAATATGAAGAGGGAGACATTTTCTGCTTTTTACACTCTTTATCCTCTTCAGGATAACAAACTGGCCACTGATCCTCGGCCAGTCTCTCAGACTCAACAAAACTGTGCTGAAAATCTTTGGGATATGTTGAATTCTTTGGGGCATTCATCAGGGCAAACCTATGAAAGCAGAGCTTAATGTTGTACTTGATTTTGAACCTGACAGCTAGCTTGATGTGCCTATTAAAAACTACTTGAGCAAAAGCTTTTATGGATGAAACTTCACCTATTAGGCTAGGGTATAGTTCTGAGGGTAATCCAACTATCATGGATGGAGAGATAGCTCTTTGCCCATGGAGTAACATAGCCCACTGACCCCTACTGACTTCAACTAGATTTAACCTAAATATTTCTTCATTGAACTGCTTCATCTTGCTAAAACTGGTGCTCTTTTATTAAGTTCCAAAAAGATAAAAAACATCTAAGATTCAAATGAGAGAAGAGATTTAATAGTAGACTGCTCCTGTCTTTAGCTTGCCTAAACTTTGTTGCTTCTCCAGGATAGATTGACCAGAAATCCTCATCTGTTAGACTATGACTCTTCTGAGTGATGAGATTTAAAGCATCTAGAGGAACTTCCTTGCCTTTGATCAAGAGGGGAAGCCAGTCGTTGAGTTTGTAGTCTGGCAACTGATGGACTTCAAGAAAGATTTTGATTTGCAAAAATTCTTGTAAAAGAGCAAAAATGCGTTCAAAATGATAAATGAAGGCATACCAAAAATGAGGAAATGATTGGCTAGGTTTATTTTTCCTCTTCTGCCCAACGAGAGATGGAAGTACCATACTGGGCACTATCTGAGCAAGAGAGTGAGTAGGAAGAGCAGAAGGAGGAGTAGACAAGGTAGGAAGAGATGATAAAAATTGTGGTGCTAAGGTGTGAAGAGTTGGTGTATTATCAGATGGTGGAGTGTATGTATACACTTATGGAAATGAGGCAAAAGAGGTGATTGAATGAGAGGGAGGTTGTTCCTCTAGCTGGGAAGTAGATGGGGGAGGAGGATTAGAGGAAACTGGAGGTAAAGGAGTAGGTTCAGTGGAGGGAAAGATAACAAAACTAAATTTGACTAACTTCCTCCTGACTCTTCTCTTGAAGGTCTGAACCCTTGGCTGAGCCTCTTCTGCCTGTGAGGACTGTTCTGTTGGCTGCACTTCTGGTTCCACTGATTGCTGTTCTAACTGCTCAGAAGGCTGCTCTGGCTGAGGTTGCTGCTGTTGCTATTCAACAGGTTGATCTGAAGATTTCTCTGGCTCCACAGCTGACTAATCTAACTACTGCTCTGGCTGTTATGCTAGTTGTTCAGGCTGTTGCTCTTCTGGCTGAGTGGCAGTGGTTGGTGCTGGAGAGCTGCCTTGCCCTACTGGCAAACAAACATATAGAGCTAATCCTTCATCTACTGAACTTCTTCAGATAGAAAATCAAACTTGACATCTGTGACAACCCACCTCCACCCAGTACGGTTATACCAACCCACATCGGATGAGTGTGAGTTGCTACAGGGGAGAAAACCCCAACGATCGTCACATGGGCTGAGATATACACAAATAGAAAAGAATATTGCAGCGGAAAATGAACAACTCATATTCCATCAAATTTATAATCCACATACCACTGTCTATATAGTCTAAGTAAAAGAAATAACATAACATAACATCCACTAAATATAGCCAGTTTCCAAGTGATAAATAACCAAAGTCCAAATTACAATTACATCACATACTAAGAAATAAACTATAAATCTTCAATCTACTCTTCACGCTCCATGTAGGATCTCGCTAACTCCTCAGCGTCTAAGTGTCCAAAAATGTTATCAAGGGTGAGTCTACGCAATAGACTTAGAAAGCAACTTATAATTGCAAACCACACACATACCACACATGCTTCTAACTGTTTAACACTTTATTAACTATCACTTTATCATTAACATACTAGTAATTAACAGTTAAACTAACACATGGTCATGCTATAACATGGATAATTAAACATGGAATCTATTAAACAAAGCTATACTAACTCATGTATGACAAGAATTCTAAACATGGTCACTTATAACATGGTGTCACTAACATGAGAGCATTGATATAATCACATGCTTGCAATTTTTACTTTCACATGATACTAACACATTACTTATATTAAAACTGATAACATGATACTACTAACATGCTCATCAAGTAATTACTAATTCTTGAACATAATTAACATACTTCTACAAATGGTACTAACATGATATGACAATTATCATTTAACATGGATCATATTAATACATGCACTCACTTTCTAATGAAATATTCACATGCACTTTTACCTTAACTTTCATATGCACATAATCTTTCACATTTCCCATTCACATTCACTGACACTTGATTTCACATAGCTTTCACATAGTTTTCACTTTTCACGATCACGATCACATATCACATCACTTGCACATACCTTGTGCCATGTTCACATATCACTTTACACATTATTCACATATTCACTTTTACACAAGATGAGGCACAGCCCAAACCACCACTAGAGAAATCACACAATCACATATACATACTTAATCGCTAGGCAAAACGATCAAGTCTTGGTCACTACGCAAAACCGGGGGAAGCCCTCCCCACCATTACAAGTGGAACTTGTCCACCTCCAGGATTTCACACGACTCGTTGCCCCGGGTATCACGTAACACAATTGAGCCTTCCCATAGGGGCACTACTACAGTACGGCTCCACGCAATCTATGGTGGCAGTGTCTCATTGGCACAACTTTTATCTTTCACATTAACACATTATTTTATGCATATATGTCACATATTCTCTCTTTCCATGCACATGCACACTTATGACATGAAACATATATTAATCACTTTCAGATACTCAGATTAATCATGAACAGTAAGAACCTAATCATGAGGCCAATCACATTTTTAAACTAACTTGGAACTTATTATTAAAACATGGTACTGAAAGCTTAAAAAATTCATTAATAATTGTACAGTAATCAGATCAAGATCAAATTCTAACCACGGAGTGAATGTGGCAAATGGAACATCTCTGTATTTTTTAGAATTTATGGAATAGTAAATCTATTTTTCATAATTAAAGACAAAATCAGGTTATTATTCACAAAAAGCACTAATTATCCAAGAACAGAAATAAAACGAGGTAAACAAGCCCTATAGCATGCTTACAGTAGTCTAAACAACTGAAGTACATAGTTCTCCAATCTTTATAACATGCATACAACAAGAAAATCAAATTTATCAAGTATTCACATGCTTTTTCCTATAAACAAAAATTCAAATAATTTTCATAATTAACAAAAATTAATCTAGGTTGCCTAAACTCATCAAGATGATTAACAGGTCAAGATAGAATGAAAAGAACTCAAAAACCACCACAAAATCTCATAAAACCATCGCATATGGTGAAACTATAAATTTTTAGACAAGATGAACTTGACGTCAGCATATGTTGCCGTCAACTTCAGGTTAACGGCACAGTCCTTGCCGTGAACCTCCCAGACTACACAAAGTACAAACCGATGGCAAGAAAATATGGCAAACTACATCAAAACAATTTTCTAAAAATCTAGAAAAATAGGAAAACCTTAAGGGACAAGTTTACAGAGAGAAACCTGAAGTTACTTGCCTCAAGAAAATTCTAGAACATGAGAATTTAGCCGATGAAGCCCTCTTTCACAACCAAAGAGGTATCCTCCAAGCACGATCAAATCTGTTGTCTTGAGCACGATCTGGCCACGATCTCCTCATTCAGAGCCTTCCCCTCAGGTCGTGGAGGCTTTCTCTTCACAGCATCAACCTCGAACAATCAGCAACATGGTCGATCTACCCTCGGGATTGCCCTCTCCCTCTCTCTCCTCTCACAACACCAAAATCCAAGCAAGAGAGTAAAAGTTCTCTCCCCCAAACGATCCCTCTATATATATAGAGAGCCAAGGGTTGTGATTGGGGTAAGATCCTTGCCCTAACATGACTCTATTCCTTCAAACCTATCCAAAGGAAACCACTAGTTTTGGAGAGAAACTCGGACTAGAATACGCAGAAGTTGACGTCAACCTAAGTTGCCATCAACAGAAATATTGACGTCAACATTTCAATAAATATTGATGTCAAAACACATTGACGTCAACACAGAGCAAGTAGTAGGTTGATGTCAACAACATCTTGACATCGCACACACTTGACGTTAAGAGCCCCCTTGCAGAAAACCCCTGATTCAGCCAAAACACGTCGTCTGGGGTCCCAAACGCCGACCAAATGAATTTCTGAAAGCGCAAACTTGTAGAAAACTTGTTGGGCATTACAACATCAATCTGGTGTATCTGCATCTGGAGTACACGAAGCATATCTTGCTGCTTGAGGACCACATTGAGCACATCCTCAATGGTCTTGCTAGTCTCCCCCTGAGACCTTGGCTAGGTCTCAACTAGGGGTGGAGAGCCATGGTGGACTTCTTCTATAGCAGACTCAAAAGGTGTAGGACTTGGAATTTCTTCTTCATGAGCTACTACTTTACCCTTGAGATCTCTAAGGACTTGATTAATAGTTTCTTCAGGGAGATCTTACTTAAGGGGAGGTCCTGCTTGCTCAGCTTGTTCTGGCTCTTGTGCTACTGCCTCTTCTCTAACTAGTTCTCTTCTGACTACTAGAGGCTGAACTGGTTGAGAAGTGAAGAAGCCCTATACCTCATATGGGAATGAGTCATGAGTGCAGTTGGGTACAGAGTCCTTAGTCCAAAAATTTTGGGCTTTATCCTCTAAGATGTAGTGATTTCTGTGAAGGGTGGATAGCCTAATCTTCTCTTTTATTGACATAGAAATTTCATCTGACAAATCCACTGAAATGTTTCTGAAATAAGTATGAACAAAGGTCCATAAGGAAGAGATTCTTGTAAAAATTTGGACCCTGCCATCCTCTCAAGAATAATAAAGGCAAGATTTACTTGGTGCCTCTGAGTAGCCCAAAACAGTAAATTGCCATCTCTGGCTGTGATGGACGAATGTGTCCCAACCCTAGGAGTGATAATAGTGGTGATGATGGCATGGAGGAGCCTCTTCTCTGCAGAGAGATCATTGATAAGAAGCCCCCTTTTTGAAATAGCTCCACGGCTACCAATAATCGCTGATTTTTGCTTTTCCACAGACATCACCTCACATATCTTGTGCCCGGTAGAGGGGCAATCCAAAATTTCTACTAAAAAATCTCCAGAGATAGAAATCTAAGTACCTTTTACATATCCTTGTAGAGACCCATCTGCTGAGACTTGAAGGATCACATAAAATGCCTTCACTACATCCTCAAAAGTTGGCTCGTTGATCTGACACAGCCTTGTCCATCCCATAACATCTAGGGTTTCTGCCACTCTGAACTGAGTCCTCTTGTTAGTTGAGAAAAGTCTACAATCTTTCCAGGACAAATCGAGGCTTTGGCAGAGGTGAGTCTGTTGAACTGTTCCGGAGAGAAAAAGGAACCGTCCAGAGCCCTAGAAGAGGCTATCTAAGCCAAGACGAGAGAAGAAACTAAGAATGATTGTAAAGGAGATGTAAAATGAGTCCAAAGGTGTCAAAGATCCTACCTTTCTTTAGAAAAATTGAAGAAAATCAGAGATTCATACTATTGGTTCCGCCAGAGTCAGAGAGAGACATGGGAACCAGGAAGACGATGAGAGAGTCGGAGAGATTTCAAAGGAGGTGATTTTGAAAGAGAAGGAAGGAGTTTATATAAAAGAGGGAAAAACTAATGAGAACCGGGGATCGAGAGATTAACCACTGAGATTGAGTGAATAAACAAACATTATTTAACTCTCCCCCAAATATAATTAAACCCCCCTTTTTTTAAAATTAATAGTAACTCCGACTTCCTAAACTCTAACTTCCTAAACTCTTACTTTTGAGAAGTCGAAGGTTCAGGACTTAGAAAGATAGATTATACAAAGTTCTCAGAGTTTAAAGAATTCATTCAGGATTGCACATTCTTATTTCTCTTCTAATTGAAGTAAACCTATCCTCAAGAAGTGTTTAGTAAGAATATCAGCTAATTGATTATCTATAGTAACAAATTCAAGTAAAACATCACTATTACTTACATGGTCCCTGATGAAATGATGTCTGACCTCAATGTGCTTGGTTCTTGATTGCTGGATTGGATTTTTGGTCAGATTGATCGCACTTGTGTTATCACACAGCATTGGAATTTCATGGAATTGACTATAGTCTTCCAGTTGATGTTTGATCCACAACAGTTGGGTGCAGCAACTTCCAACTACAATGTATTTTGCTTATGTTGTGGACAATGCTACTGAATTTTATTTTCTGGAAGACCAAGAAATTAAGCACCCTGCAAGAAATTGACAAGTACCACTGGTACTTTTTCTGTCTATCTTGCATCTAGCATAGTCAGCATCATTATATCCAAGCAATTTAAATTCATAACATTAGGGATACCATAAACTCAATTTACTTGTATTTATAAGACATCTAAATATTCTTTTAACAAGATTAATAAGAGATTCTCTAGGATCAACCTGAAATCTGGCACATAAACATACATTGAACATTATCTCTAGTCTACAAGCAGTAAGATAGAGTAATGACCCAATCATACCTCTATATATCTTTTGATCTGCTTTCTTGCCAAATGGATCAGTATCTATCTTTATTCCTGAGCTCATGGGAGTTCCTAATAGCTTACACTTGTCAAAGCCATGCTTAAAAAGTAAATTTGAAATATACTTAGTTTGAGAAATGTGAGTGTCATCCTTGGTCTGCTTGATTTGCAAGCCAAGAAAGTAATTAAACTCACCCATCATGCTCATTTCAAACTCACTTTGCATATGGTTTTCAAAGAATTTGCAAAGTGATTCATTAGTAGAATCAAAAATAATATCATCAACATATATTTGTACAATTAGGATTCCTTTTGAAAATTTCTTAACGAATAGAGTGCTATCTACTTTACCTCTTGAAAAATGATGTGATAGAAGATTAGCACTTAGTCTCTCATACTAAGCTCTTGGAGCTTGTTTTAGACCATATAGTGTCTTCTCTAATCGAAAAACATGATTTGGATATTCAATATCTTCAAAGCCAAGTGGTTGCTCAACATAAACTTCTTCTTTTATGAACCCGTTTAGAAAAGCACTTTTGACATCTATTTGATAGAAATTGATATTAAGAGAACATGCATATGCTAATAAAATTCTGATTGCCTTTAATCTAGCAGCTGGAGCATATGTTTCACCGAAATCAATGCCTTCCTCTTAGGAATATCCTTGTGCTACCAGTATAGTCTTGTTCCTAGTGATTAGCCCTGATTCATCCATTTTGTTTCTGAAGACCCATCTGGTCCCAATAACTGGATGGTCAAAAGGTCTAGGTACAAGAGTCCAGACCTAGCTGCGTTGGAACTGGTTAAGTTCCTCTTGCATAGTTAGGATACAAAATTCATCTTCCAGTGCACCATTTATTGTCCTAGGCTCAATCTGAGAAACAAATGCAGTGTAATCACATGGAATAGTCATACCTCTTGTTCTTACCCTATCTTGAGGATCACCTATGATATTTACTCTTGGATGATCTCTGTGATACCTCAGTTCTTTAGGAAGTTCTTCATATGCTTCTTCTTGTTGTTGTAGTTCTTCTAGTGGAGGATCTTCCTTGTCTTCATCTTTATCTTCAAGGGAGGCTTGTTCCATATCTCTGCACAATTCTTCAACAACATCTTCTTCTTCTTCTATTTTCTTAATAGAAGGGTTAGTCTCATCAAATAAGACATGAACTATTTCTTCAATTGTTAAACTTTTTTTATTAAACACCGTATATCCTCTAGGTTTTGAGATGTATCCTAATAGTAATCCTTCAGCACTTTTAGCATTTAATTTTTATAAATTATCTTTACCATTATTCAAAATGAAACACTTACAACCAAAGGGTCGAAGGTGACTAACGTTTGGCTTTTTCTCATTGTATAGGTCATAAGGTGTCTTCTTTAATATTGGTCTGATCATGCATCTGTTAATAATGTAGTAGGTTGTGTTGACTGCTTCTGCCTAGAAGTATCTTGGTAGATTGTCTGGCCATGTCCAACAGTGTTTTATTCTTTCTTTCTGCTATACCATTCTGTTGAGGTGTTCTAGGTACAGAGAAATTATATTCTATGCCATTTTCTTCACAGCATCTGACAAACTCTTCATTCTTGAATTCTCCACCATGATCAAATATGATACTGATTATTTGATATTTCTGGTTCTTCTGTACTAGTTTACTGAACTTTATAAATGCTGAAAAGGTTTCTGATTTGGCTTCAAAAAATGATACCCAAGTGTATCTTAAATAATCATCTACTATTACATAACCATATACCATTCCTCCAAGACTCACTATTCTTATAGGTCTAAATAAATCCATTTGAATAAGTTCCAATGATTTTAAGGTTTTTACCATTGTCTTGGACTGAAATGATATCTTGGCTTGCTTCCCTTTTGCACAGGGTATACAGATTCCAGATTTCTTCATTTCTAGCTTTAGGAGATCTTCAACTAGATCATGCTTGATTAACTTTTTGATCACTGAAGTGCTTGCAATTCCTAGTCTTCTATGCCATAAATTAGTCTCTTCACTTTTTGTAGTTGCAAGGCACATGCTAACTTCTTTTAATTTTGCCAACTGTAAGGTGTATAGATTGTTAACTCTTAGAGCTTCAAAGACTATTTTTCCATTCTTTTGAATAACACACTTGTCGTTCTGAAATTTTACCAAGTGACCTTTGTCACACAGTTGACTGATACTAATGAGATTATGCTTTAATCCTTCAACACACATAACATCCTCTATTAAATTCTTTTCTTTTGTTCCTATTATTCCAAGGCCTATCACTTTTCCTTTTCCATTATCACCATATGTGACTTGACCAACTTCATTTCTGAAACTTGTGAATAAATTTTTGTCTCCTATCATATCTCTAGAGCACCCACTATCCAAATACCATTTGGATGCTCTTAGGCGTCCCTGCAAACAGAATTAAGTGAGACTTTTGGTACCCAAATTTTCTTGGATCCTTGATGGTTAGTTTTTGGAATCCAACGCAAGTGTCTAATGGTGCAGGTGTTGTGTGTCCTAATTGATTACAATGACTACAACACAAATCATATACATGCTTTGAATTTGTAGTATTATTAGTTTTAAGTTTCTATTTGTAAACATATTGATTAACCCTTTTAATATTTTTAATTACCTTGCCTTTTACAAACATAGGGGTGAGTATTTTTTAGGATACACAAATTCTTCTACTATCCTACTCCATATTTCTTTTTACCTGTTCTAGCACCTTTTATGTTTTGTTGTTTGTGATTTTGTCTATGGTAGATCTTTTAAATAATTATTTTCCTCTCTTAATTTTTCTTCCTCTTTTAATTCATTTAGATTTGATTCAAGTTCCATGATTTTACCATTTTTAGTTTTTAAATCTTCACATAATAGTTCATTTGATCTTTTAGTTTCAGTTAAGTGTTGTCCTAATCTTTCTACTTCAACTTTCAGAAAGGAGTTGGATTTTTCTTGATTTATTAAATTTAGCTTAACTGTTTTCATTTGTTTGACTAAAGTTTTGTATTTATCATACAACTCATTAAAAGTATCTTCTAGACTATCAGAATCAGATTCTGAACATAAAGTAAAAGAGGTTTCAGAATTTACCTGATCTAGTCCTACTATGAGGGCTAGATTAGCTTGTTCTTCTACTTCTTCTGAACTTGATGAGTCTAAATTTGTTGCTTCCTCATTGTCCCAAGCTGTTGTCATTGCTTTCTTCTTGTATTTTCTGAACTTTCTTTCTTTGCCTTACTTTTTCTCATGCTTGTCAGCCTGATCTCTCTCATTGAGTTTAGGACATTATGATTTGAAATGTCTTGGCTAGTTGCATTCATAACATGTTGGTTCTTTCTTCTTTCCCTTTTGAAATATCTCTTTGAGCCAAACTTCTTTTTCTTGGCAAGGATTCTTTGAAGTTTTCTTCATAGCATGGCTTCATCATCACTGTCTTCAGATTTTTCTTTTCAGTCATCATAAGGTGATGACGAGGAATATGCAACCTTCAAAGCATTTGGAATTTTCTTTTTTGAAGAACTTTCAGAAAAACTATCTGTAATAATTTCATGGGCCATTAGTGAACCAATTAATTTATCTATAGAAAGTTCTGTAAGATCATGTGCTTCTTCATCAGCAGTAACTTTAGGAGTCCATGAATGAGTTAATAATCTATAGATTTTTCTGACTGTTTCATCATTAGTAAGCCTTTTACCAAGTGAGCTTAACCCAACTGTTATATTGGTAAATCTATTATACATTTGAGTAATATTTTCGTTGGGCAGCATCTTGAACTATTCATATTGAGAGACAAGAATATCTATTCTAGTTTGCTTTACTTTATTTGTTCCTTCATATGTTACTTTTAGTTTATCCCACATTTCCTTAGAAGTTTTACATGCCAATAATCTATTAAATTCCTTATTAGATAATGCACAACATAAGTAGTTTTTAGCCTTATAATTTAGAGACATATTTCTTTTATCAGCTATAGATAAAGTAGAAGTGCCATCAGAAAGTATAGTATAATCACCTTGCTCTATTACCTGCCACAGATCAAAGTCTATGCCTCGGATGAAGCATTTCATTCTCATCTTCCAATATTGGTAATCTTGTCCATCAAAGGATGGTGGTCTTGTGACGGACTGTCATTCATAGTTGTAAGCTTCAACTACCATCTCTTCTCAAATCTTTCGATTCTTCTGAGAAGAACTCACTTTGATACCACTTGTTGGATCGAGATGAAGCTTTAGATGTCCTAGACGGGAGGTGAATAGGACTTCTTGCACTTCAAAAATTTTTATCTGCAAGTAAGGTAACACTATATAGTATTGTTAGTACTTAGTGTAGTGTGTGTGAAACAAGTGTAAACTTGACGAAAACAATCAGACAAGTGCACCAAGGATTTATCCTAGTTCGGCCCTTCCAAAAGGAAGTCCTACATCTAGTCCCCAAGAACCCCTTGGGATTTTCACTAACTGCCAAGAACACTTGGCCTTCTCTCAAATTGAGAGGTATTACAACTCACTTGCTCCCAAACAAGTCTTCCCTTCACAGAGGGGTATTACAATCATCTACCACTATAGGTCTTCCCTTCACAGAGGGGTACTACAGGGAACAAACCCCTTGCTGGTTACGACACTGAAAAAAGTCACAGTGTGTCTGCTCAGAAAATGAGCAAACACAGTAGATTAGAAAGAGGAAAACAAAAAGAATGACTACTCTAACTCTTTCTAACTCAAGAAGGTGGGCTGAGAAAATCTAGAATAGAAAAGCCACCCAAGAACACTTGAAAGCAAGAGAGCAAGAAGTTGAAGCTTGAATCAGCTGGCTCTCTTCAGATCTTGTGAGCTCTTCTCTTTTTGTGGTTCTATGCACTCACACGCCTATCTTCTCTTGTATGTATATAATTCAAACTTCAGCCCCATATATAAGACTTTCAGAGTCTTTTGCTTCCCACTGGGAGTTAGCCATTTGAATTTGAACATTGAGAGTCTTGAGATTGCGAGGATGTTTAGCATCAGATCTTCAATGTTAATGTCTTCAGACTATAAGGATGGTTGCATTAGCTTTCCTGAATTCCTGTAAGCAAAATACCATCCAGGTCTTTCTCCATCTCGGGGTTAGAATGAGATATATTCTATTTAATTGTCATCGGTGAATTACATACCTGTCATGATCAAAGAGTTAGTGATATACTTTTGCTTTGATTTGATATGTATACCCAATCCATTTTGATGTTAAAGTCATGACATGATCATGGCTAAAAGCTCCAACCCGACTCAACCGAATCTAATCATAAGTCACATAGACCGAGTACTTATTATTGGTTTTGTATTTGTAGAATACCCTAACAAATCATTTTTTGGTAGAAGAACAACTCCAATTGATTGTTTTAGAGATAATGAACTGGTCATAAATATATCAAAATATTGTACTCTCCTCTATTTCTATGAGTTGGTTTGGAGATTTGATTTATCAAATCATTCAATTTCAATAATATGTTATTTTTTTCTATTAGAAGTATTTGATGTAAATGTAGAATTTACGATTCTATTGATTATACTACTATGCTATACTTCATTATGTAAGTTTGCTTCAAAACAAACTTTTCTTATACTTGTAACAAAATTTAACGCTTTACTAACATTGGTTTGTAACGACCCTCTTTATACCGGTACGATTATATCAATCCACATCAATATAAAGGGTGCCGTCACAGTGGGACATGTACCCAACACAACACAGTAGGTAGAGATCTACATAAATAACTGTAACGACCCTGCCTATACCGGTACGATTATACCAATCCACATCGGTATAATGAATGCCGTCACAGTGGGACATTTACCCAACACTAACGCTAGATTGAGATGTACACGAATAACAAAATATCACATCGGAAATAAATGAATTTATCTTATTCCATCATCATCATTTTATCCACAGTCCATAGAGTAATAAGAAAATACAAATGTCCACATAATACAACTCCAAAGTAAATACATTGTCCATAAGACATACATCACTTAATGATTACATACTTATGAAAAATGAAAGTACAATGTCGGATCTCTACAACACAAGCTACTCCTCTCGCTCGGAGTGGCTCCTAACTATCTCCTATTCCGAATTGGAGACACTTGTCACACCTGTACGCCGAAGCAAGTATGAGTCTAAATAGACCCAGCAAGCAACCCATGAACACAACCATACACATATCACCTACACATGCTAGTTTCCTAAGCATTTTAAGGATATACATGCATGTGCATGCTTTATATTACTTTAACAACTAAGTATGAAAACCTATAACATGCTTTCTACATGCTTGTTCATCATGCTTCAAGATTAAAATCTCATTCAAACCATATGGCAACTATACACAATTTAAGCATGGAATTATACACAAAGTAAATAGCATAGCTAGCATGAATTCTAATCATTTTCTCATGTATTTAACACAATTGCACACACATTTTGCTTGCTGTTTTGACATGAATAAAGAACATTCATATGGGTTTACACTATTTCACATGATAGCACATTCACTTATCAATTTCACCCGCACATATTTCACTTTACACAATTCACATGGTCATATTCACATATTCACATTTTACACTTAGTTGCCATGACACATAGTCTAAACCACCACTAGAAGGACACACATATGCACATTCACTTATCCATCACATAGGCAACATAGTGATAGATCTTGGTTAACTGCGCAGAATCGGGAGAAGCACTCTCCACCCTAACCAGTGGTACTTGTCCACCTCCAGGATTTCATCCTAATTGCCCATAGGATATCACACACATTGAACCTTCCCGTAGGGACTTTACTATGGTACGGTTCCACAACCCTCTATGGTAGCAGTGTCACTAACGGCACATTTTAACACATTTCACATTAACCACATTTTTACTTACACTACTCACATATCATGCACTTAAACACACGTATATGTTTCAGTTTTACCTAACATGATGCTACTGATCACAGTATTAAACAACTCATACCACAGACTTAATCATATTGTAATCATTGCATCATACAAGAATTAAATTTAATATGTTCAATTTGGCAAATATTCATGGTTAAATTCACAACTATACCTATTGACATCTAAACAGTACCAACATTTTATCATAGGTTTCAAACATATAATACAACACATGCTCAATTTCCATATTTTGTAGATTTGTAAAATATTTATAACAATTTAAAATGATTCAGACATATTTATCACTACATTCATTTAAATAAGTTCCACAATAATTCAGTCACACCCGACAGTGCCAACACTTGTATACAGTTATGATACCGACATGGAAAAATTATGAAATCCTAACTCACAACAGATCTATTTACACAAGATTAAACATGGTCATTTCATGCTCACAGTTCAATTACAGAAAATATAATAATTAACGCAAATCACAAAAATTCGATACCTCCTCATGACATGACCTAATGCTTGTTCCTGACTCAACATAAATTCCACAGTATGCACAGACCACCACAAGTCCGAATACAATCACACTAATGTGAAAATTAAGGTTTTGTGAAACCCAGACGAACTTGGCGGCACACAAGTTGCCGCCGACAGAGGTTAACGGCACCAGAAGTTGCCACCGACCAAGGATCTTAACGGTAGCAAATGTTGCCATTAAGTTCCTATCTGTAGAAGTACAGACAAAACGCACACAAACACAATGAATGGGGGGTTCCAGGACACAAGATAAATTCTGTAAAATTCCTAAGACCTAGCTGACATGTGAAGGGATGATGTCCAAAGGTTACTTGCCTCCTAAAAATTTCTAAATCAAAGTTATTTACCGAAGATGCTCTCCTCGGCCAAGCCAAGAAGCACCCAAACTCCCCTCGAACCGGTTTTTGTGATGAAATATGATGCACGCGGAGTCGGGGAAGTCTTCCTCAATGATCAGAGCTCCCTCCAGTCGAGGTAGAACGCCGAAAGATGCACCTAATCGCCTGATCCAGATCTCCAAAGTTTGAGTTTCACATAAAGTAGTCTAGGGTTTTGACAAGAGCCAAAAGACCTAATCTGTCTGGAAGAAAGAGTTTTTATAGAGCCAAGGGGTCGGCTTACGCAATAGATAGGGTATCCTACCGTTGGAGGTAGGTTTCCAAAACTGAAACCGAAGAAATCGCGGCCATTTCTAGATCTAAAACTGCACAATTTCTGGGAAATAGACGGCCACATTGGTTTCCACCAACTGGTAGTTGGCATCTATCGATCTGGACGTCGACTCCCTCTAAACGTCCATGCATGTTGAAGTTAACATGCACTTCGTCCAGAACACAGAATTGCCCATTTATATATATATATATATATATATATATATATACACTATATACATGCAATGTATAATGTATAATCTAAGCTTCATCGATACAACATAAATAGAAGCAACATGTACACAAGTAAACACATGTATACATATGTACAACATTATTCAAATTCAATATGTACAGAAATAAATACATATACATATAGACATGTACATATGCACACATAGCAGCTAATACATAATAAGACAAAGTCAAATAAAAGAGCAAAATTCGAGGGCCTTACACCCTCTCCCCCTTAAAGAAAACTTCGTCCTCGAAGTTAGAACGACACTACTCAAACAATTGGGGATAATTCTTCATCATAACATCCTCATGCTCCCAAGTAGCCTCCTGTCTCGAGAAGTTCCGCCATAGAACCTTCACGGACGCAATGCTCTTGTTCCAGAGATGCTGAATCTTCCGATCAAGAATAGCGACTGGTTGCTCAACATATGATAGATCTGGCTGGATCTCCACTGTCTCATGACTAATAACATGAGATGGATCACGCACATACCTCCTGAGCATAGATACGTGGAAAACGGGATGAACACTAGCTAACGCTGGGGGTAAAGCTAGCTCATATGCCACGCAGCCCATCCATCTCAAAATCTCAGATGGACCAATGAATCAAGGACTCAACTTGCTATGCCTTCCAAATCTAACAACACCTCGAGCAGGCAAAACTTTCAGAAATACATGCTCACCCACCTCGAACTCCAAATCCTTTCTCCTGTTGTCGGTGTAACTCTTCTGCCTATCCTGCGCCACAACAAGCCTCTTCCTGATAAGCTGGATCTTATCCGAAGTCTCCTGCACTAACTCTGGACCAATCAACTGCCTATCACCAGTCTCCTCCCAACATAAAGAAGATCTACAAGGCCGACCATACAACGCCTCAAATGGATCCATACCAATACTCGCATGAAAACTGTTGTTATATGTGAACTCCACAAGAGGTAAATGATGCTCCCAATCACCCTTCCAATCCATTACACATGCTCTCAACATATCCTCGAGCGTCTAGATAGTCCTCTCAAACTGTTCATCTGTCTGAGGATGGAACGCCGAACTAAGCTTCAATTTGGAACCTAAAGCATCCTAAAGACCCTTCCACAGCCTCGATGTAAATCTCGGATCTCGATCCGAAATGATCGACTTCGGCACACCATGCAACCTAACAATGTTACTGACATACAATCTAGCCAAACTCTCAACTGATTGCTTCTTCTTCATAGGAAGAAATATGCAATCTTAGAGAATCTATCTACAACTACCCAAGTCAAGTCATTGCCTTCACTGATCTGTGCAAACCCGTTACAAAATCCATAGTGATGGCCTCCCACTTCCATACTGGGATCTCCATCTTCTGCATAAGACCAGATGGTTGCTGACGCTCGGCCTTCACTTGCTGGCATACTAAACACCTGGATACAAAATCCACCACATCTTTCTTCATGCCAGACCACCAAAATGATCTCTTTAAATCTTAGTGCATCTTAGTGTTACCTGGATGAATAGAGATCCTCGACCTATGAGCTTCTACTAGAACATGCCCACGGACATCTACAAGATCGGGAACACAAACTCGGTGATGAAATCTAACCACAGAATCCTCATCATGAGCAATTCTCGCCTTGCCTACTAGTTCCTGAAGCCTAGGATCAATCTTCTTCTGCTCAATTACCTCATCAAGCATAGTAGACCGAATGGACAACTAAGCTACAAAAGCCTGACATAATAATGGCTCTAACTCGGTCATCGCACATGCAGCATCCTCCAACATCTTCCAATCCTGTTTGAGCAAAGACCTCTTCCTGCTAAGAGCATTCTCTACGACATTCGCCTTTCCTGGATGATACTGAAGGTCGAAGTCGTAGTCCTTGAGGAACTCAATCCATCTCCTCCACCACAGGTTTAATTCCTTTTGAGAGAAGAGATACCTCAAGCTCTTATGGTCAGTGAACACCTCAAATCTAACACCATAAGATAGTGTCTCCAGATCTTCAATGCATGAACCACTGCCGCAAACTCCAAATCACGAGTCGGATAGTTACGTTCATGCTCCTTCAACTGACGAGAAGCATACACCACTACCCTTCCCTACTGCATTAACACACAGCCTAAGCCAATCCGAGATGGATCCGAATAGATGGCAAAACCCTGTACACCACTTGGCAAAATCAACACCGGTGCAGAAGTAAGCTTAGGCTTCAACAATTGAAAGCTACTCTCACACTCTTCGGACCATACAAAACCCTTTCTGGTTAGCTTAGTCAAAGGGGCTGTGATAGATGCAAATCCCTTAATAAATCGCCGATAATAACCCGCTAAACCAAGGAAACTCCGAATCTCCGATGGGGTCCTGGGAATCTCCCAATCTAATATAGCCTGGACCTTCGCTGGATCAATTGCTACACCAGCACCGGAGATAACATGCCCAAGGAAATGAACCTCGCGCATCCAAAAATCACACTTGCTGAATTTTGCATACAGCTTGTGCTCTCAGAGAACTTCTAACACAACCCTCAAATGCTGACGGTGTGTAGCCTCATCCGGAGAATAGACTAGAACATCATCGATGGACATCACTACAAAACTATCTAAATAAGGTCTAACCACCCTGTTCATGAGATCCATGAACACTGCAGGGGTGTTGGTTAGACCAAACGAAAGAACTAAAAACTCATAATTTACATAACGAGTCCTAAAGGCTGTCATGGACACATCTTCACTCCTAATCCTCAAATGATGATAGCCAAACTGCGAATCAATCTTGGAAAAGACCGATGCATTCTGCAGCTGGTCAAATAAATCATCAATCCGCTGTAAGGGATACCTGTTCTTTACAGTTACATGGTTGAGTTTTCTATAATCGATGCACAACCTAAGTGAACCATCCTTCTTCTTTACAAATAATACAGGTGCGCCCCAAGGAGATAAACTAGGGCGAATAAATCCCTTATCTAGCAAATCCTGCAACTGCTTCCTTAACTCAGCTAACTCCGTAGGTGCCATTCGATATGGAGCCTTTGAGATAGGAGAGGTGCCTAGAAGCAACTCTATAGTAAAGTCTATCTCCCTAACCGGTGGCAATCCACACAAATCATCAGGAAAAACATTTGGAAACTCTTGCACTACATCAATCTCCTCAAGGGTAGGTGACTGATTAGCCTTCGGTACTAATACCACGCTGGCAAGTAATGCGTCACATCCCTTGTTCACCATCTTCATCGCCTTCATGGCGGAGATAACAAACCTTCCGGCTAAGTTCCTTGGCAATGGATGTGAAAACTCATCCTCACCAGGAATACGAAAAGTGATCTTTTTCCCACGACAATCTACTAAAGCATAGTGCTCCTCTAGCCAATCCAGACCAAAAATAGCATCATAGTCATTCATCTTTAGCAAAAAGAAACATCCATCTAGGACTCGATCCTCAATGAACACAGGTAAAGACGGAATACACTTCCTAGTCGATAACGTTCCCACTGGTGTGTGCACAGACAATGGAACCTCTAACTCCTCAGCCTTTAATCCTGACTCTACATCTAACTGCCTAGCAAACCGCTCGAAAATGAACGAGTGAGTGTCACCCGTATTAAACAAAACCCGAGCGTGCATACGTATGTAAAGAACCGTACCTTCGGTGACGTGCTCCACCTACTCGGCATCCTCACGCACTAACGCAAACACTCGAGCTTGGGCTCGAGGCCTTCCTGGTCTTCCTGTAGCTGGCGTTGCTGCTGCTGGCGCTGCATGTTGGAATCCCTACTGAAGTCTGGGACAATCCCAGATTTGATGCTGCCTGCTCCCACACTTTAAGCACTTCCCTGCTAGCTTCCTGCACTAGGTACCTCCATGTGTCCTTCCACAGTGAGGACACTCCTTCTTGCCGCTGGGCCGAACGTCGAGGGACCTCGGTGAAGCAGCCTGCTGACTACTCACTGCCACGGGACGCTGTAGTGACTGGTATGCCGCCTTCTTCCTATCCTGCCGCTGGAAAGGAGGTGCAGACCTTTTTTGCGAAGCCTTCTTCTCTTCTAGGTCCTGCTCCATCTCGCTCTCCTGCCTACAAGCCATGCTGAGAGCTTCATCAAGGTTACGATGGTCAAACGCCACAAACCTCGACCTCAATGATGGCTTAAGGCCCATCACAAATTTCTTCGCCTTCCTGAACTCATCAGCCACTATGTGAGGTGCATACTTAGACAATTCAGAAAACCTGGCCCCATACTCAAGTACGATCATGGAGCCCTGGGTAAGAGTAAGAAACTCCTGCTCCATCTTGTCCTGGATATGCTCCGGGATGAACTTGGCCCAAAAGAGCCTCACGAACTCATCACATGCCACCTCAACAGCACCGTCCTCAAATCGAGTGCGCTGTAAAGAGGACCATCATACATCGGCTCTCTCTCCTGCAACAAACCAACCATAAGGACCAATCTAACCAAATCTAAACTTAATGCAATTACATGTAATTTAATTAAATTAATACCTGAAGCATGTAGGTGGCCAAGCTGACCTTGTCCTCCTCAGCACACCTAATCGCCCGGAAGATCTTCTCAATCTCCCTCATCCAGCTCTCCACAATCAATGGCTAACTCTCCCGCATAAAAGAGGGTGGAGCCATCCTCTTGAATCGCTCCATGATGGAAGGACCACCATGGCCATGCTCCTTGGGAACTGGAGCCGGAGCCTGAGCCTACTGAGCCTCCAGCTAAGCCTGGAGTGTAGCCTGGGTATGCGTCTACGTCTGCATAACCTACACCTGGCCTTGCATGAATACTCCATAATCCACAGACAGTGGTGGAGGAAGAACTGCAGGACCCTGGGATGCTGGGGCCTGCTGCTCATCCCTATCCTCACGTCGCTGCTCATCATCACGAGCATGGGCACCACGCCTACCACGAGAAGCCATAGTCTGAAAAAAAAACAAATCAATCATAGTTAGAAACTAAGTTATTTAGCCCTAACCATGTTCTTATCTATCTTTCATTCATTATTAGTCATTTCTACACATGTGGACAATTCTATAAAGACTTAGCATAATATGAAGATGATGGTTTACTCATGTACAATCTCAACCTTGTCGCTCTGATACTAATCTCTATAACGACCCTCCCTGTACTGGTACGATTATACCAATCCACATCGGTATAATGAACGTCGTCACAGTGGGACATTTACCCAACACTAATGCTAGATTGAGATGTACACGAATAACAAAATATCGCAGCGGAAATAAATGAATTTATCTTATTCCATCATCATCATTTTATCCACAGTCCATATAGTAATAAGAAAATACAAATGTCCACATAATACAACTCCAAAGTAAATACATTTTCCATAAGACATACATCAGTTATTGATTACATACTTATGAAAAATGAAAGTACAATGTCGGATGTCTACAACACAAGCTACTCCTCTCGCTTGGAGTCGCTCCTAACTATCTCCTCTTCGGAAGTGGAGACACCTGTCACACCTGTACGCCGAAGCAAGTATGATTCTAAATAGACCCAGCAAGCAATCCATGAACACAACCATACACATGTCACCTACACATGCTAGTTTCCTAAGCATTTTAAGGATAAACATGTGCATGCTTTATATTACATTAACAACTAAGTATGAAAACCTATAACATGCTTTCTACATTTTTGTTCATCATGATTCAGATTAAAATCTCATTCAAACCATATGGCAACTATACACAATTTAATCATGGAATTATACATAAAGTAAATAGCATACCTAGCATGAATTCTAATCATTTTGTCATGTATTTGAAATGTTGCAGAAAAACTGCTATGAAGAAATCTAGAAGGGGGTTGAATAGATTTCTTAGAATTTTATGATTCACTTCGATTAGCATCTTAGAGAAATTGAATTCAGTATGAAATCTAAAGATCAATGTCACTTCTAAACAAATTAGACCAGTTTGATGGTGAAATGCTAACGAGCCTATCAAGCATCTAACGCAAGAGATGAGCAAACCACAATAACAGAGAGATTTAGGGTGGTTCGGATTACACAACAGTGTATCCTACATCCACAATCCACACACACACACGAATGTGGCTTATCTTTCCAGTTCAAAAAGATCCCAAGGATCACACACACACTCTGAGACACCGAAATCTCATATCCAATCACACACACACACGAAATTGGGCACAAGAATTGCACCAATTTCACAAAACACACATTATGGAATGAGTTTAAGAGTGAGGAACCAGATTGAAGAATCAATAGCAGATGGAAGGCTTTTGGTTCGAATCTCCCGATTTATGCTTGAGTAATGGGGACAAGCTCTTCTGCTTCAGCTCCTGGAAGAAGACTCTGATGGCTCGAAATTCTCCTTCAGTTGGATTATCGAAGATGCTCAAAGCTTTTGTTCCTTCAGATCCGGAAGCAGTTCGCCAGGATGAAGCTTTCTTGAGAGGTCGGCTGGAATACTCTGGAGCATGAAGAGCAAATGTGCGTCCCGATGGATGCTTCTCCAAAAGCCAAGTGGCAAAGGGGTATTTATAGCCCCAAGGGTTCACAAAATATCTTTGGAATTGGAAGCATAGGAATTCCCACCCAAAAAGCCCTTACCAAAATCCTCAATGTGCCTTGGTAATTTTAGATCTGGAGAATTATCCAAACTGTGTCGATACTACACTGTTATGTGTTGACACACAGGTTCTTGGCTGAGAAACAAGCTCCTGGGACAGTGCACTAGTGTCGACACACAGCTGGACTATGTCAACACCACTGGGTACTTGCTGAAATCCTTGTTCTGGTACAGTGAACTAGTGTCGACACCACTGGGCACTGTGTCGACACCACTGAGCATATATGACTTTTTCTTTGAGCTATACATGAGAGAAACATTGTGAGATATAAATGTAAGCATGATAAGCATGACTTCAATATATTAATGAATCATATTTGGGTATCATCAAAATAAGAGATCCAACAATCTCCCCCTTTTTGATGATGGCAACTATAATTCATCAATTTAACTTGATTTTCTCACAAATGTGATTTTTTTTTTAAATATCCATTCATAATTTCATAGCATATCATAAGCATAACAATGACATCCACAATTTTCATCAATGACATCTAAATGTTTTCATCTCTTTTCAAACAACCATGTCATTCATTTGTCATTTCCAAAGAAAAAATCAGTCATACATGCATCCAACAATGCATCCATCAATCAAAATCAAGATGTGTCCCAAAAGAGATATATCCCAAACTATCCCAAACAGTTTAACATTCTGAATCCTTCTCCCCCTTTGACATCATCAAAACAAAGAGATATCATGCAGAAGGAGGTGGAGGAGGAGGAATTGGGAGTAAGATAGTTTCTATGGTCTTCATCATTGCTTCCATAGCATTCAAGATTGTTCTCATTTGTGTTTGCATAGTGGAGAGTCTGGTGTGTAGAAGATCTTCCATTCTTTGATGATTTTCATACATATTCTCTTGAAAAAACACACAGACTGTTAGTTTCATGGTGAGATGAGGAGGATGAGCTGGGAACTGTGCCATGTTGCATGAAATTGCTAAAATCAGACTTGAGATTTGCCATTTCTTGATCAATGTGAGCAATCAAAATCTTCATGCCGTCCATATCATCAACCAGATGAGCAAAGGACAATCGAGTTTTGGACACTTGAGTTACAGCTTCTTGACTATTGAACAGTCCCTGTTGAGTATTAAGCAAAATTCCTTCTAGAACTGCTTAAGTCTTGAGCTGAAGTTCTTTAAGTTGGGTACAAGCATCATCCAAAGTGCCAATTAGCCTGTTGAATCTTCTAGTTGCATGCTCAGCTGCTTCATGTTGTCTCACAAACTGACCATTCACAGAATTTTCCAATCTTTGAATCCAAAGTTCAAATCTGTAAGAAATTTCTGTTATGGAGGAATTTAGAGTTTCAAACTGAGTTTGCAGAAATGTATATAGCTGACGTGGAATGGAAGGTCCACTATATGAAGTGGAGGTTGAACTGTGATGTTGGGTGAAAAAGGTTGGATGGACAGGTATATTTGATGGAGGTGGAGATGCATGAGGAGAAGGCACAACTTGTGTCTCAAAAGGAATTTCAACCTCAACATGTGGCTGGTCCACTGGATCAATTTGTGGTGCTGCATCTGCTGGAGCAACTTCTTCTTGCACTTGTTCAACATGTGGTTTAGGCTCTACAACTGGCCCTCTTAACACTTGATCTCCCTCAACTCTGAACCTCATGAACTTTTGCAAGTGATGCAAATAATATATATTATTTTGAGGGATTTTCTGAACTTTTTCATTCACAAAGGAAATTCTAAAATGCTTGAATACAGCTGTAAGGTGTGCAGCATAAGGCAAGGATCTGTGAAGATCTTTCCTTATGGTTTCAGACATGATTTGAGTCATTATCAAATTCAAATTGATTTTCACATTCTTCTTCATGCCATACATCACAAATCTCTGAATATCTGTCAATCTATTCCTACCACCACCCTGTGGTGTGATAATTGTGTTAAGAATGTGATGTACCAAACGGAGAACTGGAGGAAAGGTGTTGGTATTGAATCTTGTGACATGGGTTTGCTTGGAATCCATTGAATCATGAGGAAGACTAGTAAGCAAATTGTAGGCTTCATGAAGATAGAATTCAAAATTACTCCAATCCTCACCATCATTTGGAAAGTGAAAAAGTTTAGAAGCTAAATCATGAGTGAAAAGAATAGATACACCCTTGACTTCAGACCTGAAACCCTCTGGATCATCCACCATGTTCAAATAGAATTCTTGAACTAAATGTGGTTAAAAAATTCTGAATTCTGAGATAAACTTCAACCACCCTTGAAACTGAAAGAAGGGTATAAGCTCTTGAAAAGCATTTGCAAGAGCTTCATCATCTAAAGCCACAGCCCTAGGCTTGAGAATAGAGTGACCCTCGGTTGCAGTTTGAGATGGGGTGACTACTTGTGCCTCAGATGAGTCAGAAGACTCCGAGGATGAGTCTTCTTCAGAAGAATCACTGGAATCTGGTAGAAGCTTCCTTCTAAGGTGACGAGAGGGCATGGGAAACTTGCCTTTGCTTATAGATGATGCCCTTCCCCGCTTAGATGGTGTTCCTGAAGGAGTCACCTCACCCTTTCTCTTTGACGGATCATGGCGAAATTTACTTCTCCTCTCCGGTTGAGGCTCTTCAATGACAATGCCTTTTGCAGCCGCCCTGGTCTTTGCCCCTCTCCTTGGAGTCTGTTTGGGAGCCATGATGAAGGGAAGGATGAGAAGAGAAGAAGGATGGAAGGTTGGAGAAGAAGAAACGGAAATGCAGGGGATCGGTTCCTTGGAAGTTGGAAGGAGGGAAGAGTTCAAGTGGGGTGAAAAAAGCAAATGGTAGGGTCGACATGGGACCTAGGGCATAGAAAAAGAGAGTTAATCCCTCAGGATGGGGGATAAAATGTACCCGCAGTCCAAAATACCCTAAACATGAGCCGCCGGTCAAGCCTAGGTGTGTCGACACATAAGGAGAGTGTGTCGACCTGACAAGCTTTTGGTGTCGACACACAAGAAGGTGTGTGTTGACCTCACTTGATAGAAATCGTCAGATTTGAGATAGGAATGAGAAGGCATATCTTTAATATGATGAGTCATATCTGAAATCAATTATTTAGGGATTTTAAAATGTCAAAGAGATGATTTCAAATTTTTCATCATATTCCCATCATTTATTCACTGGGTTGAAAGATATCTGGCATGAAATTTATCATTAAGAAATCCTGAAAGATTGAAATGAATTCTAAAGTGATATAAAATCTTCTACACAGTCAATGTCAATCTTTTACACTTTACTTAACCAAAAGTAATGTGATTTCTTTTGGATTAAGTCAATTTATATTGAAATTAAACACTCTTAAAATATTTGATTTCAGGTTTAAGTTGTTCATTTTCTTTGATTGAATTTTCTTTAACTTTTAAGCAATGAGCATTCAAATATAGTAAATCTATTTCACTCAAGTATACATGCTTTTTACACACCAGAATCCCTGGCTACTAAAGATTTACTAATTATCCTATTTCAAGGGGTGAATGAAAACCTTTTTACATAGAAATATATGTTTATCAGAGGCCAATATTTCCAGTTACTCAGTTGACATTGGTTCTTTTTATTTTGATTTTACCCCTTAGAACAGAGATAACACAGCACCTCATGACATACATGGCACTTCACTTTTCGTGAAGGTTTGCAGTTTCTCAGTGTTGTGCCCTTGCTCTATCAGAAAACCATTCTTGTAAATGAACATTGAGACTTTTGACACAAATTTACCTTTTATCAGTCTTGAAAGAAGTGTGTAAGATCAATACACAATTGAGTAAAAGTCCATAAAAGAAATCAAGTTACTTGAGGAGTTCAAAGTAAAAGAGAGTGTTAACTGAGAGAACATGTTATAGTAATTAAGAAATCAATCTTTATTTTCTTCAGAAGAATTAATGAACATTTCATGTATTATATATTCATGAACACACTGAATTAACTTTGGTTTTGATGAGAGAAAATGGCAATGAAGTCTTTAGCTCCCCCTGAGTTATTGATCTCATCTATTTTTCATCAAAAGTAAAGAATTCCTTCTTCAATGAAACAGTGATTAAAATGATCAAGTGAATTTGATGAATTAGAAATTGAGGAATTCATGTCTTCAAGAATGAACATGAACTTAATAGAAGTTTCACAGAAGGCTCACATCACCTTAACATTATCTTGATCAGTCTCAGCAACTTGCTCTCAAAAGAGTTTGTGAACAATCTTGATTCTTTTGAACTGAAATCTCAGACCTTACCTTTGTTTCTCAAGCAGAGGTGCTCCCCCTCAATATGTGCATCAGTAATTCAGCATTCAAACAATGCATACTCAATTTCAGCACTCAATATCATCAAACAAGCATACATGACCAATCATGTTTCAAGCACATTAATAGCAATCACAACAATTTTTTTTTTAAATAATTTCAAAAACTGAATGATTCTTACACATTTTAGATCATGGGTACTTGGCAGAGGATTTTCCTCAACACATAATGATAGCTTTCAAACAAGCATAACTTGTCCTTCCACTAATCACTATTTGATATACCTCATAATCTTAGCATAAAGAATCAAGAAGTTTTTCAGTTCTTATTCCATGTTGCATATTCCAAGTTCTCTTCTCAGAGATGTGAATCTGTCTTCAGCCAATGGTTTTGTGAAAATATCTGCAATTTATTTTTTAGTGGGGATGAATTCTAATTCAATGTTTTTGTTTGCAACTTCATCCCTTAGAAAATGATGCATGATCTCAATGTGTTTTGTTCTAGAGTGTTGAATTGGGTTTTTGGAAAGATTGATTGCACTAGTATTGTCACACATAATAGATGAGCATCCAATATCAATGTTGTAGTCAAGCAATTGACTTTTAATCCACAACACTTGAGTTGCACAACTTTCTGCAGCAACATATTCTGCTTCTGTAGTAGATAGTGCAATTGAGTGTTGCTTTTTGGAAGCCCATGTTATCATGCAATTCCTAAGAATTGACAATAACCACTAGTACTCTTTCTATCAAGCTTACATCCAGCATAATCAGCATCAGAATATGAAATCAAATTAGCAAGACATCCAACTGGATACCATAAACCCAAATCACAAGTTCCACAGATATATCTAAAAATCTTCTTAACTGCAAGCAAGTGACTTTCCTTCGGACTAGACTGAAATCAAGCACAAAGACATACACTAAATTGAATATCTGGCCTACTTGCAGTAAGATATAAAAGATGTAGCAACCTAGATTTTATAATAATTAAAATTTAATTATTTGAAAAATCAATAAAAGAAAATTAAATAATGGAAGATTCACACAAAAGGGAATTAAACAAAACTCATTAAATGAAAACAAGTAATGGGCTTTATTAAATGGACCCATTAGAAATTAGTGGGACAAAATAAGAATTTATAAAAGGGGAATAATAGGAAAATATTCTAAATTCGTAACTAAAGTATTACTTAAATAGAAAAGAGTTATTTAATACATTAAATAGCTAGTTTGAGTCATAATAGGATTCGTAAACCTACCCTATATGGTTTAGCACGAATTTAGATCTCATCCAAGTCTAAATAGGGATTGGAAAGCAAGGAAGGAAGGTTAGAGTTAGGAAATCTCGGAATTTGGAGGAATTAGAGTAGAAATAGGAATAGGAATTCATGCATGCATAAATATACCTCATAAACCCTCTTGGCCGACCCTAGCTCGTTGCCAAAGGTTGCTGGACGTGGGGAAGAGGTCAAGGAGGAGAGGATCTCGTGGGAAGAAGGTGTTCTTGAAGCTTCTTCCTCGTTTTTGGGAGTTTCAACCCTAGAAGACAAATAAATCCAAACGTAGGCATTCTCACAAGCATAAAGATGAAACATTTTCTGTAGGATGTCTCGTCTATCAGGAACGAAACCCTCAAGTTTCATAATTTTCCATCGAGCATATCTTTAGTTCTTGATTTTTCATGTTCTGCAACTTACATGACCCCGAACCCTCTTCAGAATTCTTGTTCTCCTTGTATACTCAATCCCATGCCACGAAATTTTTATTGTAGGAACTGATGTATGTTAGGCATCTTTTGCCCCTGAAAGCCCTAATTTTTGTTGAGTACATCGCTCAAATTAAATCAATCTTGCTCTCTGTGTCATGTTCTATATTACTCGTTATTGTTCATGCCCAAACCATGTTCAAACCCTGCCCTCTTTCAAATTCCTAATTACTGGAAGTACTCTCACATGTCTAGTTTCATTTGCCACAGGATTCCTGATTTTTCATCATGTATATAATTAGTTATGACTTTTGAAACAACCCTATATCAAAATTTGAATGTTCTGGTCCGCAATCCAATGTCTTGTCTGACTCTTGTCAGAGTCAGGCGCAGACCACCAGATCGCGACTGCCCGATATGTAGCCTTCTGAGGTCTGATTGCGACAGCCTACTCGTCGCATTCAGAAAGCGACAGGTGAGCCGTCGCTATCCCTGTGCCTGTCCTGTCGCGACCCTTTCCCGCCTCTGTCGCGTTCATAAGGTCGTCGCGACAGTACCCATGTCGCGATCTGCCTACCCCTGTCGCAATCCTCATTGGCCCATGTCGCGTTCACAGGTTTTTGATGAAAACCGATAAAAAATATTTCTGTCACTTTCTAAATAATCCTTACACCTTTTTTCAGTTATACCCCCAGTAAAAACCTTGCTTAAAAATGGAGCAATATTGAATAATTTTAAATACATATTCACGACTTATTTCTAGCTATGAATTCTCTTACACATGCACACACATGAACCATCCATATATGGCTGAAATCTTGCAGAAAATATCTCATAATGTATTGCAATAAAGCATATTAATTGCCCTATTTTAAAGGACTTGTATTCGTTTCTTGCATTGTTTATATACCGATATTGACGCTCCACTGTTCTAGAATTCCTCTAGAACGTCGAGCACCTATTTTATATACACACTTTACTTGGCTTGTGGTGAACTCTCCGTCGGATATTCCGTTCGCCGGACTAGTGAACTCTTGCACGAGGCCTCCGTAAGTCTCCTTTGATCATGGATTCCCACATGGTCGACCAACCGGTTGTACCCTAATACCCATTACACCTTTAGGGATCGATACGATCCAAACGGCTATTAGAAATTCACTCTCGTCTTAAATCACGCCGAACCTCTGGACCTGTGCATAATAAGGCCAGTGTAGGGTCGTGAGTTCCACCTGACTGCCAACACCAAGTGCGCGTGTTGTGCAACTGTTACTATCGCCTGTTTACTCGTCACATTACGTGCATTGTCCCTTAGCTCTCATCTTTACTCTACTCACTCGTCTATTCACGTTCACTCTACTATCTCGTCTATTCATCTAGTACTCTCATCTATTTCTTGGTACTCTATTTGGCCATTAAATTGATTGTCTACGATAAAAACATGACTATGCTAGGCAACATTATAAGGGCCCGATCTGGTCCTTGGGAGGAGCACCTGAAAGGCTATAACTCGCGGGGGTCTAATGATCTGGGTGATGGCATACACCTAACGCATGAACATGCAAGATTTGATCTATGGCAATCAATTAATCAAACAGTCAATTATTGGTTTACTTGAATCTCGTGGTTGAAAGAATATCAACCAACACTTGCTATCGTGACTTGTGCACTGTTGTGCAACTTTATTTGTTATCTTGTTATACGGCCAATCCGATATCAACACTTGCCGTGCTATACTCTCGTGCATTGTGCTATTGTTTCTCGTTACCATGTACCAGTACTTTCTATATGTTTCTCGTTACTCTCTCTAGTTATCCTGCTTTACAAGACGTTAAACACCTAAAGCATGCTTGATCTTGAGATTTAAGTCCTACTGGGCGTTATCGCTCACCCTACGTTATTTGTCGTTGTGTTCTCAGGTGAGACCGAGGATGAACCATACACTCAAGAGGACGGGGACGACCTGGAGTGATGTCTTGAGTACCCTAGCGTCCTATTATTATATTTAGCGTTATAGTAGTTAGGTTTGAAGTTTAGTCTTTTACTTTATTCCAATGTAATCAGGCCCAATAGGTTGGCTCTGATATTAGTGGTTGTAACTAGACATTTGAAAAGTTATTAATGAGAAAGATTTGCTTTAGTATTATTCTTTGTGCAATGGTTTGATGTCTAGCGCTCGCTCTGTACCTGTTCACTTGCAACTGCCTCGCGTTCCGATATTCCGCGTCGGGGCGTGACAAAAGAGATCTAATCATACCTCTGTATTGCTTTGCATCAACCAATTTACCTTTTTCATCTTTGTCCAATTTGATGCTTGTACTCATGGGAGTTGATGCTGGTTTGGCTTGTTCAAAGTGAAATCTTTTGAGCAATTCTTTTACATATTTGGCTTGATTTATAAAGAACTCGTCCTCAAATTGTTTGACCTGCAAACCAAGAAAGAATTGTAATTCTCCCATAAGACTCATTTCAAATTCACTGTGCATGTTGTAATCACGGGATTTGCTCCCTAAAAATGATGATTAAAATAAGGAAAATAGGACCGTGATCGCCACCAAAGCAGTTGCAAAATAAATATACAAAAGAACACTTATTAATTGCCTTGGAAAAGTGAAAAGATTGCAGAAAGCATACCTAACCCTGAGAACACGACAACAAAGCCGTCGCCTTCCTTATACCTCAACGCGCCGGACGACTTGTCGCCTTTTAGGTCGTGACACCCAGCTGGTCACCTTCTGCTTCAAAGGATGAAGATTATGGGTTCATTCTCTTCCTACTCCTCATCCGGCCAAGGGGCAGGAGCCTCGTGCTGCTACTATCTTCTAAACCCTGCCAAGAACATCAAAACAAAGGAAAACCCATTAGAGAACTCGTTTATGAAGAATCTATCCCACAAACATGAATAAATATGAACTAATTGGAGGGAACTCACGTGGGGTGGGGTTTTAACCCCTTTGGGTGTTTAAAATCTGTGTGTGTGGAGTGTTCAAATGCAAGACTATGGGAAAACAAATCTATGCATGCATGGATGAAGGGAAAATTGAAAGAAAAAGGGAGAGAGAAAGCATAGGTAGGGAGAAAACGCCCTGGGGGGCACTTCCTAGTCGTCTGGAGGCTAAGAGCTTTTATGAGAATTCGCAACCCTCTGGAAGAGGAAGAAGCAAACGCCGGCCTTGCCCTAAATGATGCTGTATGGAGAGATTTATACCCTGTTATTCCTAAATGGGCTGGGAGGAGAATAATAGGCAATGGTCCGAGTTTGGGCAAGTATGGTCATGCCAGGGCAATTGGATTTCGGAAAGGACCTTCCAAAGAGGGTATCCTCCAATTTTGGAAGGATTTGGACGCCTCTAGGCCAATCAAAAGTCAGAATATTCATGAATAGCAAGGGTCCAAGTCGGGTTAGGAAAGGGTACGTTGCATGGAATCCAGAACGCGACAGCCTCATGGTCGCTACCCGATAGCGACGCCTCGATATGTCGCCTTCCTTAGAAGGAAAGCACTTAAGCATTTTCTGGTGATTTTTCAATGAATAAAAATGCCAATTAAGAACGTGACATATCGTGGTGTCGCCTTCTGAAGGAGATCGATTTTAATATGAAGCAAATCGGTATAAGGCCAGATAGCGACAAAAAGACCGTCGCCTTTATGAACAATAACACGACAGCAAACCTGTCGCCTTCAAGGTCTTTTCAGCGTATGGCCATGCGACGTACCCTATCTCCTTGCACGGGTATCTGATTGGCCTACAGCTCGAAGCGTTGGACTCCTAACCCAGAGAGCTACAAGACAATGATGAAGAGTGGTTGAATTGACTAGGAAGAACCCACCAGGGCGATGAAATAATAGAAAATGATACAATGATCGGATAAAGCCAGCTTGACGATGATGAACCAACATGGGCCATCAATGATGTGACAAGGAATTTGGCTCGACTTATGGACCAGAAATGGGTGTCTACAGATTGCCCCTCCTTGATGCCTGCTTTGCAAGGGAGTGGAGCGATAGTGGAGTGAACATGGCATGAAATGACGATGTAGCAGAGTGAAGCGGAATGAGATGAAAAGCGGGCATGAAGGAAAAGAGACACCCATTCTGAACGAATAAGCAGCGAGAATTATCCGGCGATCTTCGAACATGGCTAGGAGACAAAGTGCAAGGATGGTTCCAATCTGGGACGAGCAAAGATCAAAAAGAAAAGAAGTGATCAACCTCTTGATTCAAGAGGTACCCTAGCTATCTTTAGCTTGCAGGTTTCGTTCATTAGGGGATAGGTGCTGCCCGGCGGGTCGATTCGACTCTGGCCTTTGAACAATTCACGGCTAATGAGCAGATCAGAGGGAAAGGAATGACTTATATAATGAATGGGGATGAGAGGAATCCTGAATAGGAACCATACTGGCAAACTGGACTGAGCAAGTAGCTCAAAGAAGACTTTCAAATTCAGAATGGAACGAGATTCTTTTCTGAGAAATGATGATCTGGTTGAACCATCATTGAGAAGCTGGCTTTAACTAATCATGAAGCATGAAGCTAAAAAAAACTAAATGATGCATGCTGCGCTAAAAGAAAAGAAATCATAAAATAGAGTCCAAAGAAAAGGAGAAAATAACAAATACTCAAGGATAATATTGATAGACAACACGAGCAAGGGTCAAGACACTTCGCATCCCCGACGTGCGATAGAATCCATCGTCCCCGAGTCATACCATCTAACGGCCTATCTAGCGATTAACAGTGTGCACCTATATCATCCTTGTTTTTGGTGAAGAGGAAGTCAGATCCCAGAACACACTGAGAACCAGCCAGTCCTCGAGATGATATAATAGAGTAGATACCATATAGTAATGTAGAGAGATTAGGGTTAGAAATACTTACCTGCTTACCTAACAAGCCATTTTTTTTATTTTTTTATTTTTTTGGATTTTCCTTGAAGTGGCAATAATGATCGTGTGAATGCGAAGGAATTAGTCAAACAACACTCAAACATTGAACGCAACAATGTGACTGTCGCTACCTTAAAGTGAATGCGACGATGAGTTTGTCGCTACCAGGTGGTGACGTACCGATATGTCGCAATCACAGGTTTTGCGCCCTGAACACAAAAGGCCACCCGAGAACTCTATGTTGCTTCCCACTTGGACTCCTAGAGCTTTCTAGTCCGGGTTTAACTCCTATCAACCATTCTAAACCCTATCCATCATGAATAGGTGTCCTAAGTGCCTATAAATAAGGGGTGAGAGGCCCAAATTCGTAGCTCACACCCTTCTCTTCTTCTCATCAAGCTTCCAAGCTTCAATGGCCATGAGGAGGGCTCCAAGTTCTGTCATGGGTGAGGAGGAAACCTATGGAGGTCCCAAGCGCACCCGGACGTCCTATAGCGAACTCTTGAGGCTGACAGACGTCCCCAATCACCTAAGCAACAATGGGGATGTGAGAGAGGTATGCAACTTGGTCTTTCAATTTTCAGTTATTTTTCAACTCCAAATTTCTTTGTTAATGCACCTTCTCCTCCCTCCTCTTTTCCTTTTTTCTTCTTCTCTAGCTCTTCCCTGGCTCTCGCCGATATTCCAAACTCACATGGATTGCACCTATAATCAAAGCCTTACCCATACATGTGATCCGTTTCTTGAGAGAGTGGGGTTTGGGGGGGTCTTGATAGCGGCCCACAACTACCACAAAATATCCTTTGATTGGCATAGCATCACCGCCTTGATTGAGCTATGGCATCCACAGACCCATACCTTCCTTTTTCCAAAGTTTGAGGCGACCGTCTTTCTTGAAGAGGTCGAGGCATTCATGGATTTACCCAAAACAAAACGGGGAGATGAGCAAACAATAAGTTACACCATCGAACCCATCAATCCAAAGCTTATCCTAGGTGAGTTCATGATGGATCCCGGGGATGTCTATACCATGATTAGCCCACAACACATTCACCTAGTCGCATTGTCTAAGTGGGTCATATCTCACTGCAAGAACAAGTGCGGGAACTACCAGGAGATAGCCAAAGCCGTGGCCATATGCTTGTGTGGGGTAGTACTTTTCCCATCAGGAGATCACCTCATAGACTATGCGAGCTTGAGTGCCATTATTGGTGTATGGTGGGGACTCTCCCTTTCTCACGCAGTCTTGGCCTACCTTTATGTGGGTCTCACCTCTGCGGCTACGGGGGGCCCACTCTATGGCTCCATGATCCTCCTAGAGTGTTGGTTAGGAGTGAGGATAAAATTTAAGCCTGTAGAAAATCCCACTACTGAGAGTCGGATCTTTAGGTGCCATCCATTGTGTTTTATTGGCAGCGCGGCCAATTTTCCGACCGGGTTATTTGTAGGACGGCGGACAAGAAAACACGGAGTGCATGGCAGCTGTACCTCAACACCCTTCCAGTAGAGCAGTTCACTTTGGACATGGCAGTGCTACACAGAGTGGACATCCGGCTTCCTTTTGGGGGCGGATTGGACCTACAACTCATGGGAAACATGGCGATGGTTCTCTACAACCCACAGAGGTGCTATCTTCAGATCAGGAAGCCGAGGACAAAACTACTCCAGTCGTCTCACCTGCCTCCTATGAAGAAGAGACGCTTGGGAGATCCGGAGGACGAGTAGGTAGTGCGGAGCGCCTTGGCAATATGGTGTGCTTGTGCCACTCACGCACTACCATCCACGCTGCACGAGGAGCGTGAGACATATCAAGCGTACCTCAGAGAGTACAAGGAAATCTGGCCACGCAGGAACTGTGAGCTAGAGAGAGAGAGATGATTGTACCCTTTTGAATTTGAGAGATTTTGATGTGATGAGATAATGGGAGACACGTTGACTTGATTTTCAGCTTTTATTTGGTGTATTCATTTGAGGTTTGCAATAAAAATATGATTTTTTAAATGTTCTGTGAACAGACTGAGAGGGCGACAGTAGTGACATCGCGACCTTTAACGTGACCAGTCAACGGTCGCTACCAGGCCAAGAACGTGACTCAAAGTATGTCGCTACCTGAACAGAACGCGACGACTTCATTGTCACGACGACAGGGCCGAGGTGGTTTGAATTCTAAACCCCTCACCTCTATCCCCTTTTCCCTCTTCTTTGCTTCTCTCTCTTCTCTTTCTTTCTTCCGGCGACATCCTCTTCCTTCCTTCTCTTCCGGCGACCTCCGGTGACTCTCATTCTCTTCTCTCTCTCTCTTCTCTTTCCCTTATTCCTCTCCCCTCTTCCCCCACCCCGGGGTAACTAGCAATGGAGGGAGGTGATGGAGAGCAAGGAGGCAATGGTGGCAGGGACCGACGCAAGATAGGGTCCAAGATGATGATCCGCTGGCGACGAGCGGACGAATGTCCGTCCACGGCAGCGGGGGAAACAGCTCCGGTCACTCCCATGGAAGCGGACTCTGCAGTGGACGCCCTGGGCGAGGAGGAGGCCATCGGCCCCAAGAAGGTAGGTGATCAGATCCCCTCTCCCGTGTGTGTGGATGAGTGAACAAGGTGCTAAGAACTTCTGTAGGGTCTTTTGGCCCGAGGTGAAGCGACTGGAAAATGGGCATTTGCCATTTTCGATCACCCTGTGAACGCGACAGCTTGGCTGTCGCATTACCAGGGTGAGGGACCTGAATGCGACTCCTCTTGTGTCGCCTTCAGAAGGCGATAGTGTGCCTGTCGCGATCTGAACAGAGTGTTATTTGTTGATTTTTTTGCTGATCCTTGTGTGTTTTTTTATGGCTGTTTTGCAGAGCGAGCTACGGTCCCGGCTGGGATGGGCCGTCATCCGGGCAGTTTACCAGGGACTGCCGGACTTCGAGAGGACCCGGCTAGAGGAGATGTGGTTCGACCCCTTTCTGAGGTTGGACGAGTTGACGCCGGACGTGGCGTTAATTCAGGCACTGAAGGAGTGGTGGGACCCCAAGTGCCACACCTTCCTCTTCCCGTGGGGTTACATGATCCCCACATTGGAGGACGTGGCACGGATCACCGGCCTCAGAGTAGGTTGCCAGGCGATGACAAGGGTGACGTACACGAGCTACCAGGAGATAGTGGAGCGACTCTTGGGCCTGGAGGTGACGAGGGAGAGGTCATCCCTAGTAGCGAGGATGAGGATGCAGGCGAGCCTCGGAGTGGCGAACGTGCGCCATCAGACCGGAGAGGGCCAGGCGGAGTACATGGCCCGGTTGAGGGAGGGCGCCAGAGCAGCGCTGGCAGAGGAGGAGGGAGCGGCAGTGGACCGTGACTTGAGAAGCTTCCTAATCCTTGTGATCGAGAAGCTGATCCTGGGGACCAGAGGGGACCTAATGAGCTACAGGTGTCCCCCCCTACTGGAGGATCTGACCCAGGTGGGGAGTTATGCATTGGGTGCAGCCCTCCTGGCCCACCTCTTTGACAGCCTGGGCACTTCTAGCAGGGAGACAGGGGTGGCCGGGTTCTTCCCATTGTTACAGGTATGCTTCTCACCCTTACCTATTAGTGCTTTTTCCTACTTATGTTGATTAATTGTGGTGCTGACTGTGTTGTTTTGCAGGTGTGGGCGTATTACTTCCTCCCTTCCTTAGGTCGGGAAGTGCCGAGGTGACCGAGTGCTGTGCCGCTACTCCAGCGCTGGCGGTTCCGCCGCGATGAGCGGTCACTGCGCCTGTAGGTGACGCTCATTCATGATGCACTGGACACCATCCCCTTTGGGCATGTAAGTATTTCCACACTAGCACCCCTTCTTTCTTTATCACTGACAGTTGATTAACAGATTTCCATGTGGAGTGTAGGTTGAGTGGACTCCCTATGCTGACCAGCCGTGGGTGGAGCAGGGCCGCCCCTACTTTGGTAGAGAGATTTGGCTTCATGCGTTCAACATCGTGGTGCCACTCCACCTGCGGCTGGTAGCGAGGACCTTGGGACTTCACCAGGCAGTAGTGGAGTTCCCGACCCGACAGAGGCCGTGGGAGAGGCCGGGTCACAGTTTCCAGGGCCTTCAGCAGGTCACGGACTGGAGGGTGCGTGTTCAGGAGCAGCTAGAGGACTGGCGTCAGCGAGGCCGGGTGGTGACCTATGAGGCCACCAACGATGAGGACTACTTCCGTGCCTATGCACGGAGGTACGGGGCCCAAGTATACAAGGGGACCCGACGACCGGTGAGTACTACCACTTAGCCTTTCTAAATATTTTGATCATTAATTGCTTGGCTAACCTAACTTGTGCTTTCAGCTTGACCCTGAGGGCAGGATCGCCTCCCTCGAGGGTGTTCTTCACTCCACGATCCAGCAGAGGGATGACTTCCAGCGGATAGTGACTCAGCTGGTGAGTACTCTTCTCTCTATCCTTCCTACCCTTAGTCTCAGTTGACTGAATTCTATGCTTTTCTATGCCGTGCACCAAGCTGGAGCGGGCGTAGCAGATGGTGGGAGGTGCCTCTACCTCCCGAGACGAGCCTGGCTGCTCCATGCTGGAGGGCCAGCTAGCAGCGGCGGTGAGACGGGCAGAGGATGCCGCAGCCCAGCTGCAGGAGCGGGTGAGTTGTTGGTTACATGCCCCTTGTTACTTATTTCCTTTATTTAACAAAAGTCTTGACTTGTACGAGGCAGATCTGAGAGCCTCTCTAGTGCGGACAACTGCACTAGAGAAGGAGATGGCATAGATGCGCCTACGCCCCCAGACAGACGAGGCGACAGGACTGCGCTGGGAGGTGGACGAGCTTCGTTCGCAGCTAGGGAGCGAGTGGCATCACTATGAGTTGCTGAGGTCGGAGATGAAGGGTCTCGAGAGAGATTTGGCATTGGTCGGGCGCATCCGTACCTCGCCCAGCAGGAGCGGCGTACCGAGCGGGTTAGCCGGACATTATCTGACGAGTTCCTCTGGACGACGGAGGAACGAGGAGGAGGCACGACGGCGCGAGGGAGCAGCCGAGGGGAGCACGACGAGACCGAGAGATATGGCCCCTCCACCTTCCCACCCACCTGAGGGTACAGGGGAGAGTGACTGAGGACTTGTACTTTGCCCTTTTGTCATGATGATGGTGACATACAGTGTATAGCATGGAATGGAATTAGATTTCTTTGGTTTATGACTTGCGGTTTGTGTGAGAGTGACGGTGTGAGATGTGAGTGCCGGTTTCTTTCTGCTACTGCGTCCTACACACTTAAGAAAAATCACGAAGACAAGTTAGATCCGTTCTTTGACTTAGCCCCTTGCCTTAAGTATGACGAGTGACCGATCTTGATAAATGGTCAAGGGGCTAAGCCTTATTAAATAGGTGAAAAGGCATAAATAAATAAATGACATGCATGAATGAATGAGTAAAGCAGTTTTGGAAGTTTGAAAACAATCTTTGGGTTTTTGAAATATTTAAATTTTTTTTTTGGGTTTTGAAATATATAATTTTTGGGGTTTTGAAATATCTGATTTTTTTGGAGTTTTGAAATATCTGATTTTTTTTTACTTTTGAAATATTTGATTTTTTGGGGGTTTGAAATATCTGATTTTTTTGGAGTTTTGAAATATCTGATTTTTTTGGAGTTTTGAAATATTTGATTTTTGGGGTTTTGAAATATCTGAATTTTTTTTGTAGTTTTGAAAGACGCCTAAAGCTGACGTTAGCCCTTCCTAAAAATAAGACGTGCGAGACAGAAGACACTCGCCCTTTCGGGCCACAACACATAGACTAGTCCGAACCGCTGGTTTGAAGTCTTGATTACCTCCCCCTCTTGCCAAAGACCCTACCAAGGTAGGACTTGCGTTTGGGGTGACATGCCATGGGTGACTATCTCTAGAAGATAGTGCGGCTAGTTAGGCCATACCTAAGGGATGGTCTGATCTTATAAGGGGAAATGAAAGACTATTTGAGGGAAGTCTAATGCAGGTTTAAGGACGTTGGGTTCGGCTTCTTCCCGCAGCATACCCTTCAAAGATTACGCCTGCTGCGTAGGGACTTTGTGGTCTTTTCTATGCTTTTGCATTGACTGGGGCATGCGTACGACCAGGCTCATGAGCGTCCCGCGGGGACTCTGCCACTCTTTGCCATGCCCCTATTCCGTCATGTATCTTTGATTCTTTCTTCTGCTTTTTTTTTGTTCTTTTGCCCTTTTATTTGACCGTCCTTGTTTGAGGCCTCCTCTCGTCAGGGTATGCTTAAGGTTGACTACCTTACCCTTGCGACTGTTGCCCCTACACCTCGACCGATTTGGAAGAGAACGATCATCACATCGCTAAAGTAGGGCCCACCTAGCCACGGTATCTACTAAGTGCAATCGCCCGGGCTTGCCGTATGTGTGTGTTGATCCTAACTTAGGTCAACCTTCGACGATTGGGGAGGATATTTCAGACTCTTAACATGTGGTCATCCCTCGTCTAAGTATTTTGTCCTGACACCTATAGTCCTAGGGATAGTATCTTTTATGGTACAACCCATTCCACGGATGTGACAATTCTACGCCCTCAGCATTAGTTAGGCGGTAGGCATTCCCTGGATACACTTCTCTCACGATGTACGGACCTTCCCAGTTTGGCTGCAACTTAGACCCTGGACCTCCAGGTTTGATAAAAATGTGTTTCAAGACCATATCACCCTCTTGGAATTTCCGTTTGATTACCTTCTTTTCAAAGGACCTTAAGATTCGCCTTTGGTATGAGAGTACATGATCGGACGCCATTAGTCTCCTTTCGTCTAAGAGTTCCAATTGAACTAGTAACGCCTCTAGACGTTCGTCAAGATTAAGTTCCTTATCAAGTTGGACTCTTAGTGAAGGGATCAAGATCTCGTATGGAACTACCGTCTCCATCCCGTAAGTGAAAGCGTACGGGGTTTGCCCCGTGGGAGTACGGACAGAGGTACGATGGGCCCATAGAGCCTCTATTAGCTTCTTTGGCCAATCAGCGAATTTGTGCGATTCACAAGTTTTCTTTAAGATTTTAAGAAGGGTTTTATTGGTTGCTTCAGCTTGGCCATTGCCTTGTGGGTAATATGGAGATGAATGATGCAGAGTGATGTTGTATTTCTTACAGAGGTCTTGAAGCTCTTGCGAGATGAATTGTGGCCCGTTGTCCGTGACGATGCTGCTTGGTACTCCGAACCGCGAAATGATATTCTTCATGATAAAGCGGAACACTGTGGATGGTTTGATTTCTGCGAACGCTTCTGCTTCTACCCACTTGGTGTAATACTCAGTCGCTGTTAGGATAAAGGATTTTTGTTTGGTTTGAGCATTAGGATCACCAAGGGGGCCAACAATATCAAAAGCCCACATAGAGAATGGCCAAGGTGTGGAGAGTGGATGAAGTGAGGATGAAGGAGCATGGATTTTATCAGCATGGAGTTGACATTTGACGCACCTACGGACGTAGATGGCACAGTCTTCTTCTAGGGTTGGCCAGTAGTAGCCCTGCCTAATGATCTTCATTGCAAGCATTTGATTGTTGACATGCCCTCTGCATTCACTAGCATGGGCTCCTTCTACCACTTTCCACGCTTCATCATCAGTAAGACATCTCAGAAGAACTCCATTAAGAGCCCGCTTGTACAGAATTTTTCCAACAACTGTGCACCTTAAGGCGGCTCTTCTGATGGTCTTGCGATCCTCCGCATTTGCCCCTTCGGGATATGTCACATCCTTACAGTATTACTCAATCTCAAAATACCATGGCAGTTCCTCTTCATCCAACATTTCCTCGAGCTCAGTTAGCATGACTTGTTGCACTTCTCTTTTCGTAGCCCTCTCTTCTAAGATTTTCCTAAGGTTTTCGAACCAAGGATCTTGAATAGATGAGACATCGAGCCGTTGGACGACAATTGTCTCGGTCCGGCGACTCAGAGGGAAGGATAAAGATGAAGCTAGCGATGCCAGAGCATCGGCCAGGATATTCTGTGAGCGAGGAGTATGGATATAGATAAGCTTGCGGAACTACCTTGCCAACAGCGTGACGAAATCTTGATATGGTTTAAGCTTTGGGTCACTAGTGCGGTAAGTTGAGAGCACCTACCGCAGAACAAGCTGAGAGTCCCCTATGATTCTATGGTGGGATGCACCTAAGATATAAGCACGCTTAAGACCAGCGAGGAGAGCTTCATACTCAGACATGTTGTTAGTGGCAGAAAAAATGAGTTGATAGGCGATGGGGATTGTAATACCTTCCGGGGTGAGCAGCACGGCTCTAATGCCTCGTCCCTGGGAGTTGAGTGCACCATCAAAATGGAGGGTCCAGAAGGGATCTTTGGAAATGACCGAGAGCTCCTCATCGGGGAACTCTTCTCGGACGGAATCGCTGTGAGGGAGTGGCAAATGGGCAAGGTGCTCGGCAATAGCATATCCTTTGATGGCCTTTTGGAGAGGAAGCTCTGCCAGCGCGCGAGCCGATCAGAGAGGACGGGTTTTTCTAGAAGGTACCTGAGTGGATCCATTCTCGAGATCAGCCTGACCTCGTGGGCAAGAAAGTAATGCTTAAGCTTTTTTGGACTACCCACACGAGCGCGGCACATGTTCTGTCCGCGGTGATATACTTGGTTTCAGCGGTGTTGAAAAGCCTAGAAAGATAGTATGCTGCCCTTTCTTTTCTGGATTCATCATGTTGCGCAAGGACAGCACCTAGGGAGTCCTCAATGACTGAGAGATATATGATGAGTGGTTTCCCAGGCACAGAAGGTTGCAAAACTGGGGGATTCATGAGATACTTCTTCAAGTCATCAAAGGCTTCTTTACACTTGTCATTCCATTCAAACTTCGCCTCTCCCTTTAAAATATCATAGAATGGGCGGCATCTTTGTGAATGCTGTGAGATGAATCTTCTAATGAACTGCAGACGCCCAATCAACCCTCTTAATTGTGAGATATTCTTTGGAGGCGACATTTCCGCGATAGCCCTGGCCTTGTTTGGGTCGATCTCAATACCCCGCTTGCTAACTATGAACCCTAGCAACTTCCCTGACGATACCCCGAACACACATTTCTTCGGATTCATTCTCAGTTTGTACTCCCTTGATCTTTGCAACACCTTGGCGAGGATTTCGAGGTGTTCTCTCCTGGTTCTTGACTTCACCAAGATGTCATCCACATATACTTCTACGTAGACATCCATCATATCATGGAAGATGGCCATCATCGCCCTTTGATAGGTAGCCCCAGCATTCTTAAGCTCAAACGGCATGACTACATAGCAATATGTTCCCCAGGGTGTGGTGAAGGATGTTTTGTCTTGATCTTCAGGAGCTAGACGGATTTGGTTGTAGCCTGAGTATCCATCCATGAATGAGAGGGTCTCATACCCTGCAGTGTTATCGATTAGTACATCAATGTGAGGAAGCGGGAAGTCATCTTTTGCACACGCCTTATTTAAGTCCCGGATGTCAATAAAGATCTTGACCTTTCCATCCTTTTTCATGACCGGGACTATATTCGCCACCCAGTTTGGATAAAGTACTACCATGATGAATCTAGCCTTATGGAGTTTGTCTACTTCGTTCTTCATTTTCAGGGCCATAAGCGAGTGGAATCTTCTAAGTTTTGCTTTATGGCCTTTGCCCTTTCTTTTAATACAAGCCAGTGCTCCACTAATGAAGGGTCTAGACCAGGAATGTCCTCATATGACCAGGCAAATGTGTCTTTGTATTCCCTCAGAATTTGCACCAGTTCCTCTTCTTCATCAGGAGGGAGGCTCGCTGAAATTATCACAATCCTGGGATCTTCTTCTGTTCCGAGGTTTACTTCCTTAGTAGGTTCATCCATCGCCGTTGTAGGTTCATCGAATCTTCTTACGCCACTCGCGTACATCTCGGCAGTGTCATTTACTTCGCTATCCTCTTCATCGATTAGGTACTCATCATTCATGATCTCATAGACGCCAAATCCGTCATCTATGAACACCCCATCCTGCACTATTTCTTCTTCCAACACCAGTGCTTCTCTTGTGAACTCCTCTACCAGCAGTAATGCTTGACATCTCTGAGCTAACTCTTGAAGGTATCTTTGGGGAATAGCCTTGCCCCGTTGCTTCCTAGGGCGACGTTTAGACCTGGTAGGCACTAGGTTGACCGGATTCTCTACTCTAGACTCACCTAGACTAAGACTAGACTCTTCTAACCTAGGCTCTTCTTGACTAGGTGACTCTACAGGACTGGTGGAGGACATGGCATCCTCGAAAAGAATGGCTCCTAATGAAGGAGTGGGAGGGGAAACCCCAGTCGGGGGGTGCCCCTGATCAGGAGGGTGAAGGAGGTATGATGTCTCCTCTACCTAATGTGCATTTGAAGATTGGCATTTTTTTTGGAGATCGGTGGAGAGCATGCAGCATGAGAGAGTGACCTCGTGGTCGCTCGGATCAGATTGCAAAGCAGAGAGGACTGTAGGTGGGAGATCAGGAGTGAAGAGGCTGTTTGCAGCCGTCAGGAGTTGGGGAGTCAGCTGGATGAGTAGGGGAGGAGATGAAGGGACAAGGCTGGGAAGGAGGGAGTTTATGAGTGATGGGTGGATGGCTAGGCAGGTGTCCTTCCACAATTCGTCTACTGTCCTTCCTCTTCGTAGGGGATGTCTGGCTCTCCCACATCTGTGGTTTCATTCATCAGCTGCCTCTTGGATGTGATGGATGCGGGTGGATCTAGCAATTCGGCTGCAGCTGGCGGCCATGTTCTCTCTTCCTCCCAGAATAAACGACTGAAGGCTATAGTGATGTCCTCTATGTCAAACCAGCGGTACCATTCAGCCTCTGGGTCTCCTATCTTCCTCCTCTTTCCCGGGCGGAGTGCTTCCAGTGCCCTGTAGGTGAGCATAGGGGCCATATGCCGAAAGAAATTCCTGCCATGCACCTCGTGGTGTGACAGTTCAGCCTCGACCACCATAGTGTTGTATCCTGGTTGGGTTGGACCTCTGACGAAGTGACACCAGAGCGTCCATGTGAGTGGTTCACAGTCGGCCTTGAGAGCGGATGTGCTGGATGACAACGGTTTGGATTTCTCCCTATAACCCAATCCCCATCGACTTTTCATTACAATGTCTGGGATGGGCTTGATGATGCCTTGCAGTTCCGCCCCTAGACCGTTGCCTTCCTCATACCCTAGTTTCATCATGATTTGCCACCCTTTAGTGTTTAGTGGCTCCTTCCTTTTGACCGCATTGACTTGTGCCGGACTGGCCTCTTGTTTTGAGTGGAATGAGTAGGCCCAAGGATAGTTAACGTCCAGCACTGAGATGACGGGCTTGTTGGCGGGCCACATGGCTGGATGGAAGGTATCATTGATGGCATCGATAGTATGAGCAGCGGCTATGCTTTTGACCTTGATGATCCGTCCTTGGAAAGGGAATTTCAGACACTGATGTGCAGTAGACGGTACAACTCCGAGTGCCTCTAGCCATGGATGCCCCAGAATGGCCTTGAGCATGGGGTCGATGTGAAGTACATAGAAGTCGACAGTGACAGCAAGCGGCCCCAATTCGGCTTGTACATTCACCATGTCGTGACAAGATCTCTGGGAGTTGTCATACGCGGATATGGTGGTTGGCGTTGGTTTCAGCAGCCCTCCTGACACATCACAGGCTCTTAGGGTACTCAGTGGGCAGACATTTATGGATGCCCCTGTGTCGACTAGTGCTGCCCCCACTACTACATGATTGATTACTAAGGTGACACAGAGCGGGAGCCTCCTGGCCTCTGGGGGTGCTAGCTCATTTTTGGCAAAGGTGATTGCCGGCCCACGAGTCACCATGGCCAGTGCACTTGGCAGTTGATAACTACACAAATTTTCGTGTTAAATTTCATACATTTAGTTGATTTGAGACATCTTTTGTCTATAAATAATGTGCATTTTGATTTTAATTTTCATGTTATCCATGATTAGATTTTGAACATAATAGTTGATAATGTGTTAGAATACACGTTAGATTCAATAAATCACTGTTTTGACAAATTACGTACATAAGAAATCTATGTAAATAAATGTTGTAAATAAATAATTTTGTGACAATAATAATTTTGTAAATATCATTCTAAGAGTAGATAGATATAAATTTGTAGATAAATATTATATATAAATTTTTTTTACAATAAATAAATAGCTTTTAGTATTAAATAGATATGAGTTTATAAATAAATAAAATTTAATACCTACCCAATCCCATCATAACACGTATACCCTGCCTAACCCTTCCTTTTCTTCCCCAGGAGGCCAGCAGAAGCTGCTGGAAGGGGATGGAGGCGGTTTTCTGGTTTGCTAGCTGGAGGCTCCCGTGCAGATGGCAGACCTGTCGGCTACGGAGGTGTGAGGCTTTCATGTGAAGCAGGCCAGGGCAGATTGAGCTGGGCGCGATGGCGGAGCATTGGCTTGTGCAGGCTGTGCGGCGGCCAGTTGAGGGGTGCTGTGCATCTGGCGCTGAAGGAGCTCTACTCGGTGCAGAAGCTCAGGTGCGAGGCACGTGAGGCTGATGCAGCGCGAATGGCTGGCGATGGAAGCTGATGCGGCCGTGCGAAGCAGGATCCGACATGTACGGTAGATGGTGATTTGGGGATGGTGATGGCAGAGTTGCTACGTCTGGCAGAGCTGGGCGCGATGCTGAGGTGTGTGCGCAGCGGCTGGAGGCCGCGTGGAGCTCCAGTGCGAAGCAGCAGTAGAAGGTCGTGCGTTGTGGAGCTTGGGCAGGCGGTTCGAGCGTAATGGGCATGTGAAGTGGCGGGTTGGTGTGCGATGGATCCCGTGCACTGTTGCTGTGAAGAGCAGGGGCTGTGCGTGTGACGCAGGCCGTGCGTGACCAGATCTGGGCGGGAAGCAGTGCCTGGAAGCCTATAAAAGGACCCCAAGGTCCTCTACTTCGGGGGTTCGAGGAGTTAGGGGCTAGTTCGATTTCTTTAGGAATTTTAGTTTCTTTCTGTACTTTCCTTTCAGTAGAGCAGGGAAGGGTTTTGGAGTTTCTTTCCATTCATCTGTAGGAGAGTTCGGCAATTGAGGGGTTTCTTATTTCTTCTGTTCTGCTGTTGGGTAGGAGATAGCTAGGAATTTCTTCTTCCTTGCTACTGTCGACCTGTTTCATTTCTGCTGGGAATAGTGAGATTAATCCAATGTGTTTGTACTTTTCATTTCTTCTGTGAAGAGATAGATCTAGTGTGTTGCTTTTGTTTTCAATTCTGCTGTGTTTAGACTTCAATACAGTGCCATTTTCCATTTCCTTGTGTTCCAGAAGGTGATCTAGGGGCAATTATTGTTCAATTTTCCTTGTGTTTATATGTTCATTTCTGCGTTTATTTGGACTTTGATCCAGTGCATTTGTTCAGTTCTTTTGTTCTTGGTTTAATGGTTGAGTAGTGATAGATATTTCGACAATTGAGGGAGTTGAGCATTGCTTCGAATTCTACTGCTGCTATGAGGATTGGGTTCTACAGTTCAGGGGTTTTTTAGCATGGAATTTTTAGGATTTTTGTTCTTCCATTTCTTCTCTACTCTGTGAGAGATTTGAGGGGCTACTGCACATTATTGTGGATTTTCCTTCTCTTCGATTGTTCATACTGCTGAGAGGAGCTTAGCTATTTCACTTTTTGGGACTTCTTCTTGCTGTGAGCAGAGGTAAGTGTTTTAATTTTTTTTGTACTTCTTCTATGTTTGAATGTTTCCATCCAGGAGTTGTGAGGAGGATCTGTGTGCTTCATTTCTTCTTTGAGGATTTGAGAGATCAGAGAGCTCTGCTGTTCTTCTTGTTTTTCTTTTGATTAAGATTCCTAATTCTATTTCGTTAATGTTTTAATCTTTGTTTTGGACAGATCATGAGTTGAAGTTACAATTTACATTTCTTTTATTGTCTGCTGGTTGATCCCTCATGCTGTGAGGGTATAGAGATTTGACATTCTTCTTGCTATTCTGAAGCTTAGTGCAACTTGTTTCCTTTTTGTTCTTCATCCCTCAAGTTGTGAGGGTACATTGATATCAATTCCCTTTTTAATTTCAATTCATCTTGTTCTTTCGCTATCTTTTATCTGTCGAGTTGTGAGGAATTTAATCGATGTTGTTTACAGAATTACTTTTAATCCAATATTATTTGGTGAAAATGTGTTCGTTAGAATGGTTTCAAGTCAAAGTAGTTTAAGTCAAATTCTATTCAGCCTCTCGTGGATATGACCTGTTCTCACCACTGTATTAGTTCATCTTTGTGATTTTAAATCTGTGAGACAGTTTAGAGAAAGTGAGCATATTTATTTGTCCATGGAACTCTCGACAACGGAAGTGCACAATCAACAATGCCGCATTCATCTTGGCGCCGTTGCCGGGGAGGCATTAGAGTTTGATTTACTGCTTTTGATTTGATTTCATTTGTACTGAGTCTAATTGCATTGGTGGTTGAAGACGATAAACTTAGCGCTTTGGGGAGGCAACCCAAGTGTACAGATTTCTTTTATCAAGTAATTCTCTGTCCTACTTTCTTTTTCTATAAATAAGTAGGGGGGAGAGGTAGAATAAAGCATGCATTCATAGTCCTCATCCTAACCAATGCTTCGTTTTCTTTCTTTACATTGAGCATGTGCAAATACAAATAAAAATTTCACAATGTTTCATGTTTGAATAAAAATGCGTGGCATTGCGCAACCCAGACTATGTGTCTGATCATTAACCATTAAAATTTTGTACTTGTCACATTCCTCTACAAACATCCATGTTAGGTAGCCTCTAGTAAAGGATTACATGTATTTCTTGTCTACCGTATGTAAGGATTTATGGCATGAAGTTTTATACATACACTACGCAGCCACTTGGACTAGCTGAACCCAAATGTAGCAAATTTGTTAAGGCTAGTAGGAGAGAGGTGATTGGTTTTCTCCCTTCCCGTTAAGTGAATTGTGAAGGAAGTGAAGGCGTGTGATCAAGGAACCTGACTGCCCATCCTTCCTTTAAGAGGAAAATAAAAGAAAAGAAAAAGCAAAGGAAAAGTAAAGAAAAAAAATATCCATGAAAAATGCCCCGAATCTGAGTAAAGTTGAACTCGCTACTATGAAAGTGGTGGGTTGTGCAGCATTATGGATGAAAAAGAAAGAAAAATTCTGAGTGCACAAAGTGCAAATAAAGGGGCAAAGTCCTTAGCTCAGAACAAAATAATCCTCAAGGAAGATGGGCAGAATGGAACTGAGAGAAACAACCCAATCTGACTGAGCAAGGATCTTATTCCACAACTCTTTTCTTCTCCCTAGAATTAATCTAATCTCAATTACTAGCTAAGGCAGAGGAGCTCCATGAGGGCTGATGTGAACTATTAAGTGAACTATCACTTGTGCACTAATTTCTTGTCATAAACCCATACAACTAGGAAAGACATATCTCTACATTAATCTTTTAAATGATGGCTAGTTAGCATGAGACATTACATTTTCTAGTCCTACATTTGGAGTAATTATTATTGCTAAGGGACTAGAAATGTTCAAGTAGGGGGGAGTGATAACTACACAAATTTTCGTGTTAAATTTCATACATTTAGTGATTTGAGACATCTTTTGTCTATAAATAATGTGCATTTTGATTTTAATTTTCATGTTATCCATGATTAGATTTTGAACATATTAGTTGATAATGTGTTAGAATACACGTTAGATTCAATAAATCACGGTTTTGGCAAATTAGGTACACAAGAAATCTTTGTAAATAAATGTTGTAAATAAATAATTTTTTCACAATAATAATTTTGTAAATATCATTCTAAGAGTAGATCGATATAAATTTGTGGATAAATATGGTATACAAATATTTTTTACAATAAATAAATAGCTTTTAGTATTAAATAGATATGAGTTTATAAATAAATAAAATTTTAATACCTACCCAATCCCATCATAACACGTATACCCTGCCTAACCCTTCCTTTTCTTCCCCAGAAGGCCAACAGAAGCTGTTGGAAGGGGCTGGAGGCGGTTTGCTGGTTTGCTAGCTGGAGGCTCCCGTGCAGATGGCAGACCTGTGGGCTATGGTGGTGTGAGGCTTTCGTGTGAAGCAGTCCAGGGCGGATTGAGGTGGGCGCGATGGCGGAGCCCTGGCCTGTGCAAGCTGTGCGGCGGCCAGCTGAGGGGTGTTGTGCATCTAGTGCTGAGGAGCTCTGCTCAGTGCAGAAGCTCTGGTGCGCAGCGCGTGAGGCTGAAGCAGTGCGGACGGCTGGGGATGGAAGCTGATGCGGCCGTGCGAAGTAGCATCCGACGTGTACGGCAGATGGTGATTTGGGGATGGCGATGGCGGCCGAAGCTGCTGCGTGTGGCGGAGCTGGGCGCGATGGTGAGGTGTGTGCGCAGCGGATGGAGGCCGCGTGGAGCTCCAGTGCGAAGCAGCAGAAGAAGGTCGTGCTGTTCAGAGCTTGGGCAGGCGGTTCGTGCGCAACGGGCGTGTGAAGCGGCGGGTTGGTGTGTGATGGAGCCCGTGCACTGTTGCTGTGAAGAGCAGGGGCTGTGCATGCGACACAGGCCGTGCGCGGCCAGATCTGGGCGGGAAGCAGTGCTTGGAAGCCTATAAAAGGACCCCAAGGTCCTCTGCTTCGGGGGTTCGAGGAGTTAGGGGCTAGTTCGATTTCTTTAGGAATTTAGTTTCTTTCTGTACTTTTCCTTTCAGCAGAGCTGGGAAGGGTTTTGGAGTTTCTTTCCAATCATCTGTAGGAGAGTTCGGCAATTGAGGGGTTTCTTGTTTCTTCTGTTCTGCTGTTGGGTAGGACATGGCTAGTAATTTCTTCTTCCATGCTACTGTCGACCTGTTTCATTTCTGCTGGGAATAGTGAGATCAATCTAGTGTGTTTGTACTTTTCATTTCTTCTGTGAAGAGATAGATCTAGTGTGTGCTTTGTTTTCAATTCTGCTGTGTTTAGACTTCATTATAGTGCCATTTTCCATTTCCCTGTGTTCCAGAAGGTGATCTAGGGGCAATTATTGTTCAGTTTGCCTTGCGTTTATATTGTTCATTTCTGCATTTATTGCACTCTGATCCAGTGCATTTGTTCAGTTCTTTTGTTCTTGGTTTAATGGTTGAGCAGTGATAGATATTTTGACAATTGAGGGAGTTGAGCATTGCTTCGAATTCTGCTGCTGCTGTGAGGATTGGGTTCTTCAGTTCAGGGGTTTTTAGCATGGAATTTTAGGATTTTTGTTCTTCCTTTTCTTCTACTCTGTGAGAGATTTGAGGGGCTGCTGCACATTATTGTGGATTTTCCTTCTCTTCGATTGTTCATGCTGCTGAGAGGAGCTTAGCTATTTCACTTTTGGGATCTTCTTCTTGCTGTGAGCAGAGGTAGGTGTTTTAATTTTTTTTTACATCTTCTGTGTTTGAATGTTTCGATCTAGGAGTTGTGAGGAGGATCTGTATGCTTCATTTCTTCTTTGAGGATTTGAGAGATCAGAGAGCTCTGCTCTTCTTCTTGTTTTTCTTTTGATTAAGATTCCTAATTCTATTTCGTTAATGTTTTAATCTTTGTTTTGGACAGATCATGAGTTGAAGTTACAATTTACATTTCTTTTATTGTTTACTGGTTGATCCCTCATGCTGTGAGGGTATAGAGATTTGACATTCTTCTTGCTATTCTGAAGCTTAGTGCAACTTGTTTCCATTTTGTTCTTCATCCCTCAAGCTGTGAGGGTACAATGATATCAATTCCCTTTTTCATTTCAATTCAGCTTGTTCTTTCGCTATCTTGTATCTGTCCAGTTGTGAGGAATTTAATCGATGTTGTTTACAGAATTACTTTTAATGCAATGTTATTTGGTGAAAATGTGTTCGTTAGAATGGTTTCAAGTCAAAGTAGTTTAAGTCAAATTCTATTTAGCCTCTCTGTGGATATGACCTGTTGTCACCATTGTATTAGTTCATCTTTGTGATTTTAAATCTGTGAGACAGTTTAGAGAAAGTGAGCATATTGATTTGTGCACAGAACTCTCGACAACGGAAGTGCACAATCAACAATTCCGCGTTCAGCACTTTGTCGGCGATTATGTCCTCATTCACCACTACCCTTTGTAGAAAATTCCTCAATGCCTCTTGATGCTCCTTGGATCTCTTTATCAACTCCAGTATGGAGATTTGGTTGGCACATGATTGAGATGCTTAAGGATATCATAGTGTGTCCTAGGTAATGGCTCAATCACCCCTCATCTTGTGGTTGCTGTTGAGGCTGTGGCTGCAGGACTGGTTGGGGATTGCCTTGGCTGGTGGAGGCAGTGGAGATGGGTGGATACGGGCGACGGAAGACTCATCCGCTCCGTAGGGTAGTCGGTTGGGTGGTGGCTTGTCTGGTGGAGGAGAACGTGGCAGCGGAGGGTTGATTCAGCCCAGGTGGTGGAAAGATGATGGATGTGGGAGTGATTATGACGGGTGATGGTAACGTGGAGACAGGTGGAGCATGGGATGTGGTAGGTGGTAGAATAATGGAGGGCATAGCGACTGGCGCGGGTGTTCAGCCGATGGGCAGTATGATGGCGTTGGCCTGGCAAACTAAAGGAGGGATTGACTGGGGAGCCGTCTTGGCTGGTTGTATTGTTTGGGATTGTTCAGGATGTTGGTGGTTAATGGCCATCATCTGCTGGACATCGGGTTCATCATCGTACGTCTAGTTCGCTTGAGGAGGGGGGTGGTGGACGATGGGGTTTACCTGGGTGGTTGTTGTGGTGGGTTAGGAGCTGGCGGGTGGTTGGCAAGGGGTTATGAACAATGCCTAGATCCTACAACGGCTGTTGTTGTTGTTGTTGTGTTGTTGTTGGGGTGGTGGGTGCTGCTGTCTTTGCTGCTGTTGCTGCCTCTACCTTTCTTTGATATCTTCGATCACTTGCCAGAGGGTTGTCCAATCCAGTCTGTTCTGCTCATGCAAGTCATATACCAGATCTTTGAAAGTGAAGCACTGCTCAATGGTGTGACCTGGCTACCGATGGAACACGGAGTACCTCGTTGGTCCACACTTAGGTTCAATGGCTTTTCCGGAGGGAGTCTGATAGCATCTGTGGAGACCAAGGCCAGGATGATGTCAGAGAGTGTCTCAGGAAGTGGCAGATATTGGGTTCTCCTCGGACCTAAGGGACGTCTTTGTTGGGTGCTATCAGGAGGTGGTACTTGATTGTATTGGGGCTGCTGGCCTTGTGGAGGATTGGTGCGGTTTTGACCCTGGGTAGTGTAAGGTTGACGGTTGTTGTTCTGGCCGGAAGGGTTAAATGCACTCACTTTTTCATTTACTTGGACACCCTCGGTGACAGGCCCCAGAGATTTTCTTTGGAAACGGGACTTCTGGGGTTCAAACATGGAATGGAGGGGGGAGTCCTTGAGCTGGGTCTGGATAAACCGGGCCAGACTGTACAACTGGTGCATGGTGGTGATATCATTCATTGTCAGGATGTTTTTGTAGGCAGGGGTTGCATTGGCAATGATGATTTTGACCTTCTCTCCCTCCGGAAGGTACCCTGGGACTCGTGTGGCCATTTGTCTCCACCTGTCGGCATATGTGGCAAAGTCCTCATCCGACTTCATCTTTTCTGCCATGAGATCCGTAAGAGAATATTTGGGCCCAACCCTATCTTGGAATTGTTGAAGGAATTTTGCTTTCACTATGGCGAAATCCTCGGCATCCTCGGGCAGCAAAGAATAGCACCAATCTAGTGCAGGCCCATCCAATGACTGGCGGAACAGATATGCCATTAGGCGGCGGTCATGCTGGTAGGGTGCAGACTCATAGATGAAATCCTTGATGTGAATATAGGGGTTTCCAGAGCCGTTGTACTTACGGTACTTGGGAGTTCGGACGAAGATGGGACCCATAGGCCATTGAAATTAGGCATGTGAACATCATGGTGCTGCTAGGGTCGACCTGCCTTCGCAGCTCTTGCAATTCCTTCTTGATGGACGCCCACTCAGATAGCATGTCGGGTGCGGCAGACGGTTGAGCATACAAGGAGGAGGCACGGGATGCCGGCCTGGTGCACGACGCCAGCTATGGTGGATGGCAAGGGAGGTAAGAGGGAGATCGGGGCCTCGACTCACATGGATGGTAGTGCTCAGATTCAAAGGGAGTGAATCGAATGGCCCGCGGCCAGATAGGGGTGTTCTCGGCTAGTCCCGTGATGATGCGGGGGCCGGAGGTAGATGCCATGGGGCGTGAGGCACCCGCTCTTGGTGAGGGTGATGAGGCGGCCTTTCCTTCGAGGGCCATCATGAGATTTTGGATTTGAGATGGATCAAGTTGAAGAATTAAACGCATGAGTTGTGTAGCTTGATCGTCTGCCTGAGGAGGATGGACAGTTAGTGACGGGCCACCATCGTCGGGATGATGACTCTCACTGGAATGGAACGTGGCAACCCAAGGGCGGGTCGACTCCTCGAGGAGATCATGAGGAAGAGATTCCTCATAGTCTTGGGAAGTGTAACACCCCATATAAGATATGTTAAATGGACTAAATCAGCAGACTACCAACAACCCGGACTAGTCATTTTCAGAGCTCGAGCAGGAAAAGAACTCTGAAGTTAAGCGTGCTCAGTTGGGAGTAGTCCCAGGATGGGTGACCTTCCTGGGAAGTCTACCAACTGGCAGGTTGTTGGGCCAGTTTGGGTTGGGTCGTCACAAATGGTATCAGAGCCTTGCCCAGCGGAAGTGCAGGAACTAAGTGCCACACAGGGCAAAGTGCTATGCTATGGGAGCCACCTCTTGAGGCCATAATGGCGCAAAGTGCTACATAGTGGGAGCCACCTCTGAGCCTGTGGGGGCCACCTCTAGAATCCTGCCTGCCTGGGGTTGATTGTGTGCTATATGTGAGCAGCGACGAGGACGTCGCTTATATAAGAGGGGTAGATTGTAACACCCATATAAGAATATGTTAAATGGACTAAATCAGCAGACTACCAACAACCCGGACTAGTCATTTCAGAGCTCGAGCAGGAAAAGAACTCTGAAGTTAAGCGTGCTCAGTTGGGAGTAGTCCCAGGATGGGTGACCTTCCTGGGAAGTCTACCAACTGGCACGGTTGTTGGGCCAGTTTGCTGGTTGGGTCGTCACATGAAGTGTAAAAGGCAGCATCTTGATTCTCATTGCTATAGATCAGGTATAGATAGGACTCTATTTTGGAAAGTGGGTGCACCCAGATGGGGAAAGCCTATCCAGACATAAGAAAGAGCCTAACCTAGACAGACACCTAGTTTCCTAAACAGACAATCCTATGCAAACAAAAGAAAGAGAAAACATCTCACCCAAAGCAAGCAGTTGGCAATGATGATGGTTTCTTTTATTTGGTTCATGTTTGCCTTTTAATGAGTTGGTTTTTTAGCAAGTTCTGTCAAAAAGGAAGGTTTCCTAAAAGGGAAGGCTTCCAACTTCAGGTTTGACTAGGATTTCACGGACTAAACAATGAATGGATCCTAAATCTAGGTGGCAACAGGTACAACCAGCCCGGCGGCCGTGTGGGAATCCACGGTCAGCGGGGACTTATGGAGGCCCTCAAGTGAGTGCTCTAGTCGGACACAAGGAATATGTGGCTGAGAGAGCGGGCGTCGCTGAGGGGACAAACTAAACTACAACATGGAGAGATGCATGCTCGCCCTATGTGCACCGGAGTGCATGCAAAATCTAACCTAAGACTAACAAAACAAATATCAGACCTACCTGCTCTCAGAAGCAGAAGGCGATAGGGTTACTGCCGCGACCAAGATCGCGACAGGAACCAGGTCGTGTTCCTCTTCACAGTGGACAGAGATCAGATTGGACCTGATATAGCAGGGAAATTTCAAAAACAATCCTATAGCACGGAGGACTGATAGACTCTCAAAAGCGTGGAGCAGGCTCAAACAGTTTGAATATGGATGCAGTACGTGAAATAAGCCCAAAAGAATAGGAATACATGAAATCCAAGACACTGACCTGATCGCAACAAAGCCACTGTCGTCGTCCTGATAGCGACACCCAGAATGTCACGTTCCTATGGCGATTGCACTTCCTGTCGCGTTCCTTGCCGCTTTCCAGACCAGCGAAGCAGAATACAGAAATAGCATGAAACGAGGGTTGATGTACTTACCTAATCACGACGCTCACATTGGCGCCACCCTTAACACGACGCCTTCAACGTCGCCTTCCCGTACAGCACAGCAGAAAACGCAAAATAGCCATAAAAAATGAACACTGATGTACTGACCTTATCGCGATGTTCGTCTTGTCGCTATTCTGATCGCGTCTCCCTCCACGTCGCCTTCTCACCCAGAGCAATAGAACTCAAAGCAATGTTAAAGATAAGCAATAAAACACAAAATTTATGGCAGCAGAACCACACCAGGGGATGACTAAAGGTGGCAGGGAAAGACAGAAACAAGCACGATGGGCACTAGAGGTCCCACCGTGATCTCCAAAAGGTGTAATCACGGGATTTGCTCCCCAAAAATGATGATTTTAAAATAAGGAAAATAGGATCGTGATCGCCACCAAAGCAGTTGCAAACCAAATATACAAAAGACACTTACTAACTGCCTTGGAAAAGGGAAAAAGATAGCAGAAAGGGTACCTAACCATGAGAATACGATAACGGAGCCGTCGCCTTCCTTATACCTCAATGCGCCAGACGACTTGTCGCCTTTTAGGTCGCGACACCCAGTGGTCGCCTTCTGCTTCAAAGGATGAAGATTATGGGTTCTTTCTCTCCTACTCCTCAGCCGGCCAAGGGGCAGGAGCCTCGTGCTGCTACTGTCTTCTGAACCCTGCCAAGAACATCAACAAAGGAAAACCAATTAGAGAAACTCGTTTATGAAGAATCTATCCCACAAAATGAATAAATATGAACTAATGGAGGGAACTCACGTGGGGTGGTGTTTTACCCCTTTGGGTGTTTAAAATCAGTGTGTGTGAGTGTTCTAATGCAAGACTACGGAAAAACAAATCTATGCATACATGGACGAAGTGAAAATTGAAAGAAAAAGTGAGAGAGAAAGCATAGGAAGGAGAAAACGCCCTGGGGGGCACTTCCTGGTCGTCTGGAGGCTAAGAGCTTTTATGAGAATTCGCAGCCCTCTGGGAGAGGAAGAAGCAGACGCCGGCCTTGCCCTAAACGATGCTGTATGGAGAGATTTATACCCTATTATTCCTAACGGGCTGGGAGGAGAATAATAGGCAATTGTCCGAATTTGGGCAAGTATGCTCGTGCAAGGCCAATTGGATTTCGGAAAGGACCTTCCAAAGAGGGTCTCCTCCAATTTTGGAAGGATTTGGACGACTTTAGGTCAATCAAAAGTCGAAATATTCATGAATAGCAAGGGTCCAAGTCGGGTTAGGAAAGGGTATGTTGCATGGAATCCAGAACGCGACAGCCTCATGGTCGCTACCCGATAGCGACGCCTCGATACGTCGCCTTCCTTAGAAGGAAAGCACTTAAGCATTTTCTGGCGATTTTCCAGGGAATAAAAATGCCAATTAAGAGCGCGACGTATCGTGGTGTCGCCTTATGAAGGAGATCGATTAAAACATGAAGCAAATCGGTATAAGGCCAGATAGCGACATAAAGACCGTCACCTTTATGAACAAGAACACGACAGCAAACCTGTCGCCTTCAAGGTCTTGTCAGCGTATAGCCATGCGACGTACCCTATCTCCTTGCATGGGTATCTGATTGGCGTACAGCTCGAAGCATTGGACTCCTAACCCAGAGAGCTACAAGACAATGATGAAGAGTGGTTGAATTGACCAGGAAGAACCCACCAGGGTGATGAAATAATAGAAAATGATACCATGATCGGATAAAGCCAGCTTGACGATGATGAACCAACATGGGGCATCAATGATGTGACAAGGAATTTGGCTCAACTTATGGGCTAGAAATGGGTTTCTACACATGTGATTTGAAAATTCTTCACACAATGAAGGATTAGTGGATCCAAAAATAATATCATCCACATACACCTGAACTACAATGATATGATTGTGGACTGATTTTGTGAAAAGAGTTTGATCTACCTTACCTCTGGAATAATTCTTACCAACCAAAAACTGCTCAATCTGTCATACCATGCTCTTGGAGCCTGTTTCAAACCATAAAGAGGTTTATGCAGTTTATTCACATGGTTAGGTTTATCAAGATCTTCAAATCCAAGAGGTTGAGCAACAAACACCTCTTCTTTATGTAACCATTTAAAAAGGCATTTTCACATCCATTTGAAACAATTTGAAGTTTTTGGAACATGCATATGCCAATAGAATTCTCATTGCTTCTAATCTAGCTACTGGTGCAAAGGATTCCTCAAAATCAACTCCAGTTCTTGATTATATCCTTTAGCAACCAGTGTTGCTTTATTTCTAACAACTTTTCCTCTTCATTCAATTTATTCCTAATACCTATCTAGTTCCAATTATTGAGTTTTCAGGATTTTTGGGAACTAGACTCCAAACATTATTTCTTTTGAATTGATTCAATTCATCATGCATCGCTTATATCCAAGAATTATCTTTTAGTGCTTCTTCAATGTTTTTTGGTTCATAAAAGCCATATGATCTTGTTCAATGACATTTCTGAAATGAGATCTGTATGGACTCTGTCATGAACATTTCTAGCAACATTCTCAAGTGGATAGTCTTTAAAGTATTTGAAATTACCACTTGTTGCTGCACTTACCTGCTCTGGTGTCGACTCAATGTCCTGTAGTGTCAACTCAGCTTCAGGTTCAGCAACCTCATCATTCTCCATAGATTGATCTTTTCTTTTATAAGAATGTCAACATCTTCTTCTTGATTCCTGCACAAATCAAGGTCAGTAGATTTTTCAATATTCTCATCAAATATGACATGAGGGTTTCCTCCACATTGTTTGATTCATTGTTAAACACTCTATATGACCTCGAATTTTCAGAATATCCTAGAAAGATGCCTACATTACTTTTCTTTTCAAATTTATCAAGATCATGTTTGTCATTATTATGAATGAAAACTTTACCTTTCAGAAGTTCATAGGAAGTTTTCTTAAGGACTAGTCTTACCATTACTCTATTGAGGACATAACATGAAGTGTTGACGGCTTCTGCCCAAAATTTTCTTGGAAGTTGACTTTCAATCAACAATGTTCTTACCATCTCCACTAAAGTCCTATTCTTCCTTTCAACAATTCTGTTTTGTTCAGGAGTCCTTGGAGAAGCAAACTTGTGATCAATTCCTTTATTCCTGCAAAAATCAAAAAATAAATTATTGTCAAATTCTCCTCCATGATTAGTAAGAATGGAGTGGATTTTATTTGTTTTTGCATTTTCAATTTTATCAACAAATTCTTTGAAATTTTCTAAAGTGTCACTCTTGTGAGATAGAAAATACACCCATGTGAATCTAGAAAAGTCACCCACAATCACAAATCCAAATCTATGTCCACTAAGACTGAGTGTCCTAGATGGACCAAATAAGTCCATATGCAACAATTCAAAGGGTTTGGAAGTGATTAAGGGTGTAACAGATTTGAATGATTTTCTGGTTTGTTTACCTTGGGCACATGAAGAACATACAATTGCAATTTTCTTTTTCTTCATTTTTTGTAAACCATTTACAAGGAATATCTTAGAAACTTATTCAAAACATTTTCACTAGCATGACCTAACCTTCTATGCCATAATTGCAATAGATCATGCTGGTTGCAACAAGACAAAGATTTTCATGTTGATGATCATTCAAATCAACCAAGTAAACATTATTAATTCTTTGGCCAAAAAATTTTATTTTTCCAGAATCTTTTCAACAATTTTACATGATTCAGAACTGAAAATTACCTTAAGGCCTTTGTCACACAGTTGACTTATGCTCAAGAGATTATGATCAAGACCTTCAACAAGTAAAACATTCTCAATTGAGCTTGAAGGATTCTTACCAATTCTTCCTGTTCCAATGATTTTCCCTTTGTTCTTACCTCCAAAAATTACTTGTCCACTATCTTTTTCAACAATGTTGAAAATTTTTCCTTATCTCCAGTCATATGTCTTGAACAGCCACTGTCAAGGTACCATTTATCTTTCTTGTGGGCTGTAAGACATTCCTGCAAAACAAATTTAGAAAGAGAATTTTGTACCCATATTGCTTTGGGTCCCATCAGTTGTTTCAACTCAGCAACAAGATGTTTGGAATCCAGATTTGCTTATTTTCCTTGAATTCATTATTGATCTGTATTTTCATCAGTGTGACAAGATTTCTTGCATATAGTGCACATCATGATTCTTGTGGTGTGAAACCCTTATTCTTATTGATGTATGATTTGTAATCAACTGAAGAGTTTTGTTGTTCTTTGGATTTGAAGTTGGTCTCAAACTGGATTTTAAATTCTGCTGATCTTTACTTGACCTTTTCATGTTTAAATTGCATTTGAAAATTTTCACCGGATTTTGAATTTTTTTTTGAGTTTGCTTCTGATTTTTCCTTGAAGTTCTTTTCAGAATTACCATAGGAAGTGCTTCCTTAGACAAATGAGGTTATCAATGTTTGTCCAATTTCTTATTACTTTCAGATTGATAACCTAGACCATGCTTAGTAGGAATCATCTGAACTTCTAAAATAGCATCTAGGTTTTGTTTGCCTTTGACAAGTCTTGACAAGATCTCTTTCTTGTCATCCAGTTCTTTTGGACAGTTTTCAGTTCCTCTTGCATCACTTCTTTTTCATTTATGAGTTTTTCATTTTCATTCATTAAGATCTATTTTTTCTTTTTCAATTGACTGACATCTCTCCTTGATTACATCAAGTTGTTCATTCACACATTCTTTTTCCTTTTTCAGGTTATTGATTTCATCAGTCAGCAATTTGTTTGCTCAGATTCTTGTGGACTTTGCACTATGCTATAAATTTTTTTATTTTCAGACTTTAGTTCACACAATTTTTCAAATAAAATGGCATAAGCTTCCTCCCAGTCATCAGTTGAGAAATTTTCCAATGAAGAACTTACCTCATTATTTTCTTCATGTCTTGCCATGAGACAAGTCACTTCTTCTTCTTCTGATCATTTTCTTCCTGATCTTCTTCATCCTCGTCACTCCATGTGGCTAGCATTGCCCTTGTCTTTTTGAACATTTGATTTTTCAATTTCTTTTTCAGATTAGGACACTCTCCTCTCGTGTGTCCTGGCTTCCCGCATTCATAGAAAATAATGTCAGTCTTTTTATTGGTTTCCAATTTTGTATTGAAATCATTTTTCTTTGAAACATCTTTTTTGACAAAAGGTTTAAACTTACATTTCCTTTCTTTCTCAGAATTTTTTGAATTGCCTTGTCAGTAAGGCCAATTCTTCATCATTCTCTTCATCAGAAGACTCATCATATTCATCAGATTGATCAGCAATAATTTTTGAACTAGATGAAGCTTTTAAAGCAATAGGTTCTTAGATGTAGTCATAGATGCATTTCTTTTCAGATTTAGCTCATATGTCATGAGTGAACCTATTAGCTCATCCAGTTGCATGGTTGACAGATTTTTTGAATCCTCAATTACAGTTGCTTTTGTGTGCCAGGCTGATGGAAGTGATCTAAGAACTTTCCTAACAAGATCACTATTATAATAGTCTTTTCCTAAACCTCTAAGACCATTAACAAAAAAGTATGAATCTAGCAAACATCTCAGAAATAGTTCATCACTTTTCATTTTGAATTTTCATATTCAGAGACTAAGATGCTTGCCTTGGTCTCTCTTACCTCAGAGGTTCCCTCATAGATGAGCTGAAGCTTATCCCACATCCTTAGCAAACTACATGAGGAAACTCTGGAGTACTCCTGGGATGGATGGCACATTGCATCATGTTCATGGCACTCCAGCTGAGTGTGGACTTGTTGATCTGGTCCTTGGTCCATAGACTTTCATCCTCGGGAAGTTCATCAGGTCCCTTGTCGACAATCTTCTAGAGCTCATAATTATGTGCTCTAAGGAACACTTGCATCCTGTTTTTCCAATAAGCATAGTCAGATCCATTGAAAAAAGGAGGCCTAGAAATTGAATGACCCTCAACAATAAACCCCTTAGTGTTTCCATAGCAATAAACTCTTGATCATTAGATCAAACACTTAAAGTGCAAAGAGAACCCGCTCTGATACCAAATGAAATGTTGCAGAAAAACTGCTATGAAAAATCTAGAAGGGGGGTTGAATAGATTTCTTAGAATTTTATGATTCACTTCGATTAGGATCTGAGAGAAATTGAATTCAGTATGAAATCTAAAGATCAATGTCACTTCTAAGCAAATTAGACCAGTTAGATGGTGAAATGCTAACGAGCCTATCAAGCATTTAACGCAAGAGATGAGCAAACCACAATAACAGAGAGATTTAGGGTGGTTCAGATTACACAACAATCTATCCTACATCCACCATCCACACACACACACGAATGTGGCTTATCTTGCCAGTTCAAAAAGATCACCAGGATAACACACACTCTCTGAGATACATAAATCTCAGATCCAATCACACACACACACCAATTGGGCACAAGAATTGCACCAATTTCACAAAACACCATTATGGAATGAGTTTAATAGTGAGGAACCAGATTGAACAATCAATAGCAGATGGAAGGCTTCTGGTTCGAATGTCCCACTTTATGCTTGAGTAATGGGGACCAGCTCTTCTGCTTCAGCTCCTGGAAGAAGACTCTAATGGCTCGAAATTCTCCTTCTGTTGGATTATCCAAGATGCTCAAAGCTTTTGTTCCTTCAGATCCGAAAGCAGTTCGCCAGGATGAAGCTTTCTTCAGAGGTCGGCTGGAATACTCTGGAGCATGAAGAGCAAATGTGTGTCCCGATGGATGCTTCTCCAAAATCAAGTGGCAAAGGGGTATTTATAGCCCCAAGGGTCCACAAAATATCTGGGAATTGGAGCATAGAAATTCCCGCCCAAAAAGCCCTTACCAAAATCCTCCACGTGCCTTGGTAATTTTAGATCTAGAGAATTATCCAAACTGTGTCGACACTACACGTTATGTGTCGACACAGTTTATGGCTGAGAAACAAGATCCTGGGACTGTGTCCTAGTGTCGACACATAGCTGGACTGTGTCGACACCACTGGGTACTTGCTGAAATCCTGGTTCTAGGACAGTGAACTAGTGTCGACACCACTGGGCACTGTGTCGACACCACTGAGCATATATGACTTTTTCTTTGAGCTATACATGAGAGAAACATTGTGAGATATAAATGTAAGCATGACTTCAATATATTAATGAATCATATTGGGTATCATCAAAATAAGAGATCCAACATTATTTAACACAATTGCACACACATTTTGCTTGCTGTTTTGGCATGAATAAAGCACATTCATATGGGTTTACACTATTCACATGATAGCACATTCACTTATCAATTTCACATTCACATATTTCACTTTGCACAATTCATATGGTCATATTCACATATTCACATTTTACACTTAGATGACATGACACATAGTCCAAACCACCACTAGAAGGACACACACATACACATACACTTATCCATCACCTAGGTAACATTGTGAGAGATCTTGGTTAATTGTGCAGAACAGGGAGAAGCACTCTCCACCCTAACCAGTGGTACTTGTCCACCTCCATAATTTCATCCTAATTGCCCATAGGATATCACACACATTGAACCTTCCCGTAGGGACTTTACTACGGTACGGTTCCACAGCCTCTATGGTAGCAGTGTCACTAACGGCACATTTTAACACATTTCACTTTAACCACATTTTACTTACACTACTCACATAAACTAATCATTCATGCTCATGCACTTAAACACACGCATATGTTTCAGTTTTACCTAACATGATGCTACTGATCATAGTATTAAACAACTCATACCACAGACTTAATCATATTGTATCATTGCATCATACAAGAATTAAATTTAATATGTTCAATTTGCCAAATATTCATGGTTAAATTCACAACTGTACCTATTGACATCTAAACAGTACAAAACATTTATCACAGGTTTCAAACATATAATATAACATATGCTCAATTTTCCATATTTTTCAGATTTGTAAAATAATTATAACAATTTAAGCATGGTTCAGGCATATTTATCACTACATTCATTTAAATAAGTTCCACAATAATTCAGTCACACCCGACAGTGCCAACACCTATGTACAGATATGATACCAACAGGGAAAAAATATGAAATCCTAACTCACAAAAGATCTATTTACACAAGATTAAACATGGTCATTTCATGCTCACAGTTCAACTATAGAAAATTTAATAATTAACATAAATCACAAAAATTTGGTACCTCCTCATGACATGACCTACTGCTTGTTCCTGACTCCACATAAATTCCACAGTATGCACAAACCACCACAAGTCCGAATACAAACACACAAATGTGAAAATTAAGGTTCTGTGAAACCCAGACGAACAGACAGAACGCACAAAACATAGTGAATGGGGGTTCCAGGACACGAGATAAATTCTGTAAAATTTCTAAGACCTAGCTGACATGTGAAGGGATGATGTCCAAAGGTTACTTGCCTCTTAAAAATTTCTAAATCAAAGTTATTTTCCGAAGATGTTCTCCTCGGCCAAGCCAAGAAGCACCTAAAACTCCCCTTGAAACCGGTTTCTGTGATGAAATATGATGCACGCCGGAGTCGGGGAAGTCTTCCTCAATGATCAGAGCTCCCTCCACTCGAGGTAGAACGCCGAAAGACGCACTTAATCGCCAGATCCAGATCTCCAAAGTTCAGGTTTCACACAAAGGAGTCTAGGGTTTTGACAAGAGCCAAAAGACCTAATCCATCCAGAAGAAAGAGTTTTTATAGAGCCAAGTGGTCGGGTTACGCAATAGATAGGGTATCCTACCGTTGGAGGTGGTTTCCAAAACCAAAATCGAAGAAATCGTGGTTGTTTCTAGATCTAAAATTTCACAATTTTTGAGAAATAGACGGCCACATTGGTTGCCGCCAACTGGTAGTTGGCATCCATCGATCTGGACATTGACTCCCTCTAAACGTCCATGCATGTTGACGTTAACATGCACTTCGCCCAGAACACAGAAATGCCCATTATATATATATACACTATATACATACATGCAATGTATAATGTATAATCTAAGCATCATAGATACATATAAATAGAAGCAGCATGTACACAAGTAAACACATATATACATATGTACAACATTATTCAAATTCAATAAGTACAGAAATAATTACATATATGTATAGACATGTACATATGCACACATAGCAACTAATACATCATAAGACAAAGTTAAATACAAGAGCGAAACTCGAGGGCCTTACAATAACAAAAGAAAGTACATTGGAAATAAAGGATACTCTTATTCCATCATCATTCACACATTCCACAGTCTATATAGTAGCAATGAAAATAAACTCAATGTCCACAATTGTACAGGTCCATATAATAACAGTGTCCACATACTAGCAAATGAAAATGTAGTCTAAACAAGTAGTCTCCACAAGCACAACTACTCCTCTCGCTCGGAGTCGCTCCTCATAATGTCCTCCTCTAGCACGGGGACACCTGTCTCACCTATATGTTAAAACAAGTATGAGTCTTCACAAAGACCCAGCAGGCAACCCATTAGCACATCTTATACATATCACATTTCTACTATTCTTTTAATCAACAAGAGAATTATGGCACTTGGTTTATGTCAAATAAACAAGTACACAAGATAACATATAACATGTTTTCTATACATGGTCATTAACTTGGTTCATGGTACCAATTTCAAATCATTCAAATCATTTCATCTTTCTAAACAAATAGATCATGGAATTAAGCACATGGTTACTAACAAACCTAGCATGATATCTATCACTTTTCACATGCTTTTATATCACATAACCACATCTTTTACTTGCTGTTTTAACTTAAATAAAACCTATTCACATGGTTTCACATCTTTTCACATGGTATCATATTAACACATCACCTTCACATGAACACTTTGCACATTTACACATGTTTCACACTTTTACACATTATTTGCCGTGACACATAGTCTGAACCACCATAAAGAAGGACACACATTCACATAACACATACCCATGACCTAGGCATTATAGCGAAGAATCTTGGTAACTACGCAGAACCGAGAGAAGCCCTCTCCACCCTAACCACTGGTACTTGTCCACCTTCAGGATTTCATCCTGATGCTCACAGGATATCACATACACATTGAGCCTTCCCATAGGGACTTTTCAACATTACGGCTCCACAGTCTTTTATGGTAGAAGTGTCAATTTCAGCACATATTCCACTTAAACACATTGTCTCACTTAATCACATGATTAACATCATTTACATGCACTATTTAGTCCATTCACATGCACTTTATTTAAACGTATATACTTCAGTTTATATAACCTATCATGACTATTTCACAGTGTCAAATTAAGCATAACAGTACCTAAACATGCTGCTAATCACTTGAAAATTACATTTTCTAATCATACATGCTTAACATGGCTTTAACACCCTTTATAAGTGCAAACAATACTTACAAATATCAAAACAGACCCAAATTTTAACTACAAACTCTACACATAGCATATATCATATGGATAATTTTTCAGAATTTTTGTAACAGTATACTATTTTTAACATTTAATACAGATTACATGTAATTTTTGCAAGATATTACACTTTAACATGATAGAGTAAACAGTCAGTTCTCATAGTTATAAAACATGTACACAGTATCCCTAAGTTCACTAATTTTCTGAAACAATAACATGCATCAAATCTAATTATCCCGAATTTAACTCTATCAAATCATGCATATTATTCGTAACAAAATTTTTTTTAAATGAAAGCATGATTAGAAATTCGACAGAAATTCATGGTTTAACCCTAACATATTACGTGAACATCCATGATTTCTACAGCATGAGAAAACATCCAGAAATCTGATAATCATATCACAGAGATTAAAATTACAATTCTGCAAGAACCAGAAGAAATTGACAGCAAGGGTCTGGCGTCAAGGTGGGTTAACAGCACAATCGGTTGCCGTTAACTCAGGAACTTGGCGGCAACAAGGTTGCCGTCAAACTCCTATCTGCAGAAAAGTGCAGACCGGCCATTGAAAAGCATAGAATTTGGGGGTCCAGAACACGATTTAAAAATCCTTAAAATCCCTAAACTCTAGGGGACATGTCTAGGGATGAAACCCCTAGGTTACTTGTTTGAAGAAAAACCTCATAAGATCAAATTAGGCGATGAAGCCCTCCTCGGCCAAGCCAAGAAGATGCTTTTCAGCCCAAATCTAGTCCTCACGTTTGCACAGATGGTCTTCCGGAGTCAAGGGAGATTCTTCACCTCTAGATGCAACTTCCAGTCGAAGAAGATTGCTGGAGAAGACTCCAAAATGCCGGATCAAGACTCACAAAGGTCTGTCTTTTTCTTTCCCCAGAACCCAAAAAGCCCTAGGTGAGAAAAGTCCTCCCTTAACTGAGATCTCTAGGTTATATAGGATAAGAGTCGGGGTAAACCTAGCATTAGGAGTCTTGACCGTTGGGGATTTGAGTTTCCTAAACAAACACCGAAGAAAACGGGGCCATTTCAGATATGGAATCCTAAACACAGCCAGAGAAGTAAACGACCACTTTGCTGTCGTCAACTGGAAATAGGCGTCAATCGATGTTGACATCTAGATCCTCTAGCTACACGGTCAATGGCACACAAGTTGCCGCCAACTTGCCATTAACGTCAAGTGATATTGATGTTAGTAGGGATTTCGGAAGCACATAAAACATCAAACAAACATACATGCACAGAATTGAATAAATATATGTGCACAGATTTAAATAAATAAATATTGTATGCACAGAATTTTTGAGTTCCTTACACCCTCTCCCCCTAAAAGAAAACTTCATCCTCGAAGTTAGCACAGAAATACTAACAAAACAAATGGGGATACTGCTTCTCATGGCATCCTCAAGCTCCCATGTAGCCTCCTCCCACGAGAAATTCCTCCATAACACCTTCACGGATGCAATAGCCTTGTTCCTGAGGTGGTGAACCTTCCGATCTAGGATAGCTACTGGTCGCTCTACATAAGACAAGTCTGGCTGAATCTCCACTGGCTCGTGACTGATAACATGTGACGGATCTCTTACGTATCTCTTGAGCATAGACACGGGGAAAACTTGGTGCACACTAGCTAGTGTTGTGGGTAAAGCTAGCTCATATGCCACGCTGCCTATCCGCCTGAGAATCTCAAACGGGCCAATGAATCTCGGGCTCAACTTGCTATGCCTACCAAACCTAACCACGCCTCATGTGGGCGAAACCTTGAGAAGTACATGCTCGCATACCTCGAACTCTAAGTCCTTTCTTCTGTTTGTCGGCATAGCTCTTCTGCCTATCATGCACTGCAACCAATCTTTACCTGATAAGCTGAATCTTATATGAAGTCTCCTGCCCCAACTCTAGACCAACCAATTGCCTATCACCTGTCTCCTCCCAGTATAAAGGAGATCTATAGGGCCGCCCGTACAAATCCTCGAATGGAGCCATGTCGATGCTCGCATGAAAACTGTTGTTGTAGGCGAACTCCCCAAGAGGTAGATGATGCTCCCAATCACCCTTCCAATCAAGCACGCACGCTCTCAACATATCCTCGAGCATCTGAATCATCCTCTTAGACTAGCCATCTTTCTGAGGGTGAAAGGACGAACTAAGCTTCAACTGAGAACCCCAAGCCTCCTAAAGACCCTGCCACAGCCTCGAAGTAAACCGCGGGTCTCTGTCAGAAATAGTAGACTTCGGCACACCATGCAATCTCACAATACTGCCAACATATAGCCTAGCCAAACTCTCCACAGATTGTTTCTTCTTCATGGGCAAGAAATGAGCAGTCTTGGAGAAACGATCTACAATCACCCAAATCGAGTCATTGCCCTTAGCTGATTTGGGCAAAGTTGTCACAAAATCCATGGTGATTGCCTCCCACTTCTATACAAGTATCTCCATTTTGCATAAGGCCCGATGGTTTCTGTCGCTCGGCCTTTCCCTGCTGACATACTAAACACTTGGACACAAATTCTGCCACATCCTTCTTCATGCCAGAACACCAAAAGGATCTCTTCAAGTACTGGTACATCTTGGAGTTGCCTGGGTGAATGGAGAACCTCGACCTGTGAACTTTTGCAAGTACTCTCTCACGAACATCCACAACATCAGAGACTCATACACGGTGCTGAAATCTACTAACACCATCCTCATCTCGAGCAATGCCTACCTTGCATGCTGCGCTGAGAGCCTCGTCCAAAGTACGATGGTCAAATGCAACCACTCTTGACCTAAGTGATGGTTTAAGCCCCATCATAAACTTCTTGGTCTTCCTGCACTCATCAGCCACAATATGAGGAGCATATTTGGAAAGCTCGGAAAACTTGGCCTCGTACTCCAAGACGGTCAGGAGCCCTACGTGAGAGAGAGAAACTCCTGCTCCATCTTGTCCTAGATGTGTTCAGGGATGAACTTGGCTCGAAATAGCCTCGTGAACTCAGCCCAATTAACCTCAATAACACCATCCTCGTACCTCGTACGTAGCATGGAGGCCCACCAAACATCAGCTCTCTCCTACAAACACAACCCATAAGCACCATCCAAACAAAAACTTAACCTTACACAAGTACATACAGTCTAAGTACCTACAGTATGTAAGTAGCCAGGCTGACTTTATCATCTTCCACACACCTGATAGCCCGGAAGATCTTCTCTACCTCCCTCCAGCTCTATGCCAAGAGGGGTTGACTCTCCTCCTTAATAGAAGGCAGAGCATCCTCTTAAACCTCTCCATGATGGACGGACCACCATGGCCATGCTTCTAGGGAACTAGAGCTGGAGCCTAAGCCTGAGACAACAAGCAACACATAAGCAATCATACATTGAACAAAATAAACTACTCCCTATTTAACAACTCTAACCTGAGCCTGAAACTGAGCCTGTAGTGCCGCTTGCGTCTGAGCCTGAGTCTGCATTGTCTGGACCAGGCCTTGCATGAATACACCATAATCCATAGGTGGTGGAGGGGAGTACTGTAGGACCCTGGGGTGTTGGGGCCTGCTATTCACCCCTCTCCTCACGCCTCTGCTCGTCCTCCCGAGCCTGAGTACCATGCCTACCACGGCTCGCCATTGCCTGAAAAACCATTAACTTAGTTAGAATCTAAGTTACATAGTCCTAACCATTTTCTTAACTATCTTTGATTCATTATTAGATATTTTTCACATATATGGACTAATTCTATAAAGACTTTGAAATATTGTGTAGTTGATGTGTAACGCCCCGACGCGGAATACCAGAGCGGGATTATAGTTATTAAATAGTACAGAGCAAGAAAAATAAATACCAAACCATTATGCGAATGGAATAATACCAAATAAACTCAAATTTCATTAAAAATCCATCAACCTTCATTACAATCACTAATAACTCATCAATCCTCATGAACTAACTATTACATCAATGTATCAGAGCTAGAACTAGGGCCCAGAGTACTCTATTCAAAAACCAACTATTACATAAGAACTACTGACTCACTAACTCATAACTATACAAACTAATGGCTACTATAGCAATGGTTGCTGAAATGGTCACTCCTGAACCTCGTCCTCGTTCCCATCCTCGTGAGTGTGGTCACCGTCCGACTGAGCCTGAACACATATAACAAATATGCAAGATGAGCGAATAACACCCAGTAGGACTTAATATCTCATGAACACAAGCATGCTTTAAATAATTAATGTCTTAAAGGCAGGATAACTAGAGATAACAGTCATGTAGAACAAGTAACGATAATGAGAAAACAATAGCATCTGGCACAGGGAAAATAGCACAACGAGAAGGATAATAGAATGGCGAACAGATGAGAGGATATAGATAGTAGACAAGATAGGGACACTTTTGTAAACAACGTAAAACAAATGATAGTAACGGTTGTACGGCACCAGGTCGGGTACCGGCAGTTTGGTAGAAGTCACAACCGCCCGCTTGGACGTATCGTGAACACGGGTTAGGTGGTCCGGCATGAACCTACGATAAGAAGGAAACACTAAGGCATGGATCGTACTGATCCCTAATGTGTATCGGGTTTTGGGGTACAACCAGCTCGTTGACTAAGGACGTGCACCAAAGCCAAGAAGACTTACGGAGGCCTTGACAAGGAGTCCCTGGCCCAGTCGAGAGTATTCCCAATGGAGAGGAGGTCCAAGTCAAGAAAAAAGGGTGTAGAAAACGGGTCCGTCGTGCCTCGAGTGCTCGAAGACCGAGGGAAAACGATAACGGTATTCAAAACTCGCGAATAAAACAAAGACAATTGTATTTAATTAAATAGGGAAATTTGGTCATTTATTTTGCTAATTTACCAGATATATTATTGAATAACTTATTAGGGTCAAAGCCAATTAATAATGTTATGTGTGTGCAAGTGTGAAGAAAATAAAGAGTATGATAAATCGTGCAAATAGCTTTTAAATAATTAAATTTCAAGTAATTTTTTCCAAATGTAATACTCAGGTTATTACTGTTCACAACAGTACGCAATTAAGGGTCAAATAGGGATAAATGGTATATAGATCAAGGGTATGGAAGCAATTTCAGGTTTCTGGAAAATTGTGAATCGTGTCGGGGTCCCTGTCGCGATTCAGGTCGCGACGGGCGGTCTTGCCGCGTTCGGCAGAAACGGCTGGACCAACGCGGTTCATGGTGGGAATCACGGCGGCATGGGCCACCGTGTTTCTATCACGGTGGACCTGTCGGCCGTGACCTTCCTGATGTCGCGGTGGATCACGCGCCGTGATTTTAGGAAGGCGGGCCGACCCCAAAAAGGGCCCTTTTGCCTTTTTCCGGGGTGGTCCTTCTTTCCATGCATGACATAGGTCTCTTCTATAATCAATATAAAATCGCACGGTGCTCCAAAAAGTGCGAAACTAGTTTTAAATGAAGGAAGACACATAGATCTTTAGGCAGGCACGAATAATAGAAATTAGACATGGTATGGGCATGCTTTGATCAGGTTACATTTCGCCGACCTAAACATGCGTAGTCAATGTTCAATGATTTAATTAGCGATGGATACATGGCGAAAGGGAAAATAGGGGCGTTTGAAAGCTAACATGATGTAGTATTTATGAAAATTTTATCATGGCATGAGAACAAGTACATGCAGGGGTATAGAGCAAACATGAGGGTTCGGGTTCATGGTAACAACAGGATTCAAGCAATTAATTCACCAAAAGGATGAGCAAAATACAACGAGATGAGAGGGCTTTTGAAGAGGTTCATGAAGGCTTCCTAGGGTAAACTTTATACGATTTAAGCCTGCGAGATTGCCTACTTTTGCTTGTAATGAATAAATGCCCTAGTTTGGAGACGAAAATGAGATGAAAACTCCAGTGTTCAAGCCTCCTTCTCCGAGCTTCCCACGTTCTCCAGCCTCTCCCTTCGTCTCCAGACCTCCAGCCGTAGTTAGGGTTCGGGTAGGGGCGAGATTAAGGTGGGTTTGATTGCTATAGAGTCCAATTAACATCAAACTCTCTTCTCTTCTTCCAAATTATGAAATTTCACAATTATCTCCCTACTTTCCTTAATTATCCACTTAATAGGGTTGGGAAGAGATCCAATTTCGTGGCCAAGGGTTTAGGTTGGGGTAGGACTCTTATTTTGGATATGTATGGGTTATTTAGTGTTTATCTTAACCCTTGTTATTTATTAATAATTACAACGAATTTCATCTAATTATCTCTCCTCCCATGAGGGGCTTCTCCCTATTGGGCCCAATCTATTAAGTTTGGTTCATTAGTGTAATCCATTGATAATTTAGCTTAATGGGTATTGCTTTAAATCCTTCTAATTCTATTTATTCCCCTTTTATTCAATTAAATCTATTTATCTCATTTATAATATATATATATATATATATATATATATATTTTTTAAAATCAAGGTTGCTACGTCCTCCCCACTTAAAAGAATTTGGTCCCCGAATTCAGTTGATCGTAAGAGGGAGAATGACTTACTGAATAATTCTAGGTAATTCGACGCATGTTGCTTCAGGCTCCCACGTGGCTTCTTCAACTTCGTGATTTCTCCATAGTATCTTGACCACGGGTATGGATCGATTCCGAAGTTGTTGTCTCTTCTTGTCTAAGATCTTCACCGGTCTTTCTTCATAGGTCATATCTTTGTTCAGAACGATATCATCATAGCTGATTACGTGTGACGGATCATACAAGTATTTCCTCAGCATGGATACATGGAAAAATTGTGTACTGTTGAAAACTGGGGAGGTAGAGCCAGCCGATACGCTACCTCTCTAACTCGCTCCAATACTTCAAATGGACCTATAAATCTTAGTCTCAGTTTGCTTAATCCTAAACTGTTGGAATCCTTTGGTCGGGGATACTTTCAGTATTACATGATCTATGGCTTGAAATTCTAAATCTCTTCTTCTTTTATCAGCATAGTTCTTTTGCTTGGACTGAGCTATCTTAATCCTATCTCTGATAATCTGTATGTCCCTGCTAGTGGTCTGCACCATGTCTGTCCTAGCCATTGCTGCTCACGTATCTCATTCCAGCACACTGGCGATCTGCAACTTCTGCTGTACAGTGCTTCAAATGGTGCCATCTTAATGCTCGTCTGATAACTATTGGTGTAGGCGAATTCAATTAGTGACAACTGTTCATTCCAATACCCCCAAAGTCTATAGCACAAGCTCGCAGCAGTCTTCCACTATCTGGTTTGTCCTTTCAGTCTGTCTATCCGTCTGCGGGTGGAAAGCTGTGCTAAAGTTGAGTTTCGTGCCTAAGGCAGTCTGGAGTCCCATCCAGAATCTAGAAGTGAACCTAGGGTCACGATCTGAGACAATGGATTCTGGAATTCATGTAGTCTGACTATCTCTTTCACATACAAAGCTGCAAGCACATCAACACTCCAGGTACTCTCGAATTGCTAGAAAGTGTGCAGACTTTGTCAATCTGTCCATAATAACCCAAATAGCATCAAGTACTCCACGAGTTCGGGGTAAACCCATGATGAAATCCATTCTGATGCTTTCCACTTCCATTCAGGTATGTCAAGGGGTCTAAGCACACCCGCAAGACGACGATGTTTGCTTTTACCTGCTGACAAGTGATGCAGTGCGCGGCATGCTCAGCTACCTCACGCTTCATGTTTGGCCACCAAAATGACCTTTTCATGTCTTGGTACATCTTGGTTGCGCCTGGGTGAATGGTATACTTGGTCTTGTGGGATTCATCCATTAGCTTTCTCTTCAGCTCTTCATTGTCAGGCACGCATGTCTTGGCTTGGAATAATATTCTTCCATCCTCATCGATGGAGAATCTGGCTTGTCAGCTATGGTCTCCCTGACTCAGACTAGGATGGAGTGTTTGCCTCATGCTCTCTGATCTCGGAAAATATATCAGGTTGGGCTTTAAGGTTAGCAACTAACATCTTATCATTTCTCTGCTCAATGTTCAGATCCAGTCTGGCAAATTGTTCTAATAATTGCATCTCATCCATGACTAGACAGGATAAGGAAGCTACTAGCTTTCTGCTAATTGCATCAGCTACTGCATTACCTTTACCTAAGTGATATTGAATGTTGAAATTGAAATCTTTAAAGTACTCCAGCCATCTCCTTTGGCGCATATTAAGCTCCTTCTGAGAGAATAAATACTTCAAGCTCTTGTGGTCAGACTAGACAATGAATTACTCCCCATATAGGTAATGCCTCCAGATCTTGAGTGCAAATACTACTACAGCTAGTTCTAAATCATGGACTAGGTAGTTGACTTCATGTGGCATCAACTGCCTTGAAGAATACACTATCACCTTTTCGTTCTACATTAACACGCAGCCCAGACCAATTCCAGATGCATCAGTGTAGACTGAGAACCCTGCGCCCTTGACTGGTAATGCGAGGACAGGTGCAAATGTCAACAATTGCTTGAGGGTCTGAAAGCTCTTCTCGCACTCCTTGCTCCAGACATAGGGGTTCTCTTTCCATGTAAGACGTGTAAGAGGTACGGCTATCTTGGAGAAGTCTTTTATGAACCGTCTGTAGTATCTAGCCAGTCCAAGAAAACTTCTTATCTCTGTGACATTAGTCGGCCTTTCCCAGTTAAGTACGGCTTCTACCTTGGAAGGATCGACAACGATACCATCCTTGGAAATAACATGGCTAGGAATGGACACCTCCTCGAGCCAGAATTCAAACTTGCTCAATTTTGCGTAGAGTTGATTGTCCTACAAGATTTGCAGAGCGATCCTCAGATGCTCCTCATGCTCTTCCTTGGTCTTGGAGTATATGAGAATATCATCAATAAAGACCACGACGAACTTGTCGAGGTAGGGCCGATAGATTCTGTTCATTAGTTGTATAAAAGCTGCAGAAGCATTGGTTAGTCCAAAAGACATGACTACAAATTTTAATGACCATACCTGCTCCTGAAAGCAGTCTTGTAAATATCTGCATCTTTAATCCTCATTTGATGATATCCCGATCTAAGGTCAATCTTGGAAAAACATTTTGCTCCTGATATCTGATCAAATAATTCATCGACATGAGGTAGAGGGTACTTGTTCTTGATAGTAAGATTATCCAGCTGCTGTAGTCGATGCATAACCTCATAGATCCATCCTTCTTATTGACGAACAACACTGGTGCTCCACAAGGATAAGTACTCGGCCTGGTAAATCCCCTTTCTAGCATTTCCATCAATTGCTCCTTTAATTCCTTCAATTCAGTGGGGGACATCCTGTAGGGTTGCCATGAAACTGGTGCAGCTCCAGGAACGAGATCAATTATGAAATTTACATCCTCTCGGGTGGAATGCCTGGCAGCTCATCGGGAAACATATCGGGGTATTCTTGCACTATGTGAATATCTGATATTTTAACTGTTTTCTTTTCAACTACAATGGCGGCAAGAAATGCCACACTCCCTTTTCTTATCATATTCTATGCTTGATGGCAAAGACGAGAGACAAGTGCCTCTTGTGTCTACGTCTCGTAAAGGTCAACTTAGGGAATTGACTAAAGAAATCTTCCCTCTTCGACAATCCACGATAGCCCCATTCGGATAGCCAATCGGCTCCTAGAATAACATCGTAGCCTCCATGGGCACACAGATCAGGTCTTCTCTATGATTGAGTTCCCAACCTTTACTCGCTAATGTAAAATATTTATTTAATTGAGCCTTTTCTCGCAAGGGTGTTGTGACAGGGAATTCAAATGTCATAGATACAGGGTTTCTCATTTAAGGTGTTAGAAAATGCTTGTGATATGAAGGGAATGTGTTGCACCAGTATCAAACAAAATAAATACTGATTGAGAAAAGACGAGTAGGGTACCTTCGACGACTCCACCTTCGTCGGTGGTTTCCACCTCTTGCAGAGCTTGAAGTCTACCTAGCTCTTCTGTCCCGCAGGACGCTTCTCATTCTCTTTCAATAGGGGGCATTCAGGAATGCGGCGATCACGACTCCCACAACGAAGGCATGCACCTGCCTTCGTCCAGCATTCTTCTGCCATGTGACCTAGCTTGTCACAGTGCTTGAATCGGGGCTTGTGTTCGAGTAGTAGGGGGGTGGGGACTTAGGGCTTTCGCTCCTGTTGGCCCATCAGTGATACTTAGCGGCCTTTCTTGCCGTTAGTGGGCTTGCTCGGTGCTCCGGAAGTCTGCTCCTTCTTGACCATTCTGCCCTTGATGCGCTCGGTGAGTTTAGTCGCATCCTCCAGGCATTGTGCTCTGCTGACCATCTTCGGATAAGTCTGAATATCGAATGGTGCAAGTTGTGTGATATATATGGGTCTCAGCTGGTTAAGGAAGCGCTTTGCCTTAATTCTTTCTGTGTTAACTAGATGATTGGCATAGCGAGCCAATCGAGAGAACTGAGCCTCATACTCAGCAACAGTCAGGTTCCTCTACTTTAGAGCTGCAAACTCAACGACTTTCCTTTCTTGAACTCTTTCTGAATAATATTTGGAGTTGAAATGCTCCTTAAACTCATTCCAGGTGAATTGTGCATCAGCCCTTGTAGCTTCAATGGACTCCCACCACGCACAGGCGTCCCTTTCAAGCTGAAATGTGGCAAGTAAAAGCTTATTTCCATCCGCACATTGCATAATGCGGAAGATACACTCAGTCTCTTTGAGCCAATTCTCTGCCTCATCAGGGTATGTGGTTTCACTGTATCGAGGCGGATTTAAGTTGCAGAAGTTCGATGTAATTCACCAGCTCCTCGGTGTCATTGTTGTTATTAGCTCCAATAGCTAGAGTAAAGCTGGGTGAGCTGCTAGATTGGTCTACTGCATGTCACAGAGTTGTGCACGCTCGATGCCATTGTTGTGTTTAAGTTCCTTCAAAAAAGAATGTACATATAAGAAAATAGTTTGCACTAAGTTTGTGCGTGTGTGAGTTATTTCTTTATTTTACCCAGGTCTACCCATCTCACATAGGTATGGAACTAGACTCTAAGTCAAAGCAGGTCAAACCTAGATCATCCTATAAAATAAGAATACCTAGGCTCTAATACCACGAAATGTAACGCCCCGACGTGGGAATATCGGAGCGGGATTACAGTTATTAAATAGTACAGAGCAAGAAAACCAAATAACAAAATTACGCAAATGGAATAATACAAATAAACTCAAATTCATTTAAAAAATCCATCAACCTTCATTACAATCACTAATAACTCATCAATCCTGATGAAACTAACTATTACATCAACGTATCAGTGCCAGAACTAGGGCCCAGAGTACTTTATTCAAAGACCAACTATACATAAGAACTACTAACTCACTAACTCATAACTATACTAACTAATGGCTACTATATCAATGGTTTCTGAAATGGTCACTCCTTAACCTCGTCCTCGTTCCCATCCTCGTGAGTGTGGTCACCGTCCGACTCACCTGAAACACATATGACAAATACGCAGGATGAGCGAATAATGCAAGTAGGACTTAATATCTCATGAACACAAGCATGCTTAAAAATTGATGTCTTAAAGGTAGGATAAACTAGAGATAATAGTCATGTAGAACAAGTAACGACAACGAGAAAACAATAGCATCTGGCACAGGGAAAATAGCACAACAAGAAGGATAATAGAATGGCCATGTAACAATATAGCATGTAAATTGCACAACGGTGCACTAGTAACGATAATGATACACTGGTATAGATAGCACTTTGATTGTCATAGATTAATCTTGATAGTTTACTTGCACTGGATGCATGTCGTACACATCCTTGATCATTTTAACTCCCATGGGCACTAGCACTTTTCGTGTGCTCCTCCAGGACCTGATCGCCCTATTGCACTGGCATTAGTCATTTCTTTATCTTGACAATCACATGAATGGCAATAGGGTACCAAGAAGTAGATGAGAGTACTAGAAGAGATAGATGAGAGTGTAGCGTGAACGTGAACAGATGAGAGGATATAGATAGTAGACAAGATAGGGACATTTTTGTAAAACAACATTAAACACATGATAGTAACGGTTGCACGGCACCAGGTCGGGTACTGGCAGTCTGGTAGAAGTCACAACCGCCCACTTAGCCGTATCGTGAACACAGGTTAGGTGGTCCAGCGTGAACCTAGGATAAGAAGGAAACACTAAGGCATGGATCGTACTGATCCTATGTGTATCGGGTTTGGGGTACAACCAACTCGTTGACTAAGGACGTGCGCCAAAGCCAAGAAGACTTACGGAGGCCTTGACAAGGAGTCCCTGGCTCAGTCGAGAGTATTTTCGATGGAGAGGTGGTCCAAGTCAGAGAAAAGGATGTAGAAAATGGGTCTGTCGTGCCTCGAGTGGCTCGAAGCCGAGGGAAAACGATAACGGTATTCAAAACTCGCGAATAAAATGAAGACAATTATATTTAATTAAATAAGGAAATTTGGTCATTTATTTCGCTAATTTACCAGATATATTATTGAATACTTATTAGGGCAAATGGCAATTAATAATGTATGTGTGTGCAAGTGTGAAGAAATAATAGAGTTGATAAATCGTGCAAATAGCTTTTAAATAATTAAATTTCAAGTAATTTTTTCCAATGTAATATTCAGGTTATTACTCTTCACAATAGTACGCATTAAGGGTCAAATAGGGTTAAATGCTATATAGATCATGGTTATGGAAGTAATTTTAGGTTTCTGGCGAAATTGTGAATCGCGTCGGGGGTCCCCGTCGCGATTCAGGTCGCAACGGGCGGTCTAGCCGTGTTCGACTGAAACGGTTGGAAAGACATAGTTCAGGGTGGGCATCGCAGCTGCATGGGCCGCCGCATTTCTATCGCGGCGGACCAGCAGCTGCGACCTTCTGATGTCGCGGCGGATCGCCCGTCGCGATTTCAGGAAGGCGGGCCGACCCCAAAAAGGGCCCTTTTGCCTTTTTTCTCGGTGGTCCTTCCCTCCATGCATGACATAGGTCTCTTCTATAATCGATATAAAATCGCACGGTGCTCTAAAAAGTGCAAAACTAGTTTTAAATGAAAGAAGACACATAGATCTTTAGGCAGACACGAATAATTAGAAATTAGACATGGTATGGGCATGATTGATGAGGGTTACCTTTTGCCGAACTAAACATGTGCAATCAAGGTTCAATGAGTTAATTAGTGATGGATACATGGCGAAAACTAGGGAAAATAGGGGCATTTTGAAAGCTAACCATGATGTAGTATTTATGAAAAAAATTCATCATGCATGAGAAAAAGTACATGCGGGGGGTATAGAGAAAACATGAGGGTTCAGGTTCAATGGTAATAGAAGGGCTTCAAGCAATTAATTCGCCCAAAAGGACAAGCAAAATACAACGAGACAAGAGGGATTTGAAGAGGTTGATGAAGGCTTCCTAGGGTAAATTTATACGATTTAAGGCTGCGAGATTGCTACCTTTGCTTGTAATGAAGAAATGCCCTAGTTTGGAGACGAAAATGAGATGAAAAACTCCGGTGTTCAAGCCTCCTTCTCCGAGCTTCCATGTCTCCAGCCTCTGCTTTGTCTCCAGACCTCCATCCATAGTTATGGTTTGGGTAGGGGCGAGATTAGGGTGGTTTTGATTGCTATAGAGTCCAATTAACATTAAACTCTCTTCCTCTTCTTCCAAATTACGAAATTTCCAATTATCTCCCTACTTCCTTAATTACCACTTAATAGTGTGGGGAAGAGAGCCAATTTCATGGCCAAGGGTTTAGGTTGGGGTAGAAGGACTCTTATTTTGGATATTTATGGGTTATTAGTGTTCATCTAAACCTTTGTTATTTATTAATTAATTACAAACGAATTTCACCTAATTATCTCTCCTCCCATGATGGGGCTCCCTATTGGGCCCAATCTATTAAGTTTGGTTCATTAGTGTATCCATTGATAATTTTAGCTTAATGGGTAGTGTTTAAATCCTACTAATTCATTTATTCCCCTTTATTCAATTAATCTATTTATCTCATTTATAAAAAAAATAAATATATTTTTTATTTTTAAAAAAAACAATGTTGCTACATGATGGCTTATTTATATACAATCTCAAACAGGTTGCTCTGATACCAATCTCTGTAATGACCCTCTTTATACCGGTACGATTATACCAAGCACATCGATATAAAGGGCACCGTCACTGTGGGACATGTACCTAACACAACACAGTAGGTAGAGATGTACATAAATAACAAAAGAAAGTACAATGGACATAAAGAATAATTTATTCCATCATCATTCACACATTCCACAGTCTACTGAGTAGCAATGAAAATAAACTCAATGTCCACAATTGTACAAGTCCATATAATAACAAGTCCACATACTAGTAAATAAAATTGTAGTCTAAACAAGTAGTCTCCACAAGCACAGCTACTCCTCTCGCTCGGAGTCGCTCCGCACAATGTCTTCCTTTAGCACGAGCGTAGCACCCCAGAAATTTAATTACACAAAATTCAAAATAAATAGAAATAAATAATTTCCATAATATCAGAATATTTAACACATACGTACCATTATCATATATGCTAAAAAACACATTGGAAATCCCGTAAAAATATAAATCAACCCCAACCATTATTACTAAATGTTTCACAAATAATTTGTGCCAAGAAAGATCGGATTAGCCAAGGTTAAAGTGTTCACGAATTATTATCGTAATTCATGAATAGTCGAAAAATCATTATCACACGTACTGGATGAGTCAGAAATTAAATAAAAATCATATATGGACTGCAAATAAAATCTTCTAATGACCCATCAAGAAATTTGGGTCAATAAAAATTATTTGGGCTAGGTTTAAGAGTTATTGGGACCGATTATCCAAATTAGGAAACAAGTCGAAAAAACGTTAACACGGAAATACGACGCAACCATAAATTAAATATAATGTTGGAGATACTTCTAACATTATATATTAATGACCCAATATCATAATTGGGCCAATGGACATGATTTGGCCCAAAATCAAATGAAGCAAGAAAATACATAGAAATTTGGCAACTTTAAATAAGCTGAAATTAGGAAGAGGTAATTAGAGTTGAATTGCGAAGATTCTTGGCAACCCACCCAAATTTGTGCTTAACTAGGTGGGAGGTTCCTAAAGCCTCACACACTCAAATGGTGGAAGTATCCTCAAATAGGAACCAATAAGCCAGACCGCAACCCTAGTTTCCTTGTCACAATACGATGACTCCTAAACACCATGGTTGCTTAAATACTCATCACCAAACCCTAGGGACGAGTTTTAGAACTTGCTGGGGTCGTGTGGAGGAGCTCTTGGTGGCTAGGGAGCTGTGGATCGACCACTAGAAGCTCATTCTCTTCTCCCATTTCATCTGCTACGACCAGTGCAAACCGTTCCCTTGGAGTCGACCAAAGGTGAGTCAAACCTAAATCCCATCAAGGAAGGATATACCCTGGAAAGAGGGTCATGTCTACGTTCTAACCCAAGTGGAATGCCCAAATTCGTTGCAGTATACACGGAGTATTAAGCGTTCTTCAAACAGTGGTCTGAACAACGGATTTATGAAGAACAAGACTTCATCAACCCAAACGGTAGGTTTTCTCGGGCCAAACCTTAACATATCCTATACCATGTGTAGAGCATCAAGTTAACTTTCGTTTCCCACTAGTTTCATCGACTTCCAATGAGTAGATTTTGAATTATAAGTATTTTACCAAAGTCGCACATGTTAGAGTCTTTTCCTATTCAAGTCAATTTATCACGCATCTCGAGACCGTTTAAAATTATTTAAAAATCATAGTTCACACCTATTCCTGTTCCCAACAACTTTCATGTTGAGACTTTTTCCGAAGATCCCTAGTTTAGGAGATAAAAGCATTGCATGATCGAACTCCCTGAGTGCAGGTTTTTTTCTGGGTTTTCGGTCTGACCCTAAACCGCATCCATGCAGGTGGACGCTATTCAAGGGCCTGGTATCACGTCGCCCCTCCCATGATAGGCATCCACAACCCCAGACGCGATTTTACGTTGACCCGTCAATGGCCCGCGTGGGTCTGCGCACTCGCCTGGGAGTTTGCGCCAGTCTGAATCGCAGTCGGATCCCCGACGCGTTTCAGAAGCTTTCCTGCCCAAGCCTATTTTTTGATGTTTTCCGTAGATGCGCCCTACATCCTGACGCATTTCAAGCATTAAGGCGGCCACAAGGGTGGATGCGATTTTGATTTATGACTGTTTCGTTTTTTTTTTGTTGTATACAGTGGTTTAAAGTGCATCCACTGTGTTTGACGCATATTTGAAATCTTACCCGAGGTCTGTTTAACATGGTAGTTAGTGTGTAATTTGCATGTCTTGGGACTGATCATTACATGATATCTGTTTAACGGCTTAAAAGTGTTTAACCCATTCAAAAACTTTAATTACACGTGTTGGCCCTTTGGTACAACAGCAAGCTAACCTAGAGGGGGGGTGAATATGTTTTTCTGAAATCTAAAATAGAAACGTAAACATAGAAAATATCACTTAAAAATTTTGTTAGTTAAGTGTGATAAAGAGTAGCAGTGTGGAAGCAAATAGACAATCACACAAAGGACACAAGGAAGTTATCCTGGTTCGGCCCTTCCCATATGGAAGTCCTACGTCCAGTTCTAATGAAACTCTTGGGATTTCACTAACCAAGGGTACAGCCCCCTCAAGGACAAACAACACCAGCACCCCAGCTGGTCTTCTTCTCTTTCCCAGTCAATAAGGTAGCCCACTTCTTTTACAGGTCAAGAAGCCAACCTCCTGGTACAAACCCCAGTGTGTGGTTCTGCTAGACACAAACCCCTAGCTTGGTTCTACACTGTATACAGTCCTACAACTGGACAAAAGTCTTTCTTATAAAAGAAAGAACAATGCTGAGAGTTGGAACAGATGAAAACCAACTAAAAGAAACTCTCAGCGAAAAGACTCTCTCCCCAGATTACAAAGATGCACAGAGAGAGAGAGAGAAGAGAGGAGAAGGAGCTTGAATGCTCTAGTGCTTCAGTTGCTTGAACACTTCTTCTTGGCTCAGGCTCTTTCTTTTTTTTCCTTTGAGTGTATGTGGCATTCAGGTTCCTCACTGGTTGTACACTCCTTCAAAGATCTTCGGGAAAGCTCTCTTTGTTCTTCAGCCATGCTTCATCTTTTATATGAGCAGCTTTGAATAAATCCGTTGGAGTTCAGCCGTTGCTCATCTTCTCTTTCTTCTGATAATTTGTGGTCTACGAGGTCTGCAAGCATAGAAGAAAGTGTTTAGATAAAATAGTGTTTCTGTCAAAAAGGTTCATACCTCTATGTTCCTGTTGTCACCAGAAGTAGTAAGTAATCCCTTTTTGTTGGCAAGAAAGAAGAGATCTAGAAAGATAAGCAAAAAGATCTCCTGTCAGAAAGATAGAAGATTACGCAAATCAATAATATATGACTTTTTCACTAGATGCCAAAGACACTTTGAAATATAAGGAATCTATGTTTAAATGATCAAATCCATGTTTGAGTGACCAAATCCATGTTTTTACAAGCGAATCCATGTTTGAGTAGCAAATCGATGTGTCACTTATCAAATCCTTGTGAGAGCAAATCGATGTGAGAGGAAATCGATGTGTTTCACTTATCAAATCGATGTTTGAAGCAAATCGATGTTTCACTTATCAAATCGATGCTTGAAGCAAATCGATGTTTCACATACCAAATCAATATTTCAAGCAAATCGATGTTTCACTTATCAAATCGATGTTTCACTTACAAATCGATGTGAGAGCAAATCCATGTTTCACTTATCAATCGATGTTTGAAGCAAATCGATGTTTCATTATTAAATCGATGTTTTAAGCAAATCGATGTTTCACTTACCAAATCGATGTGAGAGGCAAATCCAGTTTTTCAAGCAAATCGATGTTGCAGTGAAATCCATGTTTTCAAGCAAATCGATGTATATTGAATGGACATCGATTTAGCTTTTTAGTGCAATTCACATGGAAATAATTCATAAATTAGATTTATTAGAAAAATATGATATTTTATTATATTAGAAAAATATGGTATTAAATATATTTAATAATAATTAATTAATCATAAATTTGTATTTTGTTATCACCAATATAAGGGTAAAATATAGGAGTGGTTCAATAACACGAACATTATTCTAATTGCTTTCTTAATGACGTGACCATTCATGTAACTTTGATTCACTCTTTGTACTGTTCTACCTATTAAAATGATAATTATTATCTTAAAATCATGCAAACCCATGTGTAGTTAAATGCATTGTTCATCGCATGCCATCATGTTAAGTGCTTTCCGCAAGTTTGAAACAGATGGTTGTGAATTGAGATGCGTACATCACTATACACTTGCACTGTTAGGCAGCCCTTTCTTGGGGATTTGGAAGCTCTCTATCGGTCATTCGAATTGATAAGACTAGCGACCTTTTCTCTAAGGCCTCCGTGAATCTCCCTGACCATGATTCCCACATGGCCGACGAGTGGTTGTACCATTGAAGTTCCCTAGAGATAGCTGCACTTCCTCTCTCATCTTGTTCTCGTGAGTGTCATTACATCTTGACTAAAGCCATTAATGTAATGATTGAATTAAAGTATAAATCGTACCGTTATGCTACCAAATTTATCTCTTGACCATTTTATCATGAAATCACGTTCAATTTACTTATTACTTGTCTCATCATCATCATGAACATGACATCACACATGCTGATTATTGAAACTCTCATTGGCCATTATTAATAACTGTGGGTATCTACATTTGAAATTGAAGTGAGATGCTGACCGGGCACGGCGAGTGTCCAAGGGCTCCAGTTTAGCCCCAATGACAGACAGTCATAAATATACTGTTAACCATAGGGTATAATGATTACTGGCATTGCATCTGCGCTGGGAGTTGTGCGTGCGTGTTGAATGATAGATACAATAACCACATACATGTGTCCTAGTGTACATTCTTGATGGATCTTTTCTTGGTGTACAATAGTGTCTACGTGCTTGATTGTGATAGGTACATTATCGTGCTCGTGCGTTCTTGCTTGCTTGCGTGATATGGCCATCTGCATTTAATGTAATTAGTGATATCTTGCGTTCTTGAAAGCTATTGACATCAAGTGAAATCTTGCGTGCTTGTACAAAGTGATATATTGCTAGTTCAATCTTGTTATATCCTTCTAGATCTTGTTCTATCGTGATCACTCTATCTAGCTTGTCATGTATCATGTTTTACAGTTTATTCGTACATGCATATCATGACATCAGTGCTTACCTAGTTAAAAATTATAATCACTTATATCATTGTCCGCACATTGAGATATAAATCCTACTGGGCTAGTTTGCTCATCCCCTACTTTTACCCAATCTAGGTGACTATGAAGTTCAAGAGGAGGAGCAAGTCGAGGATGGGAATGCGTCCGAGTGATGAGCGTTCCAAATATGAGTCTATCTATAGTTAGTTTATTTGAGTGTTAGAACAATGAAGTAGGAAGTGAGGTATTATGTACTTTTCTTTTATTGAGTCTTAGTCCTGTAATAGTTTCTATTTGGAATATAATGAGTTGAGATTGAATACAAGATTAGTTGAGTTCAATATTTGGGCCCTATGATGATGTATGTTGTTATACATTTAGTGCGTGCTAGCTAGAGGCTTATTTACCGACTGTCACGTCTCGAGATATCGACTCGAATTATTTCGCATTATCAATATCCACTGCGTAATCTCAGGACGTGACAGTTTAGTGGTATCAGAGCCTAGGAATACCAAATAGGATATATGTCTCAGATTAGGAGATACCTATGGAACCTAGGTCATGGAAATTAATATAGTACCTGGTGGAATGGGTAGAGACTGGGAATATGTTAGAAAGAATTAAACACTCCTAACCATTGACTCATATAATGTATCTAGAGACATTAATGGTTTCTATCCTTTCTCAAGAACCCTCATAACTCTTACACTCAACTGCAATGGCTCGCAACCAGTGGCAAGCTATGCAAGAAACCGTGGCGGATTGACTCAGGCTTTACAAAATGTGGTTCAGGCTGGAAATCAGGCTGCTGCTGCTGTAGGAATGGAGCAGGTGATTTACACCGCAATTTTAGGAGTTAAACCCTCCTCGTTTCTCGGATCCCCTGACCGAGACGAGGTAGAAAATTGGCAGGAAGAGATAGAAAGGATCTTCCAAGTATGCAATGCACTACAGGGAGAAGGTGGTACTAGCCACATTTCAATTCACTAAGGATGCCCGAGCATGGTGGAAGGCCACATCGGCCCACCTGCCAAATGTAGCTGAGCTTGAGTGGGCAGGTTTCTAGAGATCTTCCGAGGAAAATACTTCTCTGAAAGAGTTAAGGAAAAGAAGGCGGCAGAATTTGCCGCACTGAATATAAAGGAATGTTCGTGGCTGAGTATGAGGCTCAGTTCGCGCATCTTGCTGTGTATGCCCCAAACTGGTGGGAACGGAAAGACTGAAGGCAAATCGGTTCATGGATGGGCTCAGGCCCATGTTCATCGAGAAGTTCGGACCTCACAACATTCAAACTTACACTGAGATGGTCCAAAGAGCTCAGCTGGTAGAAGACACCATGGCCAAAGTGGAGGGCATGAGCGGCAAGGACAACTCCAAGCCAGTCTTCGTCAAGAAGGGAGCACCTAATATTGCTCCAACTTTTCGTAACAACAACGTCAACAACAACAACAAGAGGCCGAATGCCAGAAGAGATGTTGCTGGAGACAAGAGAGTCAAAGTGGAAGGTAGGCAGTTGGCTGAAAACTGTAAATTCTGTGATAAATCGGGGGCACGAGCTGAAGAATGCTGGAAAAAGCTTCGGGGCGTGCTTGAAATGCGGGGGTCGTGACCACCGTATTTCTGATTGTCCTATGCTAAGGACCAACAGGTAGAGCTCAGAATGTACCATGACGTTAGGGACACCTTAATGCTGTCATAGAAGCTGACCTACCCGAGGAAGGGGGTATGGTGGAAGGTACGATTTCCATACACTCTCAACCTACATTTGTGCTTATTGATACTGGAGCTTCATATTCATTTATTTCCACCACATTTGCTGCAACTCTACCTATCAAACCTGTACCCTTGAAATCCAAGATCACTGTAGCCTCTCCACTAGGCTCAGAATCTGAACTCACTCACTACTTACTGAAATGTGAAACTATAATTGGAGGACACAATCTCCCTGCCGACCTTATCTGTTTAGACATGAAGGGTTATGATGCCATTTTGGGTGTCGATAGGCTAATTGAATATGATGTCGATGTAAACTGTCGCCATAGGAGGGTCACTTTCAAAAGACCAAACCTTCCAACTCTATCACTACTTGGCACTCGTTATCACAAACAACCTATCTTGATATCCTCTTAAAGGCTTCTAAGCTGATCAACAGGGTTGTGATGCTTTCCTAGTTTCAGTCTTAGCAACTGAAAAGAAGAAACCAACCCTAGAGGACATTCCAATAGCCAGGGACTATCCTGATGTATTTCCAGAGGAATTACTGGTATGCACCTGAGCGGGAGGTAAACTTCACCATTGAGTTACTCCCTGGGGCAACCCTGTTTCAAAAGCCGCGTATTGCATGTCCCCTGTTGAATTTCAGGAGTTGAAGAGATAGATCCATGAATTGCTAGATCAGGGTTTTATCAGGCCTAGCACATCCCCGTGGGGAGTGCGGAGTGCCAGTGCTATTTGTCAGGAAGAAGGACAGGACAATGAGGCTATGCATGATTACCGTCAATAAACAGGTTGACAATAAAGAATAAGTATCCACTGCCCCGCATCAATGAGCTGTTGACCAGATCTTCGGTGCACAATATTTCTCCAAGATAGATCTAAGATCAGGCTACCATCAACTAAGAATAAAGGAGGAGGATATTCACAAGTCGGCATGCGGAGTAGATATGGTCAGTATGAGTTCGTGGTCATGCCTTTGGTTTAACAAATGCTCCAGCGGCTTTCATGCAACTTATGAACAATTTATAGCCCATACTTGGACCAGTTTATAGTGGTGTTCATTGATGACATCCTATTTACTCCAAATCCAAAGAAGAACATGAAGAAACACTTGAAGATGCTCTGTAAGTGCTTAGAGACAATCAACTCTATGCCAAACTTAGTAAGTGTGAATTCTAGATGGAAGAAGTGTCTTCCTTGGCCACATCATATCCAAGGAGGGAATCTCTGTAGATCCATCTAAGGTGGAGGCGGTAAAGAACTGGGCAAGGCCACAACTATGTTGGAGATTAGAAGCTTTCTGGGTTTAGACGGTTACTATCGTCCATCATTAAAGATTTCTCAAAGATAGTTGTACCATTGACCAGGCTTACCAGGAAGGAGAATCCATTTGCATGGAGTGTTGAATGTGAAGAAAGTTTCAGGGCATTGAAAGAGCACCTTACTCAGCATTCGTACTGACACTGCGAGTTGCTGGGGGTAGTTTTGAAGTATACACTGATGCATCCGGGATCGGCCTAGGCTGTGTGTTGTTGCAAAATGGGAAAGTTATATGCTACGTGTCCAAACAACTGAAGAAGCACGAGGACAACTATCATGTACATGATCTGGAGCTAGCTGCTGTAGTCTTCGCCTTGAAGATATGGCGTCATTATCTATATGGTGAGAAATCATTGTGTTTTCTGACCATAAAAGCTTGAAGTATCTGTTCTCTCAGCAGGGCTTGAATATGAGACAGCGGAGGTGGTTGGAGTATCTCAAAGACTTCGACTTCACGATCCAATATCATCCAGGAAAAGCAAATGCTGTGGCAGATGCTCTAAGTAGAAAGCAAATGATCACATTGTCAAGTTTAATGGTGGGCAAAGGAAGTTATTAGAAGACTTTGCCAAATTAAATATTGATGCTGACATCAAAGAGAAGGGATGCCTTGTTGCTAGTGTTAGAGCACGACCTACACTATTGGAGGAGATCATAGCACTCCAAGACAACGACCGGGACTTGTGGAGATTAAAACTAATCTAGACAGAGGCCAGATTTCTCTTTTACTTGAGTTGGAAGAATATTGTTCCGGGATCGAGTTTGTGTACCCGACCATGCGGCGACAAAGAAAATGATTGGATGAGGCTCACAAGACCAGGTATACCAATCATCCAGGAACTACCAAAATGTATCAAGATTTGAAAAGAAGCTTTTGGTGGCCTAATATGAAGAGAGAGAGGTGGCGGAATATGTCGCCTGATGCTGACATGTCAAAAGGTCAAGGCGAAACACTTGCGTCCGCAGGAAAACTCAACCCTAGAAATCTCGGCATGGAAATGGGAAGGTATAGGGATGGGACTTTATTTTCGGACTACCCAAATCTGGAGGTGGATTCGATGGTATTTGGGTTATAGTGGACCGCTTAACTAAGTCAGCTCACTTCTGGCCAGTAACGAATAAGTGGTAAGTAGATGTTCTGGCGCATTGTATGTGAAGGAAATAGTCAGATTACATGGAGTACCGGTGTCTATCGTGTCTGATAGAGACCCTAGGTTTACATCCCTCTTGTGGAAAGGACTGCACTACTCCTTGGGATCTAAACTAAACTTAGCAAGGCTTCCATCCACAGACTGATGGGTCAGACAGAGAGACCCAACAGGTGATTGAAGATATGCTTAGAGCATGTGTCCTAGATTTGGAGGTAGCTGGCATGAAACTTACCTCTTGTGGAGTTCACCTACAATAATAGCTATCAAGCTAGCATTCAAATGGCACCATTTGAAGCACTTTATGGCAAGAGTTGTCGATCTCCAATATGTTGGTATGAAGTGGCGAAAGACAAAGCTAGGACCAGAGATGATAAGGGAAACAACAGAGAAGGTAAAGCTTATTAAAGAAAGAATGGCAGTGGCGCAGCAAAGACAAAAGCATATGCAGAATAGAAGAAGAGACCTGGAGTTCAGGTAGGTGAACATGTATTCTTGAAAGTGTCTCCAGGCTGTGGGATCAGGCGTTTGGCATTAAAGGCAAGTTGTCACCAAGGTTTGTCAGGCCTTTCGAAATCCTTGAAAGAGTCAGAGAGGTGGTATATCGTCTCGCTTTACCACCACAAATGGATGGAATACACAATGTGTTCCACATATCCATGTTGAAAAAGTATGTACGAGATCCGTGTCATGTCATAGAATATGAACTCTTGGAATTCAACAAAGACGGAACATTCAAGAGAAGCAAGTTAAGATCGTGGACCGGGAACTGCGGCAACTAAGGAACAAGGTCATCCCACTGGTAAGGGTTAGATGGAATATGCATGATGAAGACGACACGTGGAAACTGAGGAAGCAATGCACAAAAAGATATCTGGAGCTATTCACAAATAAGCACACCTCACTTGTACGATAAATTTCTATACATGAATTTGGGGACCAAATTCTCTTAAGCGGGAGAGGGTGTAGCACCCCGTAAATTTAATTACACAAAAATTCAAAATAAATGGAAATAAATATTTTCATAATATCAGATATTTAAAACATACGTAGCATTATCGTATGTGCTAAAACACGTTGGAAAATCTCGTAAAAATTATAAATCAACCACAAAAATTATTACTAAATGTTTCGCAAAGAATTTTGTGCCAAGAAAAGATGGATTAGCCAAGTTAAAGTGTTTCACGACTTATATCGTAATTCATGAATAAGTCAAAAAATCATTATCACACGTACTTGGATGAGTAGAAAATTAAATAAAAAATCATATATGGACCGCAAATAATATCATCTAATGACCCATCAAGAAATTTGGGTCAATAAAAATTATTTGGCTACGTTTAAGAGTTATTGGGACCGATTATCCAAATTAGAAACAAGTCGGAAAACCGTTAACACGGAAATACGACGCAACCATAAATTAAATAAAAATGTTGGAGAGACTTCTGAAATTATATATTAATGACCCAATAACATAGTTGGGCCAATGGACATCATTTGGCCCAAAAATCAAATGAAGCAAGAAAATACATAGAAATTCGCAACTTTAAATAACACCATAGAATTGTGCGGCCTCGAGTCCGGCCAGTAGGGCTTCATATTCTGTTATATTGTTAGTGACAAGGAATGCCAGCTGAAAATCCTGTGGAATGGTGACCCCTTCGGGTGCTAGGAGAGCAATCCTGATACCTATACCTTAGTTAGAACCCCAGGATGCTCAGCCAATGTCTTAGACTTCACCACCAAGTCATCCACATACACCTCAATGTAAATGTGAATCATTTCATGAAAGATGGCCATCATTGCTTTTTGGTAAGTAGCTCCAGCATTTTTAAGTCCAAATAGCATGACCCCATAGCAATATGTTCCCAATGGTGTAGTGAACAACGTCTACTCCTGATCCTCCTCAGCTAGCCTGATCTGATTGTACCCTGAGAAGCCATCCATAAAGAAGAGGGTTCCATACCCAGCCGTATTATCTATGAGAACATCAATGTGAGGCAAGGGGAAATCATCCTTAGGACACGCGCGGTTAAGGTCCCGGAAGTCAATGCAGATTCTGACTCTTCCGTCCTTTTCATGACTGGAGAATGTTGCCACCCAATTAGGATACAATATGACTCTAATAAAACTTGTCTTTGTGAAGCTTGTCGACTCATCTCTCATTTTCAAAGTCATCTGAGGGTGGAAGCGTCTCAAACGCTGCTTATTGCGACGAATCTCGGCTTAAGTGTAAGGTGATGTTCAACAAGCGCGGGGTTCAATCTTGCCAATCTCTTAGCTCCAAGCAAATGTGTCACACCCCTCCAATTTAGCAGCAGAATAAATCAGAAAACGTAAGCAACGAGTATGTTAACATAAATTGCACATATAGACGCAACATCAGAGCATCTAATTGAAATAAATTCTTCATTTCATTTAAAATCACTAAGACTATACAACCACTAATTCGGTGCCCATACATAGGGCTCATGATATCATTACATTGAAAAGAAATCTAAATCAATAACTATTAGACTCCATAGTACTAGGGCAACTTCATAAATGACTCCAGGTCACTCATAACTCTGGTCCTTTCCCATTGATGTGTGTGACGTCATTGTCCGACTTACCTGAGACACAAAACAAATAACGAAGGGTGAGTGATAATGCCCAGTAGGACTTAAATCTCAGGATCAAGCAATATGGTTTATCCTACAAAATACCCAACTCACAACTTTGTGAAAGAAAAAGGAATTAAAAATCCTAAAATGGTTAATCAATATGTCTACAAATAGAACTTAAAACTAATAACACTACAAATTCAAAGCATGCATTTGATTTGTGTTGTAGTCATTGTAATCCTGGGAGGAGCGCCCGAAAAGTGCCATTTGCCCATGGGAGTTAACATGATCAGGATGTCGGCATTACATCCAAGTGCCATTTAACAAACAAAACTAAGTGCTATGTTCTCTCATTGTCCTTTGACAACAAAGTGCCATTTAACAATGAAAACAAAGTGCTATGTTCTCTCGTTGTCCTTTGACAACAAAGTGCCATTTAACAATCAAAACAAAGTGCTATATTCTCTCGTTGTTTATTGATAACAAAAGTGCTATATTCTCTCTCGGCTATCTACGGATAACTAAAGTGCAATTACTATCTCGATTGACGAAAGTTAATCAAAAGTTCTATACTATTTCCATTGATGAAAATCAATGAAAGTGCAATTTATTCTCTATATGGCCAACTACTTTCTCTTTTTTTGCTATACATGTTGCTTGCTATTGCTGGACATTGACGTTTCTTGCTATCGTGTTGATATCATTTTCCGTCGTGACTTGACTTTAATCATCGTGCTATACTTGATTCATCTGCTATTTGAACCATGTTACTTGTGCTATTACTTTCTGAACTTTATATGACTCACTCTATCATTAGTTACTATGCCATTCAAAGCATTAATCATTTAAAGCATGCTTGATTCTGAGATGTAAGTCCTACTGGGCGTTATCTCTAACCCTTCGTTATTTGTTATCATGTCTCAGGTAAGTCGGACGTTGACGTTACTCACATCAATGGGATAGGACCAGAGTAATGAGCGACCTGGAGTCAGTTGATGAAGTTACCCTAGTACCATGGACTCTAGTAGTTATTGCAATAGATTTCTTTTACAATGTAGTGATGTCATTGAGCCTAACGTGTGGCTACGAATTAGTAGTTGTAATAGTCTTAGTGAAATTTCCAATGAAATGAAGAGTTTTATTCCCATTTATTATTCATTGGATGCTCTGAATCATTCAACTGTTGTGCATTTTACTCTACTATGTACTTTGCTCACATCTCACTGATTTATTCCGCTGCTAAATTGGCGGGGTGTGACACTACATGTAGCTATTAGCAAGTGCTAAATGAACAAGATTAGACGTGCTAACTACACATGGATTTTATATGGCATATAATAATTAACATAACTTGTGAATGTGACATAATTCGAAGTATTCTTACCATGAAACTAAACACACGTCTTTTAGAAATACTAGCATGATACCTAACACATGCAATATGCTCATATGTCACAAATTCTCACTTTTTGCTTGCTGTTTTAACATAAACCTAACTTAATCACATGGTTTCAAATTCTTACACATTGGAGCATATTAACACATCACTTCCACATGACCACATTGCATATTCACTTAATTCACATATTTGCACATCTTTTTGCCATGACACATAGTTTGAACCACCATAAGAAGGACACTATCACACACATATCACATACCCGTCACCTAGGCAATACAATGACGAATCTTTGTAACTGAGCAGAACCGGGAGAAGTACTCTCCACACTAATCAGTCGTACTTGTCCACCTCCAAGATTTCATCCTGATGCCCAGAGGATATCACAACACATTGATCATTGCCATATGGACTTTTCTATAGTACGGCTCCACAGCCTCCTATGGTAGCAGTGCTAATATCGGCACATTAACAACTTAATATCGTTTATCACATGTTTAACATAATTCTAATGCATTTAATAGTCTATTCACATGCTTAGGACACCACAAATATTTCAGGTTACAAAAGTAATCATTAATGTTTAACAGTGTTAAAACATGCTTAACAAGTCCTAATCATGGCACTAATCATCAGAAAACACTACTTTTAATCAATCATGCTTAACATGGTCATTAAAGACTTATAACTAAAAATAGTAGTTACAGGTGTCAGAACATATCAGATGCCTAATTTTTCGGAATTTTCACAATGGTATATCTATTTTTAACGTTTAAAATACATTTCAGTCAATTAACAAGATGCTTTACTAAAACATGATTAACAGGAAACTAACGATTCTATCTACCTAAAAACATGTTCACAGGAACCTAAGTCCAAGAAAAAATACTGAGATGACGTACACAACATACTTAATTTGTCCCGAATTAAATCTAAGATGGCATGCTCATTTACTCATGTCAGAAATCTAATAATCACATATATGATCAGATAAATATCAAAATTCTAAGACCCAGTCTAACACACGTACATGATAGGACAATATCCTAAAACCCACTCATACAATAAAAATCTCCAAAAGTTCACATCACTCATGCTAACACAGATTTCTGGAAAAAAAAATTGAAAAACTTAACGGCAAGGTCATTGCCATCAAGGGTAGTTAACGACATGATCGATTGTTGTTAACTCAAGAACTTGATGGCAAGGGTGTTGCCATCAATTCATTGTCTGCAAAAAGTGCAGATCGAAACCAAAAGAAATAGAATTTGGGGGTCCAGGACACAAGACAAAAATGTTTAAAAATCGTAAAACCCTGGATGATAGGCATAGGGATGAAACCCCAAGTTACTTGCCTCTGAAAAATGCCCTGAAGATCGAATTAAGGTGATGAAGCCCTCCTCGGCCAAGCCAAAGAGTGACCTTCTCGAGCTTGATTCATCTTCCACGACCTAGCAGATGATCTCCCAACGGTTGGAGAGCATCCCCACGTCCTGTAGACCCTTCCTCTTTACCAAGAACACAGATGCAACCTCTAGTTCGTCGAATCTCTAACCTCTAAAAGCCTCTCATTTCTCTCACTGAACCCCAATAAACCCTAGTGGAGTAAAAGCTCTCTCCTCACCAAGATGATCTAGTTTTATAGGGGTTTGGGTTGTGGTCGTCGTAGGAAAGAGGATCCCAACCCAATTCGGGGTTACCATATTAATCCACGAAGAAATCGGGAAGGATTCGGGGAAAGAAACCAGAACAAAGACGGAGGTTTTGACGTCAACGTGACTGCCGTTAATATGAAGTAAACGGCAATCAATCTTGTCGTTAACACAAAGTAAACCGCACACATTGTGACGTCAACAAATGGTCAACGTCACAAGATGTTGATGTCAAGATCAATTTTGGCCAACAATTAAACATAATAGCAAATGATAAATGCACGGAAAATCTAGGGCCTTACACCCTCTCCCCCTAAGGGAAACTTCATCCCTGAAGTTAGAGTAAGGGTACTAACCAAACATATGTGGATCTTGCTTCTTCATGGCATCCTTGAGCTCACATGTAGCTTCCTCACGTGAGAAGTTCCTGCAGAGCACCTTCACAGAAGCTATAGCCTTGTTCCTAAGGTGCTAAACCTTGCGATCCAAGATAGCTACTGGTCGCTCCACCACTACAAGAAAAGCGCTCTTAGAGACCGATACAGAGACCGAAAATTTCGGTCACAAAATAGTGACCGAATTGTGACTGAAATTAATCAGTCGCTAAATAAATGTTTTAGAGACCGATTCAAAATAAGCCACTATTTAGTCACTATTTTGTGACCGAATAGTGACCGAAATATAGAGACCGAAATTTAATCGGACTTTTTTGTGACCGAATAATTACTGAAATTTTCGGTTTTTTATTTTGGGACCAATTAAATTCGGTCACAATTCGGTCACAAAATAGTGACCGAATTGTGACTGAATTTATCAGTCTTTATATTTTGGGACCGATTAAATTCAGTCACTATTTGGTCCTAAAAATAGCGACCGAAATTTTCGGTCTCTATATTTGGGACCGATTAAATTCGGTCACAATTCGGTCACGAAATAGTGACCAAATGGTGACTGAAATTATCGGTCCCTATATTTTGGGACCGATTAATTTAGTCACTATCGGTCCTAAAAATAGTAACCGAATAGTGACCGAAATTTTTGGTCTCTATATTTTGGGACCGATTAAATTCGGTCACACAATAGTGACCGAATAGTGACTGAAATAAATCAGTCTCTATTTTAGATACTGAATAGGGACTAATATTTTCGGTCTCTATCTTTGGGACCGATTAAGTTCAATCACTTTTCGTTCACTATTTAGGGACCGAATGGTGCCTGATTTTATTTCAGTCACAAATTCTCAAAGATAGGAGAAAATTTTGTGACCGATTTATTTCAATCACTATATATAGTGAGCGAATGGTGACTGAAATAAATCAGTCTGTTTCGCGACCGATATTATCAGTCGATAATCTGTCGCAACTAGCGACTGAATAGCGATGGCCATTATATCGGTCGCATTTATTCAGCGACCGAATTATTCCATTGCTAATCGGTAGCGACCGATTAGAGACCCGATATATAGTGGGCGCTAATCGTTGCTAATGCCCTAACATCTCCTGCTTTCTCTTAAAAATAGCATTTGTCATCTGTCAGCGGCTACAAACGTCCTCTGCCATAATGCCGTTTTGTCAACGGCTAAAAAACAACTGTTGACATATGAAGCTTTTGTCAACGGATAAATTAGCCGTTGAAAAAGCTGTTGTCAAATGTTCATTATATAAACGCTAAGATTGGCTGCTGACATAAGACACACATTTGTCAATGACTACGAGTAGCCGTTGATGTAACAGCTATATGTCAGCGGCTAATTTTAGCAGTTGAGTACATATGTTTTAGTACTTATCAGCGGCTCTTGTTGTCCGCTGAGATAAGTTAGACTTTTGTCAATGACTGTGTTTAGCCGTTGATGTAACAACTATATGTCAGTGGCTGGCGTTAGCGATCGACATATGTTTAGGTTTTGTCAATGGATTAAGCCGCTAGCAAATTAACATAATTTGTCAATGACTTTTTGAGCCGCTGACATATATTTAATTTCTCATCACTCTACCCGCTCTCTCCTACCCTAGTCAGTTCTTCCCTGACAACACCCTCATGTAGATCAGTGGCAATTTAGATGACTTTTAGATGCACAAGGTGTTCCGCCCCTACTACTGTGGCAACCCGCTAACTCACCGTCTGATGCTGCTACGTCACCAACCTATGTATACGTCCTTGTTCGATCACTGAGGATCGAAGAGGGACACTAACTATCATATATAATGGAGATTTTAACATGCCATCTTCTTTTTGATCTACAATTTTCAGACTACATCCACATGTATTGACGCTCCATTTTTTGGCGATAAGAACCGACGAAGCAGCCTAGCTCTCCACTTGTGGTAGGAAGTTTTCCTTCTATGCGCACTGCGACGTCACCACTTTCATGCAGTTTGATTATCTATCCAATCTAGATTTACCTCTGCTTCCCATCTCCAAAAGTCTATCTTCGATGTTGTCAGACGTTGGTAATATCATGATACCAAATCAATAATACCGGCACATGCACTTCCATGTGGCATTTTTTTTATTTAATTTAAACATGCATGTTTATGTTTCAATAATAATTAAAATACTATAGAAATAAAAAATAACTATATTAGTATGTAATTTAAACTTAAAATATGCTCAATATATATTTCATCCATCTAAAAGATTATCAAAAATTGATAATTATTTATTGATATTTAAAAATATATACTTAATATGGTATTGTATTTTATCTAACTTAGGTCAACAACTATCTAAATACTAATACACGCATGCAGAACACCCTCCCCATCATATATTTAAATGTAACTTTTATACTAACAAACATATATAAATATATATTCTAATATATGTAAATAATTATTTTATGTATGTTATAGATATATTCAAGTATGGTATATATTTAGTCATATATATCTAACAATATTTAAATAAATATATATCTAATTATATAGATAATTAATTAATTATGTCATCGGCCCATTGGGCGCTGACATATTCCCAACCCTACCCCCCTCGCCCTCCACACGCAGAACCCTCCCACTGTCTATCTCCGGCCTGGTGATCTCCCCACCTCGCCCTCCACACGCAGAACCATCGCCTACGCTCGGCGATCTCCCCACCCCGCTTCGGCGCCGGTCGCCTGCGTCGTCGACCGCCTCCGTCGTCGGCCCTCTCCGCTGCTGGCGCCTCCACACACAGAACAACTCGGATCTCTCTCTCTCTCTCTCTTTCTTTCCCTCTCACTACAAGAATAATACAGTTTAGCTACAGAATTTCACTACGGATTTAGATGTATCTATAATCTATATCTCTCTATATATGTATAGAGTAATATATATATTTGTCTGTAATCTATATATCTATATATATATATACATCTATAATTTTATAATATATATTTCATTTAATTTATGTCTCATTTAATTAATATTTTAAATGTAATTGTTAAGATGTTAATATTTAAATGTTAATAATATAAATTAATATTTAACTAATAATATCTTCATATTATAAATAATAATAAAATATATTTACTATATTTTAATGGGAATTTAACATCCCGTCTAAGAATGAGGTACCAGATTAATTTAGGTCCACCCTACCTCCTTATTTAAGTTCTGATCCAAAAAGTTGCAAAAGAATTAACTTCAAATCCAATCTGGATGGCAGTTGTTAACCCCACTAACGGTGGCTATGTAAAAAACCTAAAACACCCCTTGTAGTATTACTAAATTTCCACTGAAACACTACATAATAACTTCCGGTCCAATTGAGTTAATTTTAAGTCCAATAACAGTATGGTAATGATCTGTAACACCCAGAATTATAATAATAATAGAATATTGAACATTAGAGAAGATATTGATTTTAAATTACCATAAAAGATACAAGAACATGATTACAGTTGAATTTAGAGTCCTTTCACATAATGTATGTGATTTCGGTACTGTCTTCAGATGTGCGCGCCCCGACAGGGCGACATCGGAATTCGATAACAAAAGTAAAATCTAACAACACCATAATTACTAGAAAAATGTACTGATCTCAAAAATATAGCTATTCTAGATTATTGATGCACACATATCCAGATTAAGCCGACACAATGATTTTTGGGGGGCAATATCCACCTAATGGAAAATTAATCCAAAAAAATAAATAAAAATCACCATAATTTAGATTATATCTTAATAAGCCTATGTTTGAAATTTCATCACAATTAGATGTCATTTGAGTATAAAACAAGTGCCCCAAAGAACCTAAACGAATTAACATGAATTACGTAACCCAATTTACGTAAGCATGCTTGCGTAAGTGGGGGAGGCTACGTGTTGGAGTTTTGGGCCATCCTTATCTGGTTTGGTCTGGTGGTGATAAGGATCACCATCCTTTTATAAACCCCCTCCCCCTACTGCCATCTTCTTCTTCCTGCGTTCCATAGTCGGTCGACTGATCTTGACAAATCGGTCGACTGTTCCCATAGTCCCAGCCCAGAAAACCAATCCTGGGTAGGTCGTCGACCAACTTTCCTATTTCGGTCGACCGATTCTTTCCCTGAAACCCAGCAACTAGCCTGGGTAGGTCGGTCGACCGACTTTCCCATTTCGGTCAACCGATCCTGGCATTTCGGTCGACCGATTCTGCTATTTCGGTCGACCAATCTCATAGCTAAAAACCAAAATTCCAGCATTGGCTAGGTCGGTCGACCGACCCTGCCATTTCAGACAACCGATTTTACAGCTTTTTCAAGCATGACTGTTTCTTCCAGAAGTTTCAACGGGAACCCTGCGAGACTACAAACTCATACCTTATTACATTCCATATCATTTAAGTAAATGTTATAATTTGATATAACATTTACTTAAGATATTACATGTAAATAAGGAAGTACCCCCCATTTGAATCCAATAAAAATATCAGAAAAATTATATCTCTTACCAATAAAAGTCAACTCTCCCACCAAAGAAGAAAAACACGATTTTGGCGATTCCATCAAAATAGCATCTTTCTAATCTCTCATAATTTGGCCTACCTGAAGGTCTCATAATTCAAGTAAACATAGTAGAATGCTAAAAATCCAAAGTTCGGTGAAAAATGATGAACACATATATGACTTCTCCAAGGGAGCCCTCTCCTATTGAAAGAAAAGTCAAACCCGTCCATCCCTTATTTTACATTAATATGACTTTTACATTGATATGTTATCATCTACAATTCTAAATAAAATTAGTAATTGAAGGATTCTATCTGTTATATGGATTTCATGACTATCTTTGTGATATATTCATCCGTTGACTTTTCGATAAAAGGTTTAAAACCTAATATGTTAAGTCTAAAATTTTAACTTGTTCTCAATTTCCGTTCGTCGCGTCTCAGCATTTTACGGAAATATTAAATGGCGGGATGTGACATGATCCTTGATGAAAATTGCCACTATTAGGGAGCTTCCATAGATTCAGACACATGGATTTTTTGCATATGAAGTTAGATTTTTGGTAGCTTTGCATGTGCTATAATATAGTATAGTAAGGAGTAGAAGATGTTTTCCCAGCTGCATATGTCACAGTTCGGGTATGAACTTTCCCTTTTCATTAGCTGATTTTGCTACAGAAAGAAAGCTCATTAGGCTTTTGTTTTTTCGAATTCTCCCAACAACTTTTTTTTTTCTCCAAAAGATCAAAAGGCAACCAGGAAGGCATATGCTTACCAAGGAGCAGTGCTAATCAGATAAGCACGGTCTGTGCGACAACTGTACTGGGTTGATGGTTTTGTGTGCTTGTAAGCACCAGAGGCAGTCAGAATATGTGCATAAACCCATACAATCACAACAGCAAACATCAATGCAAATCTATTGAAGATGACCCGCTTTCCCTTGATTGCATAAGGAACATACTGCACATTCCAACTCAAGTATTACAATAGATAGTTCAAAATTTCAGAGTACAACAATAATTCATTCATAAACACAGATTATTAAATGCCTATGAATCCCCATCACTGCCACCTTCGTCACCAACACTATTGAGGAAAGAAAATGTTTTCGGTAAAGCTTTCACCAACACTATCAAGGTGTTACAATATTTCAATTAATAATAATTAAATTACTATAGAAATATAAAATTATTTATATTAGTATGTAATTTAAACTTAAAATATGCTCAATATATATTTCATCTATCTAAAAGATATTATAAAAAATTGATAATTATTTATTGATATTTAAAAATGAAGAACTTAAATATGGTATTGTATTTTATCTAACTTAGGTCATCAACTATCATAAATACTTAACACGCATGCACAACACCCTCTCCGTCGTATATTTAAATGTAACTTAATACTAACAAACATATATAAATATATATTCTAATCTATGTAAATAATTATTTTATGTATGTTATAGATATATTCAAGTATAGTATATATTTAGTCATATATATCTAAGAATATTAATATATATATCTAGTTATATGTATATGTATAAATTTATAAGTAGATAAATATGTATATATATTTAAATACATACTTATGTATACTTATATAGTTACACATACTTATATATATAGAATGTTATATATTTTTATGTATATTTAAATATGTATATACTTCTATATATAATATTCATTTATTTATTTTTATAAATTAATATTAGTTAAATAAAATATTAGTCATTAAAATTTTCTTTCACTAATAAAACTTTTCAAATTTTAATATAATTAATATATAATATAAATAAAAAATATTTTTATAACATATAATATATGTAAAAATCTGCTCCGCCCCTTCCTCTTTCGTGTTTCCCCTTTTCTTTGGGGTTTCTGCACAGGAGGCGTGTTTCCCCTTTTTTTTTGGGTTTTCTGCACAGGAAGCGTGGGAGGTTTCACACCGCTTCGCCTTTTTCTGAGGTTTCCGAAGCTTGGCCTGCGCAGGATCATTCCTGCGCGGAGGAGGCACGGGATCTTCGTCTGCGCAGAGGAGGCACAGAGACGTGGGAGCTTTGCCTGCGCGGAGGAGGCGCGGGAGCTTCGCCTGCGCGGAGGAGGTGCGGAGAGAGGCGCGGGAGCTTCACTTGCCCAGTGGAGGCACGGAGGCACAGGAGCTTCGCCTGCGCGGAGGCGGCGCAAGAGCTTTCCTGCGCGGAGGAGGCGCAGGCTCGGGAGCTTTCACCTGTGCGGAGGAGCGCGGGGGTTTTGCCTGTGCGGAGGGGGCGTGGGAGCTTTTGCTTACTCGGAGGACCACCTGCACGGAGGACGTTGGGGTTTCGCCTACGCGGAGGACGCCGCGAAGGACTTCGTCGCACGGTGAAATCGAGAGGGGCGTCGTCGGGTACGTCCGCCTTCAGGTACATCATGATCTCTCCCCCCTCCTTCAGAACGAACACTTTCTGCTCGGCTTCTTGGACTCATTTCTAGAGGAAAAAGCATGCTATGTTCCTCGGAATGTAATGTGTTCATAAATTTTTTTCATGAGGACTTATGATTCATATTTATATACTATGTTCTTGAGGTTTATTTTTTTATAATGCTTATCCATATTTTGATTCACATATAAGTTTTTTTTGGGTAGTTGGAAAGGAGCAGAAACACTGCTCTTGAAAAAAAATAGAGTATAAATTAATACAAGAAATAAAAACAAACATTGAACAAGATAACAAGAGTTTCTCAAAAGGAGATTAACAATCAGATAGACACATTCTCACCCCCTGCCCACGATTCACATATACGTTAATGTTCATCCTTTTGATATGCTAATGTGTTTATTGTTGTTTTTATCATGAGCCATGATTCATACATATATGCTTTGTCCTTCAATGCAATACATTAGGTAGGGTGGTATGAATGATACAACTTCACACATGTGTCTGTATATACGATTTTATCATAATAATATAGCAGGTGTTTTTAAATACTATTTGCTAATTGTTATTCAAAAATTTTTTTTGCATAGTATTCTGAAGTGGATCAATTTTGCTCAACCCATATTTATATCTTGTCAGATTGGCCATATTGCTGATCCAGTCGGAGCAGTCTGATCCTGTTAAGAAAAAGTCTTTTTGTAACTAAAATGTGACTTAAGAAGTAGTTTAGAACATATTTATATCTGCAGATCTTACAATCTATGACCTTTGAGTCACTAGTATTCGAAGGAATGTGAGTCTTCTCTTAATACTATTGTTGTTTCTTTTTCCATACAGTAAGCCTCCATGTTCATTATTTGGCTTCATCTTATCTTCTATTTTTGTTGTGATCTCCTCAAATGGCAAGCCCCTATTATCAGGTTAATATTTCAAATTCAAACAAATTAAATACTATTTGAGGAGATCACAACAACAATAGAAGATAAGATGAAAGCCAAACAATGAACATGGGGGGCTTACTACATGAAAAAGAAACAACAAATAGTATTAAGAGTAGACTCACATTCCTTCGTGTACTGCTATATGTTCAGAAATACTTCTTAAGTCACATTTTAGTTACAAAATTACTTTTTCTTAACAGTTACCTATGTTTAGATGCTCATTCATGTGATGCACGTTATGCATTTTCATTTAATTTATAGGAAGAATGTCTGCAAATCGTGAGTGGGTGTACCATAGGATAGTCGGCAAAGAAATATCGAGGGAATTTAGAGATGGCTTTGATGGATTCATTGAATTTGTACAAGTATCATACCACATATATTGAATCCAGTTCAGATGTTATCTGATCTCATAAAACACGACAGCAGGTCCAGTATAGTGGGAAGAGTGGGGATGCCAGATATCCGTATAAGTGTCTATCTCCACCATGACCATTTTTGTGCAATCTGATGGATGAATCAAGAAAACATAAATAAATTTTTGCAATCAAGAAAACAAAATTGTCAAAAAAATTGAAAAGAAATCAAATACAAACACCATTGAGGTATACATCCTAATTCAGGAAAAGAAAATTAGTATAACAATTTATCACTGTACACACCTCACGAGACCGTGTTACGCCCGTGTCAATGAATTTTCCCGTTCAAGACTTGGGATTGATGTGCACGAGTCTTATTTTCAATGATGAGAACGTGTATATCTAACTCAAAGTCTTGAATTGTCCCATTTTGGACAAACTGTGAATGTTTGATCGCAGTTAGGTGGTCATTTACTATATGCTTGTATTATTTGTTGAAAATTTGGTTGCGTCTACTCACTCCTCTCTGATATACCTTTATTGATTTAGAATATTTTCTTAACCACTTATTAGTAAGTGTTTAAGAAAATATCTTAATCAATAAATATTTTGGTATATCAGAGAGGTTTGGGGACATGCTGCTGAAATTTTCAGCAAATTATACAAACACATAGTAAATGGTCATCTGAGTGTGATCAAATATTCACAGATGGGTAAAAAGTGATAATGTAAATAATAAATCCTTCCTATTCATTTCGGTTGCATCGAAGGATGTGTGAGTTTGAATTTTAAAGTTATTTGTCTATTAATATTGGTTGGGCGTAGGAAAGAAATGGCTTCAGACCGTTCATGGATGTATCGTAGAATAGTTGATTATGTGGTGTCTGTGGAGTTTAGGGTCGGAGTTGAGAATTTCATTCAGTTTGCATTGGGGAATCCAAATGCAGCAGTAGACAGCGAAGGTGGCATCCGATGTCCTTGTATGATTTGTAAAAATTTAAAGTGGAATTCACCATGGGAGGTTCAACGCCATTTATACAGAAAAGGGTTTGTTGAAGGTTATATGAATTGGACATGTCATGGTGAGGAGCTCTGGTCGCACAAACCTAGTAATGTGGAAGGCACAAGTACGTACGTGGATTTGGTTGTAGATGCTACTGGTCTGACATTCAGTGTACATGAGGATCCTGTATATGCTGAGATGTGTCGAACAAGGGAGCCGAAAGATTCTATCAGTTACTTAAGGATGCTGATGAGCCATTGTGGGATGGTTGTCAAAAACACACTCGGTTGTCAGCGGTGTCACAGTTGCTGAACTTGAAATCTGAATTTCATATAAGTGAGAATTGCTTTGATCGTCTCCTCCTCATCATCAAAAGCATGTTACCTCAAGATGAGTAGCTGTCTCCAAACTTTTATCGTGCCAAGAAGATGGTCAATGATTTAGGACTTGGATATATGAAAATAGATGCATGTCCTAATCATTGTATGCTGTATGACAAAGAGGATGCAGATAAAGTATCATGTTCAGTTTGCCATCATGGTAGGTTTAAACTAAAAAGAGGGGCCTATTCTAGGGGAAAGGATATACCTTATGTGTCATTGCGATATTTCCCCCTAACACCCAGACTACAGCGGATGTATATGTCTTCAATGACAGCTCGACATATGAGATGGCACGCAGATAGAGTACATCGGGACGAGGATATTATGACTCATCCTGCAGATGGAGAAGCTTGGATTCATTTCAACCATGTTTATCCTATCTTCTCAAGGGAGTCACGTAATGTGAGGCTTGGTTTGTGCACTGACGGATTCAATCCATTTGGAGGTTCAGTGGCTTCTTACTCCAGCTGGCCAGTGTTCGTGACACCATACAACCTTCCTCCAAGCATGTGCATGAAGCGAGAGAATCTGTTCATGTCCTTATTGATTCTTGGTCCGAAAAGTCCTACAAAAAATATAGACATCTATCTCAGACCTTTGATTGATGAATTGAAATTATTATGGACTGAGGGGGTCAATACTTATGATGCATCTAGAAAGCAAAATTTCACCATGAGGGCAGCATTGATGTGGACAATAAGTGATTTTCCTGCATATGGAATGCTATCTGGTTGGAGCACACATGGGAGGCTAGCATGTCCTTACTGTATGGATAATAGAAAATCATTTGTACTTAAACATGGTGGGAAGTTCTGCTCGTTTGATTGCCATCGACAGTTATTAGCAGCTGATCACCCTTTCAGAAGACAAAAGATGCATTCCTAAAGAACAGAATGGAACGAGATGAGTTATATTCGAGAGGTTGTCCGGTCATCATATGGAAACACGTATAGAAAATTTGTCAGATATCACACAACAGATGGGCAGTACCCGACACCTTTAGGTTTTGGGAAGGAGCACAACTGGGTGAAGAGAAGCATTTTCTGGGAGCTACCTTATTGGTCCACTCTTCTTGTGCGGCACAATCTAGACGTGATGCATATCGAGAAAAATGTCTTTGATAATGTTTTCAACACCATTATGGACATAAAAGGTAAAATAAAGGACAATGGAAATGCACGTTTGGACTTGTCCATGCTCTGTAAACGTCTAGAGTTAGTACTTGTTGAAGTAAATGGGAAATCAATTAAACTAAAAGCAGTTTATGTGCTTGGAGGAGGACAAGTAAAGGAAGTGTGTCAGTGGCTGAAACAGTTGAGATTTCCTGACGGTTATGTGTCTAATATTGCTCGTTCTGTCAACGTCAATGAGGGAAGGATATATGGAATGAAGAGTCATAACTGCCATGTGTTCATGCAAAGGTTGCTACCTATTGCATTTCGTGACATGTTGCCGAAGCTACTATGGGGAGTGTGGAGGTGATTTCTACTTGGGCCGGAGCCAAGCGGGCCTACACTTGGAAGAAGGGAAGAAGGCCGCCGGTAGCAGACGGATACATGCAAAACCAGAATGGAATCAGGGAGGCCGGTTGAAGAACTGGGGAGAACCCTTCGATGCCTAAGTTAGAGGTGGACTCAAAGGCTTGGAAGAAGAAGGTTCAGTGTTGTGCAGGAGAGATGTCTCTTAGATTGCGTACCTCTGCATGGAGGCTTACCGCAGCCTATTATAGGCATAGGTGTTCAGGGAGAGGGACATAACGTCCCAGATCAATGCGGTAAAGGGCGCACCGTTAGCGTCCTCAACGGGGGGTTACGCGTTGCTGCGCCCGTTGAGGAGCTCTGCAGATAATGCACCACTTGATCGTGGGGCACGTGTGGTGTAGCCGTTATAACCGCCACGAGAGGATGAAGGGCTACTTGGATTCTCCTGGGCGGAAGGTACCGAGCAGGTAGCCTGCTCAATGAGCCAGACCTACTGTTCGGTAGCCGAGCCCGCTGTTCGGTGCCTGGTGCCCGGAGGCATGACTTGCTGCCGGATGTGTGATGCAAGGAAGTGTTGCTCATGCCGAAGAGGTTTCGGCACGCGTCGAGCAGACGTTGCTCAGAAGAGAGGGCCTTTGACCGAACATGCTATAAGGTATCCGAAGGCGGCTCTTGGGTCCCGCTGGTACCCGAATGCAGGGACCGGCCTCGGGACCTTGAAGCTATTTTTGAAAAGACGTGGCGCCTCGCGGGAGGGCCACGTTTGCCTGCTGAATTGGGCTGGGCCATGATGGGCCTAGTGCACGATGGTGGCTAGAAATAGCCACCACACTTGCCCCCCACGCCATCGAGTGAGCTCGGGAACCGGGATGCTCAAGGGCGGAAGGCTACTCGAACGTCACCTCCATATTAAATGTGACGATGACCTCGGATGTATGGACGGTGGCGAGGCGACGACGCTCACTATACCTCCTCGATAACGGAGGTAACCCCATGATGGCGGGGTGACGTGTCGAGCCAGGGGGCTCTCCGCGGTACATCTGAATGGTCACTTTGGAGTGGGGGGCGCCGCCTTGGCATTTTTAATTTCGCGCCCTCCTTTCCTTATAAGGAAGAGGAGGGGCACAGGCGGGGAACCCACGCCCATAGCTTTTTCGCAGATCCTGCTTGCCCCCAAGCATCTTCTTCCTCCTCTTCGCGATCATTTCTTCGTCTCTGCAACTTCTGGTGATGCCCAGCAAGGAGAAGGCTGTCGTAGTTGCCGAAGTGAGTGGAGTGGCTCCGGTGAACGCCCGGGGGCCACGATGCTGCCATTACGAGGGCCTTCTGGAGCGCTTTCGGATCGGCAATGAATACGAGATCGTGATGGCGAGGGAGGAGGACTCGCAACTGACGAATTGGCCAGGGTGCCTCGCACTATCGCTCGACCACATGGAGGCTGGATTCCGACTGCCGCTGCCGGAGGTGGCGAAGGCACTGCTGAACCGATGGGGTCTTGCGCCGATCCAGCTTACGCCAAACTCATGGCATACCATCTGCATTTTCTGCATCATCTGCAAGCTCCGGAAAGTTTGGGGTTCAGTGGAGGTGTTCCGGGCACAATTCCGCCTCACCTCCTCACCAGGATCCAGGGCTGGTGTTTACTATACCAAGCACCGACCGGACAGGATGCAGATTGAGTTGGCGAAGAAGTATTCCAACAACAAGGTTGGATGAAGCGTCTCTTCTTCGTCAAGCTACGCGACGATCCAGAGTGGGGGTTCCCGACCAGAGTCCAAACGGCGAGGAAGGATACATACCCCTTCCTGATCCAACATGAAGCGAAGGCTTCAGATAGCCTGAACCGAGCATACATGCGCAACGGGGAGGGCTACCTGACGGAGTTCCAACTCGTGCAGCATGGTCTGAGCCGACCATGGAGTAAGTACCTGATCACGTTGCAATCGTATGTCTGTCGCATAATTGTCTTCTAAATGTGTGCTTTCCCCCTTTTTGGATTGCAGGTGCTGAGGAGGTAGCTGTTGGTCAGGACCAGGAGGCCAACGAGGATTACGCCGAGTAGATCACCGTCACCCCTCATTTGGTTTTCGAGGGCGATGATGTTTCTGCCGTGATATGGATCCCTACTGTAGTGAGGGCTCCTTCCTCGGTGACAACTGCCATGGCGGTGCCGGCTCCTGCAGAGGGCATTCTGTTGAGGGCTCGCCAGTTGCTGCCAAGAGGCCAAAGAAGATCCGTTTGAAGAAGAAAGTGGTAATGAAGGCTTCTCGAGAGCGGTGCTACCGTCCTTGACCGAAGAAGGAGGAGCGAGCTAGCCTCAGACCATCAAAAGGAGACCGGTGGTCTCCGAGCAATAGACATCTGAGGGTGAAGCCGGAGAGGAGGAGGTGGATCCGCGAACTTTGATAAGGAGGAAGAGGAAGAGGCAGCTGGAGGAGGCCGTGCCACGAATGGTAGAAGAGGACGACGAGGAAGATACTGAGGGAGAGATCCCTCGTCTTGAAGTGCTGAAGAAGCGCAAATCTCGAATGGCCACCGAACTGGGGCTCGTCGTGGTGAGCGACTAGTCGGGGAGCTTGTCCGAGGAGCGGACGAGGACATCTGCACCCCTAACTCCATTCGGGATTATCCACAGGAGGTGGATCCGACGGGGGCCTCGAGCACCGGAGACGATGAGCGGAGTGCTACACCCATTGGCGAGAAGACGACCGTGCAAGGGGGCGAGAAAGCCCCATGCACAGCTGAAGTACTCGAGGGGACCGTCCCCTTAGAGACGGTGGCCCCTATTGTCTTGGAGAGGAGTTCGACGACGGCGGATGTCTTGCCCCCCATTCCCCCCCACTGAGGCGGCTGTTCAAGCGATAGCACAAACAGTCGCCGTGGGTGAGGATGGGGCAGGACAGGTCGCTGAGACCGAGGAGGGGGCCCCCCAGAAATCTCCCATTGCCGCGGAGAACTAGGAGGTGGCGGCCGAGGTCCCCAGAGCGGTTGAAGGAGGCCCTTCCGCAGGGCAAGTGAGCCAGGCTGCCGAGGACCAGGTTGCCTCTGAAGAAGATCGGAGGCCTCTCTCCGAAGTGTTGGGGCAGAAGTCGCCAACGCTTCCTTCAGAGGCCATGCTGGAAGCGGCCCTGGAGCGCCTCGAAGGCCAAACCTCGAGGGTCTTGCCTCCGTGCCCTACCGCGTCTCAGCTGGAAGTGTTGGCGCGATGCCAGCAACTAGCCCAGAGGAGACCCCCGAGCACTCAAGTGGGGTCTATCGCCCAGAGCACCCTGCTGAGCATGATGATGACAATGTCGATGTAGGGGTGCTGATAGATGGGATCATGAACTCTCTACGTGCCCAGAATCAGAAACAACTGTGGGAGGCGGAATCCGCCTTCTGCAACGACTTGGTACAACAACATAAGGCCCGCGATGCCGAGCTGCTGAATGAGGTGAATAACCTCAATGACGCGCTTCGGACTTCCGAGCTTCACTTGGCCGTTGCACGCGCAGAAAAGGAGGCGCTCGCCCACGTCTTAACTGACGCGAAGGACCGAGGAGTTTACGAATACAAGGCGGGTCCGTGCTTCAAGGAAGACTTGGAGCAGTTTGGGGCCCACTACTACAAGGTGGGCCTCGATGCCGGGAAGGAGCTCGGGCGAGGGCTTGCAACTACCGAGCATGCTCGAGAGGTATTCGAGGCTGCCGTGGGGGAGTGCAAACGCCGGACTAATGATGCTCATCTGGACGGAGTACGCTTTGCCCAGTTCCAGTCAGAGCGAATGCCTCCTGTAGACGATGGCGCCGGTGCCTCCAGACAGGCCCCTTGAATATATCATCCTTTCCTTTTTGTTTGTTAGCTCAGCCAAAGCGAGCTTTTGTACAAAATCTGAATAGATCTCCTTTTTTTTTTTCAAAAAATGGCTTCGCTTTTTCTATCTCCTTACCTTGCAAGTGTTCTGTCCGAACCGAAATTCGTCGGTCGTTTAGAAGTGTTCGCAATTACCGCATAGGTTGTTATGAATTGTGGGCGTTCTAGCCTGGGGTGCTTGCGGAACATCTTCATACTAGGAGATGTCGTTACATCCTTGTGAGCTAAAGATCTTGAGATAAGGATGTTTTGGACTTCATCTCTAGCCGACCAAAAGAACTGGTAGGAGAGAAGTAGGATGCCAAATAGAAGGCTTTTATACATAGTAAGCCTTCAAGTTGGATACATGCCAGGTTTTGGGTTTGACCCCGCCACTAGGAGTAGTTAGCTTGTAAGAGCCTTTTCCAAGAACCTGGGTGACCTGATAAGGTCCTTCCCATTTGGGGGCGAGTTTTTCGGCTGCTCTTCGGGGGTCCGATGCAGAGCAACGGCGAAGAACAAGGTCCCCTTCGAAGAAGCGCCTTTCCCGAACTCGGGAGTTATAATATTGCGCAAGTCGCTTTTGGTAGGATACTAGTCAGATGCTGGCGTCACTTTGGCGTTCGCCAAGCATGTCTGAGTTTACCCTAAGCATGCGATTATTGGCGGCCTCATGGAAGTGAGTTGTCCAGAGAGTGGGGAGAGCCACTTCCAAAGGTACAACGGCCTCTGTGCTGTAGGCCAAATGGAAAGGGGTCTCCACTGTGGTTACCCGAGCAGTTGCTCGGTGGCACCACAACACATTAGGGAGCTCGTCCATCCATGAACTACTGGCAACATCGACTCTCGTGCGAATCCCGTGCAGCAACGTACAGTTGGCATTTTCGACCAGACCATTTGCCTGAGGATGTGCCACAGAGGTGAAGTGGTTGTAGATGCCAAGTTCGGCGCACTTCTGCTTGAAGAAGGTGCTATCGAACTGCTTCCCATTGTCGGAGGTAATCACTCTTGGGACGCTAAACCTACAGAGGATGTTCTTCCAGATGAACTTCCACGCGGCTTGTTCGGTGATCCTGGTAACGGGTTATGCTTCAACCCACTTGGTGAAGTAGTCGATGGTCACGAACAAAAACTTCTTCCAACCCTGGGTCTCTGGGAAGGGACCCAGGATATCAATGCCCCCACCTGGCGAAAGGACGAGGCTCAAACAGTGTATGAAGTTGCTCGGCAGGTTGCTTAATGAGCTGCCTGAACTTCTGACATTCCGGGCACCTTCTGACAAAAGACATATAGTCCTTTTGCAGAGAGGGCCACCAGAACCCTGCTTGAATAATGTTGCGTGCCAGCGTTCTGCCCCACATGTGGCTTCCGCACAATCCCTCGTGAACCTCTTCGATAGCCGAAAGGGCCTCTTCAGGGCTAAGACACCGTAATAGGGGTCTCAAAAGGGACCATCGGTAAAGCTTGCCTTCAATGAGGGTGAAACGCTGAGAACGTAGTCTGACCTTCTGAGCTTCACCCTGCTCAGGGGGAAGCTCGCCTTGAAGTAGATAGGCTAGGAGAGGGTCCGTCCAGTTCGGAACTAGAGGGTCGGACCCAATGGCTGCTACATCCACTTCAGTGCTCAGTGCAGCGAGTTCTTCGATGAATATGGAGCGAGAAGGGGCGATGTCACCTGAAGATGCCAGCTTGGCAAGTGCATCGGCTCCCGCATTCTGCTCCCGTGGAACGTGTATAACTTTGAAGTAGAGAAGGCCTTCTGCTCGGCTGTTGACCTATTGAAGGTACTGGGCTATGCATGGCTCCCTTGCTTAGAACTGTCCATTCACCTTTCCGGCAACCAATTGGGAGTCGCTGAAGGCCCTAAGTCGAAGGGCTCCAAGGTGCCTAGCCATTCGGATTTCGGACAGCAACGCTTCGTATTCGCAACATTGTTGGAGGCCGCAATGTGGAACCGCATGGCATATTGGAACTCTAAACCCTCCGGAGAGGTGAGGACCAGGCCAGCTCCTCTCCCTGTGACACACGAGGATCCGTCGACGTAGAGCTCCCATGGGGGCTCGTCGGCCAGCGGGGGATCCTGTTCGGTAGGGAGAGTGCATTCCACGACGAAGTCCGCCAATGATTGCGCTTTGATGGACGTCCTTGGACGGTAGCTGATGTCGAATTCGCCTAGCTCGATGGCCCATTTAATGAGCCGGCCGGAAGCCATTGGCCGCTGTAGGATAGACTTCAGCGGCTGGTCGTTGAGAACCATTATTGAGTGGGCCTGAAAGTAGGGCCTGTGATTCTGGGCAGCCGTGACCAGAGCAAGGGCGAGTTTCTCTGCTCGGGGGTACCTTCTTTCAGCTTCTTGAAGGACCCTGCTGATGTAGTAAACGGGGCGCTGGGCCGCTCCCTCTTCTCTGATCAATACTGCGCTAATGGAGTGTTCAGTAACCGAAAGGTATACGAACAAGGGTTCCCCGATCAATAAGCCTCTGGGTCCTCGCAGCAATTTAAAGAAGTTAAAGCTCCTCTCTGCTGCTCAGGACATGAATCGGTTGAGTGCGGCTAGACGTCCAGTCAAACGTTGGACGTCGTGTACCGTTTTAGGGCTGCTCATTTCAAGTATTGCTTGGATTTTCTCAGGGTTGGCCTCTATTCCTCTGTTTGAGATGAGGAAGCCGAGGAACTTTCCTGAGCGCACTCCAAACGCACACTTGGTTGGGTTGAGCTTCATATTGTACCTTCGCAAAGTTGCAAAGGTCTCTTCGAGGTCAGATATGTGGTCAGTGCTTGGAAGCGTTTTGACCAACATGTCGTCGACGTAGACCTCCATGTTGCGCCCAATCTGCCGCTCGAACATCTTATTGACCAGACACTGGTATGTCGCACCCGCATTTTTCAGACCAAAGGGCATCCTGGTGAAGCAGTATAACCCCGAGTCTGTGACGAACGTGGTAGCATCTTGATCCGGGGGATGCATGCTGATCTGGTGATACCCAGAGTAGGCATCCAAGAAGCTGAGGAGCTCATGCCCGGACATAGCGTCTACCAGCTGATCGATGCATGGCAGCGGGAAGCTATCCCTGGGCGTCGCTTTGTTGATGTCCTTGTAATCCACACATACGCGCCATTTGCCAGTGGCTTTACGTACGAGGACCACGTTGGAGATCCAACTTGGGTATTGGGCTTTCCGGAGGAGCCCAATTGCTCGGCTTTTGACGACGTGATCTCGAATCACGGTCTGCCATTCTTGGTTGACGGGTCGCCTCCTTTGTTGAACTGGTGGGACCCGTGGGTCCAGGTGGAGGCGATGCACCATCACTTCTAGAGGGATGTCTGGCAGCTCATCATCAGACCACACGAACACGTCCAAATTAGCTAGCAGGAAACTTCTATGCCACTGCTGCTCTGCTTCCGCTAGTAACACGCCAATGTATAGGACGTGTTCGGGGTCGTCGCCCACTTAGACGGTAGCAGGTCCTCGACAAGAGTTCCGCAGCTGGTGGAAGGCTGGTCGGCTGGTGGAGGAATAGGTGTTGGAGCCGCGAGTGGCTGCTTGTCCCTTAGAGAAAGGACATAACACCGTCGGGACTCGCGCTGGAATCCGAGCACCTCGCCGACCCCGCACGGGGTGGGGAACTTCATCTTCTAATGAAGGGACAAAGGCACCGCCTTGATCCGCCTGATCAGACCTCTACCAAGGATGGCATTGTAGCCGGGCATGTTACTGATGACCAAGAAATCCACCACCTTGGTCACACACTTCGAAGCCGTCCCGAGGGTGATCGGGAGGCGAACTCTACCCATAGGCTGAACCAACACCCCCGAGAAGCCGAACAGAGGCTACTCTACAGGGGTGAGCTGGTCGGTTTTTAGGCCCATAAGGAGATAGCAATCGTAAGCCAATACGTCGGGGGCACTTCCATTGTCTACCAGAATCCTGTGCACATTACAATGATTGATGGTTTCCGAAATGACCGACACATCAAATATGTGGGGTGGTAACCCCTACAAGGTCATCGTCCGAGAAGGTTATGGCCTCCTCAGACCATGCGTGCGTGGGATTAGAGGGATAAGGTTCATGCCGAGGTATCGGATGTCTGTCCACGCTATGCACTCGCCTTGCATAATCGTGTCGACTCTGAGTGCTCTCTCCGCCTGTGCCGAATCCTCCAGCGATCACATTGATTTCTTGCCCGTTGGGCTCATTGTTGATCAGTTGCTCGGGAGTCCACTCTCGGCGTCTGGGGCGGTCTTCATTCCGGCGCACGAACCGTCCGAGGTAGCCACGCTTAATGAGGGACTCGATTTCGTCCTTGAGCTGGCGTCATTCGGAGGTATCGTGGCCGTGGTCACGGTGGAAGCACAATACTTCTCCTGGTTGCACCTCCGGGGATCGGAGCACATCCTCTGTGGCCACTGAACATATGGTTCATCCCTGATCTCTGCCAGGACCTGTTCGGGTGCCACCGTCAGAGGTGTGTAGTCAGTAAAGGGGCGTTGTAGGCGCGGTGAATCGCCGTTGCGCCGTCATTTCTTCCGATCACAGTCGGAACCATTGTCGGAAGGCCTCTTTTTATCCGACGACTCTCCCTGGTCTACTCAGCTAGCAGCCAGACTCTCCTCGCACGCCGCATGGCGTTGTGCAGTAGAGAGGAGCTCGGCAAGGGTGGAAGGTTGCTGCACTCCTAGCGTCCTCTGCAGAAAACCATCGCGAGTACCCTGGATAAGGGCACTGGTGGCTAACGGGACATCGAGGCGCGGGATGCGGAGCGCCTCCGTCTGGAACCTCTTGACGTAGTCCCAGAGTGCTTCTCCCTTCATTTGCCGAACAGCGAGAAGGGAGGCAGCGGTGCGCGGTTGCGATCTTCCGCCCAGGAAGTTGTCCCGAAAGGACTTCTTCAACTGATGAAAGGAAGAGATGGAACCTACAGGGAGGGCCTCGAACCAGGCCCGAGTAGTTTCCTTCAGGGTGGCCGGAAAGGCCCGGCATTTGGCCGCATCAGATGCTCCATGGAACACCATATACGACATAAACCCGTGGATGTGATCCGCGGGGTCAGAGGTACCGTCGTATGGCGCGATGGTAGGCAGAGGAAGCTTGGGAGAGACCCGAGCCTCCAGGATCTCCGCAATGAATGGGGAGCGGAAGTTCAGGTCCTCCTCAGTCGGAGCTTTGCCCTTAGCACACTGGACCATCGCGTCCACACGACGTTCCAGGTCGACGATGCGGCGTAAGCGCCTGGCCAACTCCTGTTCGGAGTGGGCCGAATCTGCACGCCTAGACTTGTGGGAGTTGGCTCCCACGACCTTGCGAGGCAGGCGCGGGGCCGCCGCAGAACGACGGGGTGAACAACCGCGGCGCTTCGGTGCTCGTTCATTAGACGGAGCACGGCGCGACCTCCGCGGAGAATCGGCGTGCTGCTCCTAAATCGACTCTGCTGGGGCAGGAGGTGCGTGTGATCACCGGTGAGATGACCCTGCCTGGAGCTCTTGCGGAACGGAGGCTGTTGGGACCGGCTGCCCGGCCAATTGGGCCTGGAGGCCCAGGCAGATTCCCGTTAGCTGGTGCATCTGTCCCTGGAGTTCGGCCATCTCCAGGGCGGTCGCAGGCACAACGGTGGCGGGTGCAGGGACGCCCCTGGTCACAGCAGTAGGAGCTACGATGACGTCGACGGGGGGAGCACGTTGACGGGAGTCCGCCCGCGATTGGCGGGACCTCGTCATACGGCTCCCTATGTTCTAGTACGAGGATCATCCACGAGCCATGGCTGTCGTTCCTTCCCACAGACGGCACCAAAAGTGTGGAGGTGATTTCCTGCTAGGGCCGCAGCCAAGCGGGCCTTCACTTGGAAGAAGGGAAGAAGGCCGCCGGTAGCGGACGGATACCTGCAAAACTAGAATGGAATCAGGGGGGCCCAGTTGAAGAACCGGGGAGAACCCTCCGATGCCTAAGTTAGAGGTGGACTCAAAGGCTTGGAAGAAGAAGGTTCAGTGTTGTGCAGGAGAGATGTGTCTTAGATTGCGTTCCTCTGCATGAAGGCTTACTAGAGCCTTTTATAGGCATAAGTGTTGAGGGAGAGGGACAGAACATCCCTGATCAATGCCGTAAAGGGCGCGCCCGTTAGCGTCCTCAATCGGGGGTTACACGTTGAAGTGCCCGTTAAGGAGCTCTGCAGTTAATGCACCACTTGATCGTGGGGCGCGTGTGGTGTAGCCGTTATAACCGCCACGAGGGGATGAAGGGCTACTTGGATTCTCTTGGGCGGAAGGTACCGAGCAGGTAGCCTACTCAGTGAGCCAGACCTGTTGTTTGGTAGTCGAGCCCGCTGTTCGTTGCCTGGTGCCCGGAGGCATGACTTGCCGCCGGATGTCTGATGCAAGGAAGTGTTGCGCGTGCCGAAGAGGTTTTAGCACGCGCCGAGCATATGTTGCTCGGAAGGGAGGGCCTTTCACCGAACAGGCTATAAGGTATCCGAAGGCAGCTCTTGGTTCCCGCTGGTACCTGAATGTAGGGACCAGCCTCGGGACCTTGAAGCTGTTCTTGAAAAGACGTGGTGCCTTGCGGGAGGGCCACGTTTGCCTGCTGAATTGGGCTGGGCCATGATGGGCCTAGCGCACGATTCTGGAAAGAAATAGCCACCACAGGGAGCATTGTCTGAGCTGAGTCGATTTTTCACGATTCTGTGTACATCAGAACTCAGGCTTCAAGATGTGCAAACTATCGAACAAAATGTGGTCACCATCGTATGCAAGTTGGAGAAGATATTTCTGCCTGCATTCTTCGATTCGATGGAGCATTTACTCGTACATCTACCATATGAAGCTATAGTCAGAGGGCCAGTACAATATAGATGGATGTATCCATTTGAGAGGTATATGCAAATATTAACTTCTTTCTTCTTAGAATTGCACCTTACATATGATATGTTTCTTAATTATCTTGTACATTGCTGATGTAGGTGTATGCATGACCTCAAAATGAAAGTCCGAAATAAAGCAAAAGTCGAGGGTTCTATTGCTGAGGCATACATTATGGAGGAAATCTCAAACTTTTGTTCGATGTACTTTGAAACAAACATTGAAACTCGTCGTACTCAACCTCCACGTAATGATGATGGTGGGGAATTTGTGTGTTCAGATCCACTCTCCATATTTATTCATCCAGGACGTGCCTTCGGATGTTCTTCAACTCGAATGCCAGATGACAGAGAGTTATGTGCCGCAGAGATATATATTCTTTTAAATTGTGCTGAGCTAGAGTGTTATGTTGAGTAAGTGCTAAACTCACAATTTATTGTGTATGTAACTTCTTTGCCCTTATTCTAGCTATTGAAGGTGGTCTTCTATTCATATTGCAGACAATTTGATTCAGAACTAATTCAAAGAAATCCACATCTCACTGATTATGAGGTTAAAAAGAACAAGAGAAGTCATTGGCCTTATGGCTAAGGAAACGCGTGAGTGTACATGGTCAAAGAGTATTAAAGAAAAGTTATGTTCATTTTTTAACTAGTCTTCTCTATACGCAGGTTGAACAAGGTTTAATTACAGATGAAAGAGTTCGTCAGATAGCCTACGACCCATCAAAAGTTGCACAAAACTATCCTGTATTTATTGTGAATGGGTATAGATTTCATACAAAAGACTATGGGCAGAGTAAATCTACCATGAACAGTGGCGTATGTGTGAAGGGAAGTACATACAATGAAAGTGAATATGACTACTATGGTATTGTAGAGGAGATCTTACAGTTACAATATCTAGGACAAGACAACCATATATTCTTTTTCAAGTGTCATTGGTTTGATCTGAATTCCATTCAAAATGACACAACGCATGGGATTGTCGAGCTTAAACATAAGTCGAAATTGAATGCTTATGAGCCATTCATCTTAGCCACACAAGCCCAGCAGGTGTACTATACAAGCTATTCATTATCTACAAACAAAGAACGAAATGATTGGTGGGTAGTTTGCAGAGTTAAAGTCAAGACTATTCTTTGATTATGAATTGGACATGACTGATCAGACACCTGAAGAGGTCAACGCAGAATTCTTTCAAGAAGACTTTGTTGAAAGTGTAGAGTTGACAACTCTTATTGGAGAAGACGAATCTGAAGCACCAATTTCCTTGTCTCAAGGAAATGAGGTCGAAGTAGTCGATCCACGTGAGATGAAAAGCAGTAGTGAAAGGCCAACAGATATTGAATGTGAATGTTCTGATGAGGAGGAGGAATATACCGGTGATGAATGTGAAGATGGGGTTGAATTAGATATATCGTCATCATCTGAGGAGGGAATGGATATCAATTAAAAATGGGTAGAATTTTTTCACATTGGTTGAGTATATTTAAAGTAGCTCACTTTCAATATAAGCAATTGACTAATGAACATTAATATTTTATGTTCCCTATGAAGATATGGTGCGTGGAGCACGATCGGCCGCCAATTCTGGGAGGGGCCTCCGTAGGAGGGTTTTGTTCCAGGCATCAGGTATGTATATTTTTCTAGTGTAGTTTTCTTTGTGTATTATTTATGCATAGTATTAATGCCATTAAAATTGTTACAGCTTCTAGTTCTCCGTCTGTCCCTCCTTCGGGTGAGTTTACACCTCCTCAACCTAGATGACTAGGTATGTATATTTCAATTTCCAAGTATTTTTGTAGTCATTATTTATACATATTATTAATGTTATTAGAATTGTTACAGTTGTTGGTCCTTCCTCTGTGTCTCCTACTGTTGCAGCAGGTATGTATATTTGAAGATGTACTTTTATTGTGCATTGATCTTTCTGCCATAAAATTCTTACAGGTTCGGGTGAGTTTACACTTCCTCATTACTTATGCCTTCTATTCTTGTTACAGCTATTGGTGCAGCCTCTGTGTCTCCTCCTCTAGTAGTAGGTATGTATATTAAAAGTTATACTTTCATTGTGCATTGGTTCTAATGCCATTAAAATGTTACAGGTTCGGGTCAGTCTACACATTCTCCTAATATAGTAGTAGGTAATTTTAGGGTATTTGGGTAGTCATTATTAGTATTTTTGTACATTACTTATGTCGTTCTACATTTTTTCCCAGGTTCGGTGCCAGAGGATGCTGTTAGTCTCCAGGAGGGGGGAGGCAGTTTTTATGAGAGCACTCTGCGAGAGGTGTGGATCAATGGGTATGTAATAAACATGTGTGTATCTTTTATGAATGAGGTGAATTTAGTTCATAAATTCATAGTAATTAGTTACATAATTTCAGTGATAAAATAGAGCCCGCTCAAGCGTCTCAATTTATCACAAGAACAATATAAGCACACTTTCCTGGGCCTATTCATAGATTCAATGGATTCCCGATGGAGGTCCAGGAGTTGTTGTATCAGATGTTCATGTTATGTAATTTCTTATTATAATTAATTTGTTTTCTTATTCCTACATTCAGTTAACTAACTCTTATCTATATAGAGCAATCATCGATTTCACGCATCGTTCAGACGAGGCACGGTCTCGATTAGTATGGACGATGACCACCCGATCAAATTTTAAGCATTTGCTGTATAATGTGAGGAAAAATGCAGAGAATGTTTCTCAGAGTGCAGACCCGACTCTTTGGAGGGAGCGGGCACCGAGTTGGATGAGGAGAGACTATTGGGAAACTCTGTGCAACATATGGGCTGCAGAGAGATGGCAACAAACATCCACAATAATGAAAGTGAATCGGGCCGCCAATCTAGAGGCCAACATGCATACTGGTGGATCCGTCTCCTTTGCGACCCATCAGTCCAGATTGGTAAGTAATTTGTTCGTTTCTGATATCTTTTATTTATATAGGTACTTATTTATGTCATGTTTTTTATGTCAAATAGGAAAAGGAGCTAAAAACGCTTCCGACATTTCAGGAGGTGCTTGATAGAACACATAAGGAAAAAGGATTGGATCAATACATTAGCGACAGAGCCCGAGAGGTTGCGGTAAGTATTTACAAGATATTCACTATTTAAATTTTCTCATTACAAATGAATATTACATTGTCATTTTTTTTTTGCAGGAGTCGTACAGTCAACAAATGACAGAGAAGTATGCCGGGGAGGACGAGCAGCCGCAGTTAGATCCTGAGGTATGGGTTGTGGCATCTGGTGCCCCAAAGAAAGGCCATGTGTATGGTTTTGGGCACATTATAGACACGAGGAGGGTGTTATCTGGTGTCTCTAGTTCATCCTCACAGACTAGTGCATTCAACACGGGAGTTGGTGCTCCAGGTACTTCACTTAGTGACATGATGGGCTTCATTACAAATACGATATCTGGTTTGGAATCTCGTCTAGCCCAGATGATGGAGACTCATCTAGTCCAGATGCAGACGCAGGTGACCGACGCACTCCAGGCCCAGCTCTCCCAGTCCCTCTCCCCGGTCAGCATTCCTCCTCAGGTAGCACCATCGACATCAGTGCAGGCCCCTCACGTGAGTAAATTCATTTTATTTTAACAGTTAAGTTAGTTTAAGTTTACTTTGGTGAGCTCGATGCACAATTTCATCTTAAGCAAGTTAGGTTAGTTAAAAAGGGAGAACTTAGTTGGGTTTGGGGGTCCAAAATTAGAAATACTAATCCGATGGACCTCTAGTTTGTTCTAGCACGGTCAGGGCGATCAGTGCGACTTGTGGAAACTGGCAGGGTTCAATTCGGACTCTCGGTTTGAGCTCGACGCTCAAATTCACAATAAGCAAGTTAGTTTAGTTTAAAATTAAAAACTTAGGTTTGGGGGTCCAAAACTAGAAATACTCATACGATTGGCCTCTAGTTTTTTCCAGCACGGCTAGGGCGATGATTGTGACTTGTGAAAATTGACGGAGTTCAATTCGGACTCACGGTTTGAGCTCGACGCTCAAATTTACATTAAGCAAGTTAGTTTAGTTTAAAAATGAAGAACTTAGGTTTGGGAGTTAAAAATTAGAAATACTCATCCGATTGGCCTCTGATTTTTTCCAGCACAGCTAGGGCGATGAGTGTGACTTGTGGAAATTGACAGAGTTCAATTCGGACTCCCGGTTTGAGCTCGACGCTCAAATTTACATTAAGCAAGTTAGTTTAGTTTAAAAATGAAGAACATAGGTTTGAGAGTTCAAAATTAGAAATACACATCCGATTAGCCTCTGGTTTTTTCCAGCACGTCCAGGGCGATGATTGTGACTTGTGAAAATTGACGGAGTTCAATTCGGACTCCCGGTTTGAGCACGATGCCCAAATTTACATTAAGCAAATTAGTTTAGTTTTAAAATGTAGAACTTAGATTTGGGGGGTCCAAAATTAGAAATACTAATCTGATTGGCCTCTGGTTTGTTCCAGCACGGTCGGGGTGATGGTTGTGACTTTTGGAAACTGACGGAGTTCAATTCGGACTCCCAGTTTGAGCTCCACCCTCAAATTCATCTTAAGTGTGACCAAAATATATAGTGTGACCAAAATATTGACCTAAAGTGAGTGAATAAAAATCTATAAACTTAAATAATTTATTACTTATAATAGTAGTTAATTTTAACTTAAAATAATTTATTACTTATAATAGTATTTAATTTTAACTTAAAATAATTTATTACTTATAATAGTATTTAATTTTAACTTATTATTGTTATATATGTATTGTAGGTTCCTTCATCGGGTGGCGTGGGAGGAGACGAGCACGAGGACGAGGATTCATGATTTTCATTTCATTATTATTATTGTTGTGGACATTTTTATTATTGTTGTGGATATTTTATTATTGTGATGTTGTGGACATTTTTATTATTATTGTGGACATTTTATTATTTTGATGTTGTGGACATTTTATTATTGTTGTGGACATTTTATTATTGTGATGTTGTGGACATTTTTATTATTGTTGTCGACAGTTTATTATTGTGATGTTGTGGACATTTTTATTATTGTTGTCGATATTTTTTATTGTTGTGGACATTTTATTATTGTTGTGTTGTAGATATTTTATTATTGTTGTGTTGTGGACATTGTTAATTATATTTACACAGGTTATTTGCTAAAAATATATGTATATTTTTAAAAATATATTAAAAATATAGACACCGATTAGTGACCAAATTCCATCAGTCACTAAAAGTCATTATCTGTGACCGAATTAATTCGATCATTGTTCGGTCCCTAAATTAGTGACCGAACAGTGACCGAATTAATTCGGTCACTATTAGTGACCGATGGAATTCGGTCACTAATTTAGGGACCGCACAGTGAAGTGACCGAATTAATTCGGTCACTAATTCGGTCTCTAATTTAGGGACCGAACAGTGACCGAATTAATTTGGTCACTGATAACGACTTTTAGTGATCGATGGAATTCGGTCACTATTTAGTGACTGATTAGTGACCCAAACCCTTCTTTTTTTTATTTTTTATTGACCAAAACCCTTCAGTCACAGATTTGTGACCAGAAATTCTCCACCGACGAATTCGGTCTCTATTCTGTCACTATTCGGTCTCTGAGTCTTTTAGTGACCGAATAGAGACCGAAAATGTCAGTCTCTAAATGCGTTTTTTCTTGTAGTGCACATACAATAAATATGACCGATGTTCCACTAGCTCATGGCTGATAACGTGTGATGGATCTCGCATGTATCCTCTGAGCATAGACACGTGAAACATAGGGTGTACACTCTCTAGCACTGGGGTAATGCTAGCTCATATGCCACACTGCCCATCTGCCTAAGAATCTCAAATGGCCCAATAAACCTCGGACTCAACTTGCCATGCCTTCCAAACATGACAACGCCTCAAGTAGGTGATACTTTGAGGAACACATGCTCTCCAACCTCAAACTCCAAATCCTTCCTTCTGTTGTCGGCGTAGCTTCTCTGCCTATCCTGCGCTTGAGTCAATCTATGCCTGATGAGTTGGATCTTGTCTGATGTTTCCTGAACCAACTGAAGTCCTTCTAGCTGCCTATCCCCAGTCTCCTCCTAACACAAGGGAGACCTACAAGGTCAACCGTACAATGTCTCGAATGGAGCCATGCTTATACTAGCGTGAAAGTTGTTGTTATAAGCAAACTCCACAAGATGTAAGTGACGTTCTCAGTCGCCCTTCCAGTCAAAAATGCACTCACTCAACATGTCCTCGAGCATTTGGATCATCCTCTCATACTAGCCATCTGTCTGAGGATGGAAAGCTGAACTGAGCTTCAACTGAGAGCACAACTCCTCCTAGAGACCCTGCCATAGCCTCGCCATAAACCGTGGGTCTCTATCTGAGATGATGGACTTTGGCACACCATGCAACCTCAAAATGTTCTCCACATACAGCGTCGCCAAGCTCTCCACAAACTACTTATTCTTCATAGGCAATAATGAACAGTCTTAGAGAATCGGTCCTAGACCACCGATATCGAGTCATTGCCCCTAGCTGATCTGGGCAACCCTATTACAAAGTCCATGGTGATTGTTTCCCACTTCCACACTGGTATCTCCATCTTCTACATAACGCAGGATGGTCTCTGACGTTCGGCCTTAACCTGCTGACACACCAGACATCAAGATACGAATTCTGCCACATCCTTCTTCATGCCTGACCACCATAAGGATCTCTTCAAGTCTTTGTACATCTTGGTGTTCCTTAGATGAATGGAGAACCGCAACGTTTAGGCTTCTGCAATCACTTCCTTCTTAACCGCTGCAATGTTCGGTACACATACTCTATGCTGAAATCTGATGATGTCATCCTCGTCACGAGCAATGCTTGTCTTTCCCACCAACTCCTGAAGTCTGGGGTCTGCTCCCTTCTGCTCCACACCCTTGTCCAACACAGTGGACCTAATGGACAACTGCGCCATGAATGCTTGGCACAGCTGTGGTTCTAACTCAATCATGGCACACGCCGCATCCTCTAACATCTTCCACCCTTACTGAAGCACGGACCTCTTCCTACTTAGAGCATCTTCCACGACATTCACCTTCCCTGGATGGTACTGAAGCTCGAAGTCGTAATCCTTTAGGAACTCAATCCATCTCCTCTGCCACAAGTTCAACTCCTTCTAATAAAATGTACTTCAAACTCTTGTGATCTATGACACCTCGAACTTGACGCCATAAAGATAGTGTCTCCAATCTTCAGTGCATGGACCAGAGCTACTAACTCCAAATCATGGGTCAGATAGTTACGCTCATGCTTCTTTAATTGGCGAGAAGCATAGGCAACTACCTTACCATGCTGCATCAGAATATAACCAAGGCCTATCTGTAAAGCATCTAAGTAGATCGCAAAATCATCGGCAGCGCTTGGCAGTATCAACATGGGTGCTGATGTCAAGAAAGCCCATGATCTTAGATGGTGTCCTCGGAGTCTCCCACTCTAACACTGCTTCAACCTTCACTGGATCAACAACAACTCCAGCGCCTGAGATGACATGCCCAAGGAAGTGAACCTCGCGCATCCAGAAGTGGCACTTGCTGAACATGGCATATAGCTTGTGCTCATGGAGAACCTTTAGGATTGTCCTTAAGTGCTCACAGTGCATAGCTTCATCAGAGGAGTAGACTAGCACATCATCTATGAACACCACAACAAAACTATCCAAGTATGTCCTGAACACCCTATTCATGAGATCCATGAATGCTACAGGGGCGTTAGTCAGACCAAAAGGAAGCACAAGGAACTCGTAGTGTCCATAACAAGTCCTGGATGCAGTCCTGGAACCATCCTCCTCCTTGATCCTCAGTTGATGGTAACCTTAACATAGATTGATCTTCGAGAATACAAATGCATTCTGGAGCTGATCGAGCAAGTCGTCGATGCGCGGCAATGAGTGTGTCGTACCCGTATCAAACAATACTCGATCCTGCACACCCATAACTAAAACAGTACCTTCGGTGATGTTCTTTGCCTACTCTGCATCCTCACGTGCAAGTGCATACACTAGGGCTTCGGCCCGAGGCCTTCTCAGCTTCCTAGTCACTATTGCCGCTGCTGCTGGGGCTGGAGCTCCTCTCGGCACAAACTACGAAACTCTCGGATAGTCTCTGATTTGTTGCTCGGTACTACTAAACTTCAATCATTTCCCTGCTAGCTTACAGTAATCTGAGCTGCCATGAGTCCTCCCACATTGAGGATACTCCTTCTTGTCGCTGGGCATGAAGTTGGTCATCTGGGGTACAGCCACTAACTGGTTCGAAATTGCTACACATTGTGGCTGCTGCTGGTACATGGCTGCCCTCTTCCTGTCCTGCCTCTGGAACAGTGTAGCCGACCTCTTTTGGGTCACCCTCTTTTCTTCTAGGTACTGGTCCATCTCGCTCTCTTGTCTGCAAGCTGCGCTGAGAGCCTCGTCTAAAGTATGATGATCAAAATCTTCCAGTCTAGTCCTGAGTGATGGTCTGAGCCCCATCACAAACTTCTTGGCCTTCCCATATTCGTCTGCGATGATGTGGGGAGCGTACTATGAAAGCTTAGCAAATCTAGCCTCATACTCCAGGACAGTCATGGAACCCTGAGTAGGAGAGAGAAACTCATGTTCCATTTTGTCCTGAATGTGCTCGGGGATGAACTTGGCCTTGAAGAGTGTGGTGAACTCGGCTCAAGTCACCTCCAACGCCCCATCATCGTTTCTAGTACGGAGCATAGAGGCCCACCAAACATTGGCTCTCTCCAGCAACAACCAACTAATATGCACCAACAAACCAAAAGCAACTGTACGCAAGCACACATACTCTATGTACCTGTAGCACGTAGGTTGCCAAGCTCTCTTTATCCTCTTCCGCACACTTGATAGCATGAAAGATCTTATCTATCTCTCTCAACCAGCTCTTCGCTAGAAGGGGCTGGTTGCCCCCCTTAAAAGAAGGTGGATCCATCCACTTAAAACACTCCATTATGGACGATCCACCATGTCCAAACTCCTGAGGAACTGGAGCTGAAGCCTGAGCCTGAAACAACATTCAACACATAAGCAATCATATAACAACAAACAGACTACTCCTACTTGACAATGCCAACCTGTGCCTGCAACTGGGCCTGTAATGCTGCCTGAGTCTGTGCCTGTGTCTACATTGCCTGGACCAGGCCTTGCATGAATATGCCATAGTCCACTAGTGGCAGTGGTGGTATGTGACGACCCAACCAACAAACTGGCCCAACAACCATATTAGTTGGTAGACTTCCCAGGAAGGTCACCCATCCTGAGACTACTCCCAACTGAGCACGCTTAACTTCAGAGTTCTTTTCCTGCTCGAGCTCTGATAATGACTAGTCCGAGTTCTTGGTAGTTTATTGATTTAGTCCATTTAACATATTCTTATATGGGGTGTTACAATCTACCCCTCTTATATAAGCGACGTTCTCATCGCTGCTCACATATAGCACACAATCTCTGTAACGACCCTCCTTATACCGGTACGGATATACCATCCCATATCGATATAGAGAGCATCGCTACAGTGGGACATGTACCCAACACATGTACAATAGACTGAAACGTACACAAATATAACACATAACAGCGGAATAGAAAGAACTAGAAATAAATCTCTTATTCCATAATCCACATTTACACAGTCTATATAGTACAAAAGGAAACTAACTATTTGATAACTGAGAAATTTAACAAATTACATTGTCCACCTCTTGCATATATAATGAATTACATAACTCAAATGTAATATAAATCTCCCTCTATTACATACTATGAAAGGAAATACAACGTCACTAGCTCCACAAGTAATCTCCTACTCCCGCTCCGAGTCACTCCTAATAGTCTCCTCGGAAGAGGTAGAGACACCTGCACCTGTATGCCGAAGCAAGAGTGAGTCCTGTTAGGATCCGATATTCGGTTATGGCAAAGCTAGAAGAGGGGTTGAATAGATTTGCAGCGGAAACTTAAGCAATTTAAGAATTACTTCGGATTAAAAGATCTACTTAATTAAAACCCATTTGATCTGATGTAATGTGTGTGAACAAATTAACAAGTAGTGTGTAGACGAAATCCCTATGCATGCATCTAGCGCAATACAGATCAAACCACAGTGCACAAGGGATTTTTAGGTGGTTCGGAGATCACACCACGTGACTCCTATGTCCACCCCTCACACAGTGAGGACACACTACTCAAGAACTGAGTACAACACACACACACGAGCACAACAGCTCAACCACACACACACGCTAGATCAAGTACAGAAAAGATCAGATCCTCTAGCCTTGATCTCACCAACACACCACACACATTGTCTGATGCAAACACGCAATCAGAACAACAATCCACACGTGGATCAAGCACAAGGAATGCTTGAACGACTACCACACACACAAAGATATGAAAGGTAGAATAAAAGAAGAGTTCTGAGTTGAAGATCAAATCCAAATGAAGAACTCTTCGTGGTGGTCGTCCAGAAGAACTTCAAACTTCGTGTTGATGATGATCAGACGATGTAGGAGAAGCTTGATTCGTGGACAAACTGACTTCAACTCCGCTCGTGAGATGGATCTTCCTCGCGCTGGATGAGAGTTGAAGCAGAAAATAGGGGAACCTTCTTCTTCTTGTTCTTGGCTTAGGGTTTTTTGTATGGAGGCTCCCTTGCTGCGAAAATACCACTATATGGTCTATATATAGTGGTGTCCAAGCATAGAGAGTCGTGCTAAAAGGAAACACCCAAATATAGATCATATCTTGGCCATTAGATCTTCCGAAAACTCCGTCTGTCGACAGCCGACTTGCTGCTGTCGACAGGTGTTGACAGGTTTGCAAAAACCAGAAGACTGGCCTTCCGGGAAACCATTTTCTATGTGTATCTGTCGACAGGCTACAGTGTATCTGTCGACAGGTACACTATTCATCTGTTGACAGCTACTTGTTCCAGCAGCTTGTCTTGTTCTTTTGCACTTGGATTTTGTTGCTTATCTTGTGTACATTCACACCTACATTAAAAGACAATTATTAGTGAGATATAATGAACATATAAATGAACAAGTTAGACATGTTTTTTCTTGATTAGCATTTGCTTTTCTTGATTAACATTTGCTTGACTTGACATTCTCATTATGTTTCACATATTCACATCACATCAATTTGTAATGTTCGTGAAATGCTCATCGATAGCTCATCATCAAAAACAAACATACCATATATCAACTTAACATACTCATGTAAACCCAACAAGTCCAAAGACTCAGCAAGTAACTTCCATTTACACTAAGCATACATACATCACATGGCTAATTGCATTTTCATAACACAACTATTACATATAGCATGGATCAGTTAATTAGCTAAAGGAAAAACCTAAACATGATAATTCTACATTTACAACACATGATACTTGATTTATATTTTAATTCACAAAATTTAAATCTATCATATGCTTTCTACTCATTCTTTAACATGGAATCTAATTTCACATTTCATCACATGTATGTTGCCACATAATAGCAATTAAGCATAGAGTTTACATTAAAAGGAAAAGACATTCCTAGCATGACTTCTATGCAAATTTTCATATTCATATCACATTTCTAAACTTAGTTAGCTTGCTGTTTTACATGGAATTTACACATTCATATCAGAAAAATACATGCTCTCATATCACATTTACATATCTACATGTTCGGTTACTCATTTACATAATTTCACATTCACCTTTCACATAACCACAATTTTACATTATTAACATTTATATGTCGTGACACATAGTCCAAACCACCTATAAAGGACACACACTTATCACATCACACATATATCTATCACCTAGGCATTTCAGTGATAAATCTTGGTTAACTACGCAGAACCGGGAGAAGCCCTCTCCACCCTAACCAGCGGTACTTGTCCGCCTCCACGATTTTATGCCAATGCCCATTGGATTTCACACACATATGAACCTTCTCATAGGGACTTTACTACGGTACAGTTCCACAGCCCTCTAAGGTAGCAGTGTCACCCATTGGCACATTTTCTCAATTTTTAACACACTTAATGCACAACTTAACACATTTGCTTCATGTTCACACATACACACATTGTAGGATCACCTAGCATGGTACTACTGTTTTCAGGGTTAAACAAATACCATTTAGAACTAATCCGAATCATGCGGTAATTATTTAATTTTTCACAATTTACATTAAGCATGCTTAAATTGGCCATTCTATCATGAATTAGTGAAATTAGTATCCACTATTGTCAAATTTACATAAACATTTAACCACATACCGTTTATAGGTTGAGCATCATGCATACCAAATTTCATATTTTTCAGAGTCATACACAATTTATGGTAATTAAAACATGCATTCTGCCTATTTTAGCAAGTACTCAGTTAAACATGGTACACAGGGCCACATACATATTTCTCTGTTCAAAAATCTGTTTCCCACGGTCATGATATTGTACACAATTTTCAAGAATTTATTTGACATCATATTATTTTTTTGGAGTTTTAAAATCTATTATGCATACTCACTATTTTACAGTGCAGAATTTTTAATTATTTACACAGACAATAGAAAATCCCCATATTTTTGTGGTATGATCTGACAACTATTAACATTGTACAAAAATTCTATGACCTTCAAATTCCACGTGAATCACATAAACACAATTTTTAGGATTAAAAACCTACTTGACATGCATTTCAGAAATTCAGATAAATAAGGTATTCCATAGAAATTCACAAAATTTGCACAACATGATCCCATGAGTATATTACATAGCATATAACTTTTACATTATATCCTCATGCGCAGAAAATCCAAAAAAAAAAATAGCTTCTATAGAGCAGCAGACTACACTATCTCTGCCTGAAGAACTCAACGCCAAGAGTGTGGCCGTTAATCAGGTTAACATCAACATCGTGCGCCACCAGCTTAGGATCTTAATGGCAAGAGATCATGCCGTTAAGTTCCTGTCGGTGCAAAACACAGACTGAACGCAAAAGATCGATTGAAGGGGGGTTCGAGGACTCGAATAAATTCCTGAAAAATACTTAGGACCTACTAGACGCATGTATGAGTAATGTGGATGGTTTACTTGCCTTATAAAATCTACCACCAAAGATTTGTCTCGACGAAGCTCTCTTGGGCCAGAGTCAATGAGCCACCAAATCTCCCTCAATCTGACTTTTGTGTCGATGCAGACTGCCATCCGGTGTCGGAGAAGCCTTCCCAAATGTTTAGACTCCCCTCCAATCGTAGAAGATCGCCGGAAGGAGCCACCAATCGCCGGATCCACGGGTCCAAAGTTCAGGGTTCACACAGAGAAACTAGGGTTTTCTCAAGAGAGAAAAAGGGACCCTATCTCAACGAAGAGAGGGGTTTTATAAGGTCAAGGGTTCGGGGATTTAATAAGGTACGGGTTGTAGCCGTTGGATGACGGTTTCTAAAATAGAGAGCGAAGAAATCGCAGGTGTTTCCAGATCTGAAGCGCAACAGATCTGGAGAAGTTGACATCCAGATCCTTGGCCGCTTGACTGGGGTTAGCGTCCATCGATGTGGATGTTGACTTGGATTGGCGTTCACTCATGTGGACACCTACTGGATACTCGGCTAGAACTCAAAAACTGCAGAAAACTATATTTACACAATACAACTACATGCCATTTACCATACATACTTTAAAATACTATTTATATAATGTAAATACATAACATACACAACCAAATATACATATATGTACAACACTACTCAAATAGTTTATATGTATACATAGCTACACACACAAGCATTAATTCCTCACACAATCAAACACCTATATAAGAGTGCAAAATTCTATGGCCTTACACCCTCTCCCCCTTAAAGAAACTTCGTCCTCGAAGTTAAACTGACACTACTCAAACAACTGAGGATACTTCTTCTTCATTGCATCCTCAAGCTCCCAAGTAGCCTCCTCTCGCGAGAAGTTGTGCCATAATACTTTCACCGATGCAATACTCTTGTTCCGAGGATGCTGAACCTTCCGGTCAAGAATAGCTACTGGCTGCTCTACATAAGATAAATCTAGCTGAATCTCCACTCGCTCGTGGCTAATAACAAGAGATGGATCTCTGACGTACCTCCTGAGCATAGATACGTGGAAAATAGGATGAACACTAGCTAACGCTGGGGGTAAAGCTAGCTCATACGCCACGTTGCCCAATCATCTGAGAATCTCATACGGGCCGATGAATCTAGGACTTAACTTACCATGCCTGCCAAATCTAACTACACCTCGAGTAGGCGAAATCTTCAAAAAGACAAGCTCACCTACCTCAAACTCCAAATCCTTCCTCCTGTTGTCAGGCATAACTCTTCTGCCTATCCTGTGCCGAACAAGCCTCTTCCAAATCAGCTGGACCTTATCCAAAGTCTCCTGAACTAACTCCAGACCAATCAGCTGTCTATCACCAGTCTCCTCCCAACATAAAGGAGATCTGCAAGGCCTACCATACAACGCCTCAAATGGACCCATACTAATACTCGCATGGAAACTGTTGTTATATGCGAACTCCACATGAGGTAAATGGCGCTCCCAATCATCCTTCCAATCCAAAACACACGCCCTCAACATATCCTCGAGCGTCTGGATAGTCCGCTCAGACTGTCCATCTGTCTGGGGATGGAACGCCGAACTGAGCTTCAATTTCGAACCTAACGCATCCTGAAGACCCTTCCACAGCCTTGAAGTAAATCTCGGATCCCGATCCAAAATGATCGACTTCGGCACACCATGCAATCTAATAATGCTACTAATATACAATCTAGCTAAACTCTCTACTGACTGCTTCTTCTTCATGGGTAAGAAATGCACAGACTTCGAGAATCTATCTACCACTACCCAAATCGAGTCATTACTTCATCTAGATCGAGGCAAACCCGTAACAAAATCCATAGTGATAGCTTCCCACTTCCATACTGGAATCTCCATCTTTTGCATAAGCCCAGATGGTCGCTACAGCTCTGCTTTCGCTTGCTAGCACACAAGACATCTAGACACATATTCCGCTACATCCTTCATCATGCCAGACTACCAAAAAGATCTCTTCAAATCCTGGTACATCTTAGTGTTACTCGGATGAATAGAGAATCTAGACCTATGAGCCTCTGCTAATACATGCGCGTGGACATCCACGATGTCTGGAACACAAACACGGTGATGGAATCTAATCACACCATCCTCATCACGAGCAATGCCTACCTAGCCCACTAACTCTTAGAGTTTAGGGTCGGCTTTTTGTTGCTCGATCACCTCATCCAACATCGAAGACCTAACGGATAATTGAGCTACAAAAGCCTGACACAAAGATGGCTCTAACTCAGTCATCGCACACGTCGCATCCTCCAACATCTTCCAATCCTACTGGAGAGATGACCTCTTCCTACTAAGGGCATCCGCTACAACATTCGCCTTTCCAGGATGTTACTAGAGGTCAAGTCATAGTCCTTCAGGAACTTAATTCATCTTCTCTGCCTCAGGTTCAATTCCTTTTGGGAGAAAAGATACTTTACACTCTTGTGGTCAGTGAACACCTCAAATCTGACACCATAAAGATAGTGTCTTAGGATCTTTATTGCATGCACCATTGCCGCAAGCTCCAAATCAAGAGTCGGATAGTTTCGCTATTGCTCCTTCAATTGACGAGAAGCATATGCTACTACCCTTCCTTGCTGCATCAATACACAGCCAAGGCCAATCCGAGATGCATCCGTGTAGATAGCAAAACCCTCTACACCGCTCGGCTAAACTAACACAGGAGCTGAAGTGAGCATAGTCTTCAATAATTGAAAACTACTCTCACATTCCTCGGACGAGACAAACTTCACTCCCTTTCTGGTTAGCTGAGTCAATGGGGCGGCGATGGATGAAAATCCCTCAATAAATCACCGATAATAACCCGCCAAACCAAGAAAACTCGAATCTCCGAAGGAGTCTTGGGAATCTCCCAATCCATAACAGCTTGGACATTTGCTGGATCAACTGCTACACCAGCGCCGGAAATAACATGCCCAAGGAAATGAACCTCGCGCAACCAAAAATCACACTTGCTGAACTTTGCATACAACTTGTGCTCACGAAGAACTTCCAATACTACCCTCAAATGCTAACGGTGTGTAGTCTCATCCGAAGAATAGACCAACACATCATCAATGAAAACTACAGTGAAACTATCTAGATAAGGTCTAAACACCCTATTCATGAGATCCATGAACGTTGCAGGGGCATTGGTCAGACCAAAGGAAGGACCAAAAACTAATAATGTCCATAACGGGTTCTAAAGGCCGTCTTGGACACATCCTCGCTCCTAATCCTCAACTGATGATAGCCAGACCACAAATCAATTTTAGAAAAGACCGATGCATTCTGCAGCTGGTCAAACAAATCATCAATCCGAGGTAAGGGATACCTGTGTTGGAAATCGACTTGAGGCATCACATGTGCAGCGGAAGTAAAACAAAAAATCGATTTCCATCTATGTACTTGATCGGGCTATGATGTACGGTGCATGTAAACATACATACAAATAAGGCGTGAGACAATCTCACCTAGTGGAGATCGTATATCCCCTGAAGTGCAGAACTAGTCCTTGTTTGAAGGAGCTCTCGCGAGACTCCCTCTAGCGGTACCCACACCATGGATGATCGACGATGATGATGACCCCTCCTACACCTGTGGTGCAACTCCTCCTAGTCGTGCAACGCCACACAACGGCCAATAGCAGCAAGTAGTAGCAACAACAAGAGGGCTCGGCCCTCCAAGTTCTCCTCTTGCCTAGGGAGAGCACAGGAGGGAGAGACGGGAAGGGGGGATGAAGTAGGTGGTTTCTCTTCTCAAGCTCTAGCCCATAAACTTCAAAGAGAACCCCTTCTATTTATAGAGAGCCTAAAGGACACCTCATCAGGGACACCTCATCATGTCATGATGACAAGGGACACCTCACCATGTCATGATGACAAGAGGGACACCTTGCAAGGACACCTCGTCATGTAATCATGACAAGGGACACCTCGCAGGGACACCTCACCATGTCATGATGACAAGAGGGACACCTTGCAAGGACACCTCATCATGTAATCATGACAAGGGACACCTCGCAGGGACACCTCACCATGTCATGATGATAAGAGGGACACCTTGCAAGGACACCTCGTCATGTAATCATGACAAGGGACACCTCGCAGGGACACCTTACCATGTCATGATGGGTAATGATGAAGTGTCCTCCTTCTAGAAGGGGTGAGGTGGCATGATCCTGGTAAGCTCCGTTAATGGATCCTTATCAAGTCTTATTGGGTTTTACCCAATAGGTCCAAAATGGGTTAAATAAGGCTTATTGGATAACGTTTATCCAATCCTCTATTCATCGCGTTATCCACCTTATGTGTGTGACCCTCTAGGCCCAATATCGAGCTGGCCGTGAGTTGTACTCATCAGAACTCCTTTTGTCTTAGTGAATTATTATCTCCATAATAATTCACTCAACTCATCGATTATGAACATACTAGGCCACTATGTCATAATCCCCAGACGATACAAGTGATCAAATCAATTAGACCTGTCTGCCCACAGTTACCGTGTACCTATAGTCCCTCATCCATCTATTATCCCAAAGACCGTATATTAGGCATGGTGTTGTCAGGCCTATACGGAATCTATTAAAGTCAAACTCTTATCGGATTCTCCCGGAGAACTCCTTCTCACTAAATCCAATTGACCCTGGCCAGGGATTTGCCTGATTAAGACAATATGAGATACTCCTCTCACGATATCGAGAGTGGATGATCCTTTATTGACACATAATTGCCTTCGTAAGGTTGGCTACCATTCCCAATGACTAGCTATACTAGACCTGGAACATCCAGACCCATAAATCCAGTATCAAAGAATGGAGTACTCAAACAAGACATCTTTGGTGTCTCAAGTCTAAGGACCAGTTACACAACTGAGACTACAGAATCGCTAGCTGACAATTAGGTATCATTAACCATATAGCATTCCGAGAACGGATCATTCAATGAACTCATTCTCCAATAAGCACCTGCACCATATCCCTAGTGTCTCCACACAAGCAGCTATGAGACCAGCTGCTTCCATCATGTAGACAGGTATATGGCACACTGGTCTTTCCGGTCATCTCAATGTCCTTCTTGAGTAACCTACGACTAGGAATATTTAGGATCTGTGTTTAAAGAGAATCGGCCTCATTATCATGATCTCATCATGATCCAATTCCCATTGCATAGACCTATGGACATCACAGTATACAAACGCATGGAATATACAGTGAGAAAATACCATTATAATATTACCAAAAGATATTGTACATAATTACAAGTGCCATCACTCACGTGAATTGGCTTGTAGGGCACCTATAACTAGCAGCCTGTTCTTCACAGTAACTTGGTTTAGCTTCCTATAATCGATGCATAACCTAAGTGACCCATCCTTCTTCTTCACGAATAAGACAGGTGCGCCCCAAGGGGAAACGCTAGGGCGAATGAATCCCTTATCTAAAAAATCTTGCAACTGCTTCCTTAGCTCCGCTAACTCCGCAGGTGCCATCCGATAAGGGGACCTTGAAATAGGAGAGGTGCCTGGATGCAACTCTCGAGTAAACTCCATCTCTCTAGCCGGTGGCAATCCAGATAAATCATCGGGAAAAACATGTGGAAACTCCCGCACTAGATCAATCTCCGCAAGAGTGGTGACTCATCAGCTTTGGGTACTAATACCACACTGGCAAGAAAAGCGTCACAACCTTTGTTCACCATTCTCATTGCCCTCATGGCAGAGATTACAAACTTGTGCTCACGAAGAACTTCCAATACTACCCTCAAATGCTAACGGTGTGTAGTCTCATCCGAAGAATAGACCAACACATCATCAATGAAAACTACAGTGAAACTATCTAGATAAGGTCTAAACACCCTATTCATGAGATCCATGAACGTTGCAGGGGCATTGGTCAGACCAAAAGGAAGGACCAAAAACTAATAATGTCCATAACGGGTTCTAAAGGCCGTCTTGGACACATCCTCGCTCCTAATCCTCAACTGATGATAGCCAGACCACAAATCAATTTTAGAAAAGACCGATGCATTCTGCAGCTGGTCAAACAAATCATCAATCCGAGGTAAGGGATACCTGTGTTGGAAATCGACTTGAGGCATCACATGTGCAGCGGAAGTAAAACAAAAAATCGATTTCCATCTATGTACTTGATCGGGCTATGATGTACGGTACATGTAAACATACATACAAATAAGGCGTGAGACAATCTCACCTAGTGGAGATCGTATATCCCCTGAAGCGCAGAACTAGTCCTTGTTTGAAGGAGCTCTCGCGAGACTCCCTCTAGCGGTACCCACACCATGGATGATCGACGATGATGATGACCCCTCCTACACCGGTGGTGCAACTCCTCCTAGTCGTGCAACGCCACACAACGGCCAATAGCAGCAAGTAGTAGCAACAACAAGAGGGCTCGGCCCTCCAAGTTCTCCTCTTGCCTAGGGAGAGCACAGGAGGGAGAGACGGGAAGGGGGGATGAAGTAGGTGGTTTCTCTTCTCAAGCTCTAGCCCATAAACTTCAAAGAGAACCCCTTCTATTTATAGAGAGCCTAAAGGACACCTCATCAGGGACACCTCATCATGTCATGATGACAAGGGACACCTCACCATGTCATGATGACAAGAGGGACACCTTGCAAGGACACCTCGTCATGTAATCATGACAAGGGACACCTCGCAGGGACACCTCACCATGTCATGATGACAAGAGGGACACCTTGCAAGGACACCTCATCATGTAATCATGACAAGGGACACCTCGCAGGGACACCTCACCATGTCATGATGATAAGAGGGACACCTTGCAAGGACACCTCGTCATGTAATCATGACAAGGGACACCTCGCAGGGACACCTTACCATGTCATGATGGGTAATGATGAAGTGTCCTCCTTCTAGAAGGGGTGAGGTGGCATGATCCTGGTAAGCTCCCTTAATGGATCCTTATCAAGTCTTATTGGGTTTTACCCAATAGGTCCAAAATGGGTTAAATAAGGCTTATTGGATAACGTTTATCCAATCCTCTATTCATCGCGTTATCCACCTTATGTGTGTGACCCTCTAGGCCCAATATTGAGCTGGCCGTGAGTTGTACTCATCAGAACTCCTTTTGTCTTAGTGAATTATTATCTCCATAATAATTCACTCAACTCATCGATTATGAACATACTAGGCCACTATGTCATAATCCCCAGACAATACAAGTGATCAAATCAATTAGACCTGTCTACCCACAGTTACCGTGTACCTATAGTCCCTCATCCATCTATTATCCCAAAGACCGTATATTAGGCATGGTGTTGTCAGGCCTATACGGAATCTATTAAAGTCAAACTCTTATCGGATTCTCCCGGAGAACTCCTTCTCACTAAATCCAATTGACCCTGGCCAGGGATTTGCCTGATTAAGACAATATGAGATACTCCGCTCACGATATCGAGAGTGGATGATCCTTTATTGACACATAATTGCCTTCGTAAGGTTGGCTACCATTCCCAATGACTAGCTATACTAGACCTGGAACATCCAGACCCATAAATCCAGTATCAAAGAATGGAGTACTCAAACAAGACATCTTTGGTGTCTCAAGTCTAAGGACCAGTTACACAACTGAGACTACAGAATCGCTAGCTGACAATTAGGTATCATTAACCATATAGCATTCCGAGAACGGATCATTCAATGAACTCATTCTCCAATAAGCACCTGCACCATATCCCTAGTGTCTCCACACAAGCAGCTATGAGACCAGCTGCTTCCATCATATAGGCAGGTATATGGCACACTGGTCTTTCCGGTCATCTCAATGTCCTTCTTGAGTAACCTACGACTAGGAATATTAGGATCTGTGTTTAAAGAGAATCGGCCTCATTATCATGATCTCATCATGATCCAATTCCCATTGCATAGACCTATGGACATCACAGTATACAAACGCATGGAATATACAGTGAGAAAATACCATTATAATATTACCAAAAGATATTGTACATAATTACAAGTGCCATCACTCACGTGAATTGGCTTGTAGGGCACCTATAACTAGCAACCTGTTCTTCACAGTAACTTGGTTTAGCTTCCTATAATCGATGCATAACCTAAGTGACCCATCCTTCTTCTTCACGAATAAGACAGGTGCGCCCCAAGGGGAAACGCTAGGGCGAATGAATCCCTTATCTAAAAAATCTTGCAACTGCTTCCTTAGCTCCGCTAACTCCGCAGGTGCCATCCGATAAGGGGACCTTAAAATAGGAGAGGTGCCTGGATGCAACTCTCGAGTAAACTCCATCTCTCTAGCCGGTGGCAATCCAGATAAATCATCGGGAAAAACATGTGGAAACTCCCGTACTAGATCAATCTCCGCAAGAGTGGTGACTCATCAGCTTTGGGTACTAATACCACACTGGCAAGAAAAGCGTCACAACCTTTGTTCACCATTCTCATTGCCCTCATGGCAGAGATTACAAACTTCCCCGCTAAGTTCCTCGGAAAAAGATGAGAAAATTCAACCTCACCAGGAATGCAGAAGACAATCTTCTTTCCACGATAATTTACCAATGCATAGTGCTCCTCTAGCCAATCCAGACCAAGAATTACATCATAGTCCTTCATCTTAAGCAAGAAAAAACACCCTTCTAATACTCTATCCTCAATGCACACCGGTAAAGACGGAATACACTTACTAGTCGATACCGTACCCGTAGGTGTGTGCACAGACAAATGGACTTCTAAATCCTCAGACTCTATCCCTGACTCTAAAGCTAACTGCTTAGCAAAACGCTCGGAAATGAACGAGTGGGTAGCACCCGTATCGAACAAAACCCGAGCGTGAACACCCATGAAAGGAACCGTACCTTTGGTGACATGCTCCGCCTGCTTAGCGTCCTCACGAGCTAACGCAAACACTCGAGCTGGGGCTCGAGGTCTCCCTGGTCGTCCTATCGCTGGCGTTGCTGCTGCTGCTGCTGGGGCTGGTGCCGCTCCATGCTATGCTCCCTGCTGAAGCCTGGGACAATCCTTGATCCTATGCTCACTGCTCCCGCCCTTCAAGCACTTCCCCACCAATTTCCAACATTCCGAACCACCATGTGCCCTCCCGCAATGAGGACACTCCTTCTTGCCACTAAGGAATGTTGAGAAGATACTTGACGACTTCCCGATGCCGCGGGACGCTGCGGTGACTGATGTGCCGCCTTCTTTCTTTCCTACCTCTGGAATGGAGTTGTTGGCCTCTTATGCGAAGCCTTCTTCTCCTCAAGATATTGCTCCATCTCTCCTTCCTACCGACAAGCCGTGCTAAGAGCCTCATCGACATTACGATGGTCAAATGCCACCAACCTCGTCCTTAGTGATGGCTTCAGACCCATCACGAACTTCTTTGCCTTCCTGCACTCATCAGTAACAATATGGGGTGCATATTTGGATAGCTCGGAAAACCTGGCCTCGTACTCCAGTACGGTCATAGAGCCCTTAGTCAAAGAGAGGAACTCCTGCTCCATCTTGTCCTGGATGTGCTCCGAAACAAACTTGGCTCGGAAGAGCCTCACGAACTCGTCCCAAGCCACCTCAACAGCATCGCCCTCAAATCGGGTACGAAGTAACGAGGACCACCATACATCGGCTCGCTCCTGCCAAAACCACCCATAAGGACTAAACCGAATACTCTAAACTCAGAGAAACTAAATGCATAATTATACAACACATACCTGTAACATGTAGGTGGCTAAAGTGACCCTATCATCGTCGGCGCACCTAATAGCTCGGAAGATTTTCTCAATCTCCCTCAACCAGCTCTCAGCTAACAATGGATCGCTCTCCCCCTAAAAAGTGGTTGGCGACATCCTCTTGAACCGTTCCATGATGGAGGGTCCACCTTGGTACTGAGTCTGGGGAACTGGCACCTGATCCTGCTACAGCAAACATCATAAGCAACACATATAGCATAGCAACATAATAAACCTATCATCAAGTAAAACAGACTACTCTATCTATCGTTCTAACCTGAGCCTGCTGAGCCTCCAACTGAGCCTAGAGTACAGCCTGGGTGTGGGCCTACGTCTGCATGGCCTGCACTAGACCTTGCATGAACACTCCATAGTCTACTGGTGGCGGTGGAGGAAGCACAGGACCCTGTGGTGCCAGGGCTTGCTGCTCATTCCTCTGCTCATCCCTCTCCTCTGCTCACCCTCACGAGCAGGGACACTACCACGCCTACCACGCGAAGCCATAGCTACTAAAGATTCAATCTTAATTAAGGACTAAGCTATCAAATTTCCTAACCATATTTTTTTATATGTGGACAATCTATACAAACTTAGCATATAATGAAGATGATGGTATATGCATATTTATGTACAATTTTAGCCTGTAGCTCTGATACCAATCTATGTAACGACCCTCCTTATAGCGATACTGATATACCATCCCACATCGATATAGAGAGCATCACTACAGTGGGACATGTACCCAACACATGTAGAATAGACTGAAACATACACACATATAACACATTACAGTAGAATAGAAAGAGCTGGAAATAAATCTCTTATTCCATCATCCACATTTATACACAGTCTATGTAGTACAAAGGAAACTAACTATGTCATAACTGAGAAATTGAACAAATTACATTGTCCACCTCTTGCAAATATAATGAATTACATAACTCAAATGTAATACAAATCACCCGTTATTACATACTACGAAAGGAAATACAATGTCACTAGCTCCACAAGTAATCTCCTACTCCCACTCCGAGTCACTCCTAATAGTCTCCTCGGAAGAGGTAGAGACAACTGCACCTGTACGCCGAAGCAAGAGTGAGTCCAAAGACTCAGCAAGTAACTTCCATTCACACTAAGCATACATACATCACATGGCTAATTGCATTTTTCATAGCACAACTATTACATATAGCATGGATCAGTTAATTAGCTCAAGGAAAAACCTAAACATGATAATTCTACATTTAAACACATGATAATTGATTTATATTTTAATTCACAAAATTTAAATCTATCACAAGCTTTCTACGCATTCTTTAACATGGAATCTAATTTCACATTTCATCACATGTATGTTACCACATAATAGCAATTAAGCATAGAGTTTACATTAAAAGGAAAAGACGTTCCTAGCATGACTTCTATGCAAAATTTCATGTTCATATCACATTTCTAAACTTAGTTAGCTTGCTGTTTTACATGGAATTTACACATTCATATCAGAAAATACATGCTCTCATATCACATTTACATATCTACATGTTCAGTTACTCATTTACATAATTTCACATTCACTGTTCACATAACCACAATTTTACATTATTAACATTTATATGCCGTGACACATAGTCCAAACCACCTATAAAAGGACACACACTTATCACATCACACATATATCTATCACCTAGGCATTTCAGTGATAAATCATAGTAAACTGCGCAGAACCGGGAGAAGCCCTCTCCACCCTAACCAGCGGTACTTGTCCGTCTCCAGGATTTTATCCCAATGCCCATGGGATTTCACACACATATGAACCTTCCCGTAGGGACTTTACTACGGTACAGTTCCACAGCCCTCTAAGGTAGCAGTGTCACCCATTGGCACATTTAAACATTTTCTCAATTTTTAACACACACTTAATGCACAGCTCAACACATTTGCTTCATGTTCACACATACACACATTGTAGGAACACCTAGCATGGTACTATTGTTTTCAGGGTTAAACAATTAATACCATTTAAAACTAATACTAATCATGCGGTAATTATTTAATTCATCACAATTTACATTAAGCATGCTTAAATTAGCCATTCTATCATGAATTAGTGAAATCAATATCCACTATTGTCATATTACATGAAAATGTAACCACATACCATTTACAGGTTGAGAATCATGCATACCAATTTTCATATTATTCAGAGTCATACACAATTTATGGTAATTAAAACATGCATTCTACCTATTTTAGCAAGTACTCAGTTAAACATGGTACACAAGGCCACATACATATTTCTATATCAAAAATCTGTTTCCCATGGTCATAATATTGTACACAATTTTCAAGAATTTATTTGACATCATACTGTTTTTTTTTAGTTTTATAATCTATCATGCATACTCAATGTTTTACAGTGCAGAAATTTTAATTATTTACACAGACAATAGAAAATCCCTAAATTTTTGTGGTATGATCTAATGACTACTAACATTTTACAGAAATTCTATGACCTTCAAATTCCACGTGAATCACATAAACAAAAAATTTCAAGATTAAAATCCTGCTTGACATGCATTTTAGAAATTCAAATAAATAAGGTACTCCATAAAAATTCACAAAATTTGCACAGCATGATCCCATGAGTATATTACATAGCATATAACTTTTACATTATATCCTCATGCGCAGAAAATGCGAAAAAAAATAGCTTCTATAGGGTAACAGATTACACTGTCTTTGCCTGAAGAACTCAACGACAAGGGTGTGGTCGTTAATCAGGTTAACGTCAACATCGTGCGCCGCCAGCTTAGGATCTTAATGGCAAGAGATCATGCCGTTAAGTTCCTATCTGTGCAAAACACAGACTGAATGCAAAAGATCGATTGAAGGGGGGTTCCAGGACTCGAATAAATTCCAGAAAAATACTTAGGACCTACTAGACGCATGTATGAGTAATGTGGAGGGTTTACTTGCCTTATAAAAATCTACCACCGAAGATTTGTCTCGACGAAGCTCTCTTCAGCCAGAGCCAAAGAGCCACCAAATCTGCCTCAATCTGACTTCTGTGTCAATTCAGACTGCCACCCGGTGTCGGAGGAGCCTTCCCAAACGTTTAGACTCCCCTCCAGTCGTAGAAGATCGCCGGAAGGAGCCACCAATCACCGGTGTGAGCCACCAATCGCCGGAAGGAGCCACCAATCGCCGGTGTAGGAGAAGCCTTCCAAAGTTCAGGGTTCGCACAGAGTAACTAGGGTTTTCTCAAGAGAGCAAAAGGGACCCTATCTCAACAAAGAGAGGGGTTTTATAAGGTCAAGGGTTCGGGGACTTGATAAGGTACAAGTTGTAGCCATTGGACGACGGTTTCTAAAACAGAGAGCGAAGAAATCACAGGCGTTTCCGAATCTGAAGCGCAACAGATCTGGGGAAGTTGACGTCTAGATCCTTGGCCGCCTGACTGGGGTTAGCGTCCATCGGTGTGGATGCTGGCTTGGGATTGGCGTCCACTCATGTTGATGCCTACTGGACACTTAGCTAGAACTCAAAAACTGCAGAAAACTATATTTACACAATACAACTACATGCCATTACCATACATACTTTAAAATACTATTTATATAATATAAATACATAACATACACAACCAAATATACATATATGTACAACACTACTCAAATAGTTTATATGTATACATAGCTGCACACACAAGCATTAATTCCTCACACAATCAAACACCTATATAAGAGTGCAAAATTCTAGGGCCTTACACCTTCTCTCTTTCCAAATCACCCTATTTGAAACGTCTCCGTCTCCTCTGTCTTCTTCCTGGTTCTCGCGTCCGTTCTTCAACCGACAGAACCCTTGCTAAGTATCCGTCAATTTCATCAATCTTTCTGAAGAAAGGTAGGATCTTTGACACCTTTGGACTCATTTCCCATCTCCTTTGTAATCAGCCTTAGTTTCTTCCCTTTTTTTGGTCTAGATGGCCTCCTCTAGGGCTCTGGATAGTTCCTTCTTCACCCAAGAGCAGCTCCTAAGACTCAACAGATTTCTCACAGTTATTGGGCCGACTCAGCTCAGTAGCAGAAACCCTAAATGTGATGGGTTGGACAAGGCTGTGCTAGATCTGCGAGCCAACTTATGAGGATGCAGTGAAGGCATTTTTTGTGACCCTTCAAGTCTCAGCAGATGAGTCTCTACAAGGCTATGTCAAAGGTACTCAGATTTCTATTACTGAAGATTTGTTGGTAGAACTGTTGGATAGCCCTAACTCCGGATACAAGATCAGTGAAGTTGTGTCTATGCCGAAACAGAAATTAGGGATTATTGGTAGCCATGGAACCACTTTAAAAGGGGACTTCTTATCAATGAGCTCTCTGCAGAGAAGAGGCTCCTCCATGCCAACATCACCACAATTATCACTCCAAGGGTTGGGACTCATTCGTCCATCAAAGCCAGGGATGGCAACTTACTATTTTGGGCTATTCAAGCACATCAAGTCAATATTGCCCCTATTGTTCTAAAGAGGATGGCAGGGTCCAAGTACCTACAAGAATCTCTTTTCTATGAACCTCTGCTCACAGTTATTTTCAGAAGACATGAAGTGGATTTGTCGGATGAAAATTCTGTGTCAATCAAAGAGAAGATTGGGGTATCCACCCTTCGCAGAAGTCATTACATTTTAGAGGATAAAGCCCAGAATGTTTGGACTAAGGATTTTGTACCCAACTGTACTCATGATATATTTCTTGATGAGGTACAGGGCTCCTTCTCTGTTCAGCCAGTTCAGCCACCAACAGCTAGAAGAGAAGTAGTAAGAGAAGAAACAGTAGCACAAGAACTGGCTCAAGTAGGAGCAACTAGACCCACATAAGAAGAACCAGCAGGAACTACCATTAAGCAAGATCACACTGAAGAAACCATTAATCAAGTACTTACAGATCTCATGGGCATGAAGAAGAAGCTCCTATCCCTACACATTTTGAGCCTGCTATAGAAGAAGATTTCCACCATGTCTCTCCACCTCTAGTTGAGACCCGGCCAAGGTCTCAGGGGAGACTAGCAGAACCATTGATGATGTACTCAATGTGGTCCTTAAGCAACAAGAAATGTTTGGTGTACCCCAGATGTAGATACACCAAATTGATGTGAAATTTGATTTTCTATCAGAAGAAGTTCAGTAGATGAAGGATCTGCTCCTTGAGTTGGTTTGCCAGCAGAGCAAGGGCAGCTCTCTAACACCTACCTTAGCACCTCAACCAGAAGAGCAGCAACCCAATCAGTCTGAGCCACAGCCAGAACAACAGCTAGATCAGTCAGCTATGGAGACGGAGAAGCATCCAGACCAACCTGTTGAACAGCAACAACAACAACAGCAGGAGTCACAGCTAGTGTGGCCTTCTGAGTAGTTAGAATAGAAAATGGTTGAACTATAAGTGCAACCAGTAGAGGTGTCCTCCCAGGCAAAAGAGGATCATCCCAAGATTCAGACTTGCAAGAGAAGAGTCAGGAGAATGCTTGTAAAATCTAGTTCTGTAGTCTTTCCTTCCTATGAACCTTCACCCTTATCTCCAACACCCTCTGAACTAATACCTCTAGTTTCCCCTGATCCTCACCCCCCATCTTCTTCCTAGCAAGAGGAACAACCTCCTTCTCCACCACTCACTTCTTTTGCCTCATCTCCTACAATGTATACCTACACTCCTACACCTGTATACACTCTGATTCTTCACACCTTACCTCCTCTTTTCTTCTCATCCTTGCCAAGATCATCTACTCCTCCTTCTGCTCTTCCTACTCACCCTCTTGCTCAGATTGTCCTAGTATGACACTTCCATCTCAAGTTGGGCAGAAAGGTAAAAATACACCTAACCATTCATTTGCTCTTTTTTGGTATGCCTTTATTTATCATTCTGAGGGCAATTTTGCTCTTTTCCACGAATTTTTGCAAATCAAAGTTTTTCTTAAAGTCAATGGGTTGCCAGGCTACAAATTCGAAGACTGGCTCCCTCTCTTGATCAAAACCCAAGAGGTTCCTCTCGATGCTTTAAAACTCATCACTCAGAAGTGTCATAGTTTGACAGAGGTGGATTTCTTGTCAATCTATCCTGGAGAAGTAGCAAAGTTTAGGGAAGCTTTAGACAAGAGCAGTGGTCTATTAAATCTCTCATCTCATTTGAATCTTAGATTTTTTGATCTCTTTGGGAACCTAATAAAAGAGCAGCAAACCAGTTTCAGCATGGTGAAGCAGTTCAATGAAGAAAGATTCAGGTTAAATCTAGCTGAAGTCAGTAGAGGTCAGTTGTCACGCCTCGACGCAGAATATCGGAACGCGAGGCAGTTACATGTAAATGGGTACAGAGCAAGTACTAGACATCAAACCATTGCACAATGAATAATATTAAAGAAAATTCTTCTCATTAATAACTTTCAAATGTCCAGTTACAACCACTAATATCAGAGCCATTCTATAGTGTTGGGTTGAGTGTGTTTTGGAATTTCCTAAAGTTGTATTTTAATGATGACCAATGAACATCACTCATACTTTGATTTTGATGATGACATATTGTGATTTTAATGATGACATATTGTGATTTTAATGATGACATATTGTGATTTTGATGATGACATGTTGAACATGTTATACATTTTATACATATCACAATAATGCTTAAACAACATGTTTTTGATGTTTAATATCACATACATTCATGATAATACATTGTACTAATGATTTATGTGTTTAATTTTCATGGACATATATTTCTTGTCATGGTAGTATCGACACACCCACTGATTGTGTCGACACTGGGCATCAATCCCTGAAGCAAATTCATGAAGACAGGGTTCATTGTGTCGACACAGTCCCAGGCAGTGTCGACACTAGACCCAGTCTCCAGAAGACCCATTTGCCAGACTGGGACAGTGTGTCGACACAGCCAGTGAGTGTGGTGACACTAGAGCCATCTCCCAGAACATCCTTTTGTGCAATTGGGATAGTGTTTCGACACACTCAATGGTATTGTCGACACACTCCGACTGAAACTCAAAAATGTGAATTTCTCTAGACACGTGGCCGCTTGGGGATCAAGGGAATCTGCCTAGGTTTTTGTGCCCATGCACCCCAAGGCACTTTATGGACATATGGGGCTATAAATACCCATGCTCCTTGTACCCCAAAGGGAAGAGAGCCCATACACTTCCAGAAGAAGCTTTTTAGTGATAAAAGGGGGCTTTCCAGATCTTGCTCCATCTCTAGAGGTTGCAGGCCATCCTTTCAAGAGGAAGGACGTGGGAATCAAGGGGAATCTCTGGAGAGAAGGTTGCTTTGCTAGGGAAGGGAGCAGATCCAACTGAAGAGGTGCAGGAGAAGAAGGACTTCTGGCATTTCAGATGCCATCAAAGCAGAGCATCACCTATTGAGGAGAATCTCCATCGATTTCCATCAAGGCTCCTCAATTCAAGTGTCTACAAAGCCTCTTCATCGAAGAACACTCATTCTACATCCATTTCTCTCACTTCAGAGTTTGTTCTTTCTTATTTCGTCTATGAGATTTGTGCATGAAGTTCTGCACAAATTTCTGTGTATGAAATTGTCTTGAATCAGATCATTGCTAGAGGATCTGATCTCTTTTGTGTTTGATCTAGCTTTTATACTATGAGCCGTCGAGCTCTGGTTTGTGAGTCGTCGCACTCACTGTGTGGTTTGAGCCATCATGATCAATTTGGAGTCGTCGTGCTCCGGTTGTTGTTTGAGCCGTCGTGCTTAGTTTGTGAGTCGTTGAACTCAAGGTTGTGTGTTGAGCCGTCGTGCTCAAGGTTGTTTGGAGTTGTCGTGCTCCAGAGTGTGTTATACTCAAGGTTTTGAGTAGTGTGGCCTCACTATGTGAGGGGCGGACGCAGGAGTCACTGGAGGTGATTTCCGAACCACCTAAAAATCCTTTGTGCAGTGGTTTGAATTGTGGTTTGACTTTGTATTGCGCTAGATGCATGCATAAGGATTTCGTTCACACTTCTAATTGATTTTCTCACACACACTAATCACACATAATCCATACACACCCACACATCAGATCATTAAATTGTTTGTCTGAATTGATCTCTGATTCGAAGTAATTTTAAATTGCTTAAGCTTCCGCATTAATTGGTGTTAGATCTATTCAACTCCCCCTTCTAGATCTGATCCATCCACCTATTTGATCGTACAATTGGTATCAGAGAAGGTTAATATCTGTTTCTGATTTGATTTGATTGGTTCTGTTTGATCTCTGTGCTCTATCTGCTTGAACTGTTTGCTTGATCTTTCACTGTCTCTGTGTGCTTAATCGCTCTGATTCCTACATTTGGTATCAGAGCGGGTTAACCACTCTAATTGTTAGATCTAATTCCTTGTTACATTGATTCACTGTGATTAGATCTAATAGTCTTTTGAGTTTTGGTATAATGGCAAATTTCTTTAATCTGCATGAATTTCCTGTTATAATTTCAGAGAAATCCCCAATCTCACTTTCAACAAGTTTTTAGAGGAAGCACAAAGAAAAGGAGCAAAAGGAATTCACAAATGCTCAATGACAAAGAAGAGCTTCAATGAATCCAGAAAATCAACAATTCAAAAGACTTTGGCTCTAGCAGCACTTTCCATGAGCTCAGAGCATTCTGCATCCTCTCCAAAACACAAGAGTTCACATGGGTCTACAAGATCAGGTAAATCAATTCCAGATCCATTTATGTATTCTAATTCTAATTCTGATGCAGATGAAGGTATGTCTTATGTTGAATTGATTGAATTCTGTGAAAAGATGCAAAATCTTAATGCAAAGCTGAACACTAAGAATAAAGATTTGAAAAAGACTTTAAAACATTACCATAAAGAAAGTGAAAACTTGAAAAATACACTTGAATTGCTCCAGAACAATGATAAAGATCTTTCAGAAGAAACGAGAATTTAAAAAATGAAGTTCAGAAACTGAATTCTGAAAAAGAAAGTTTGAAAGATAAAATCAAAATTTATGAAAACAAGTTGTCCAAGTTGAAAGAAAATCATGATTAGTTGGAATATGAAAATCTTGATTTGAAAGAGGAAAATGGAAAATTGATTGATCTCAATGAAAACTTCAAATTTTATAATGATCAATTAAACAGACAGATTTCTATCATGGCTCATGATCATCAAATAAATGAGAGATGCAAACAACTTGTTGAAGAAAATCATCATTTACAGAGGAAGATTGAATGCTTATTGCATGACAAATCATTGGAGAATGATTGTAGCAAATTGAGTAATAAAATTGCTGATTTGGAAAAACAAATTGCTTAATTTGAAAATGAAAAGAACAAGATGAAAATTTGTTTGGATGTCATGCTAAATAAACTTCAAATTTTAGAAAAAGAAGTTGTTGCATTAAAAGCTGAAAAATAGAAGTTTCAAGATGAATTGAAAAATATTAAATACACAAGTCTTGCTTCTGTGAGAGATAAGAAAAATGAAAACAAAACAAAATTAACATTTGTTTAAAGCTGCTGCGAACAAGAACTCTGCTAATTCTAATGAAAACTTGTGAAAGTTCTTGTTCAGAAACAGACAGAGAAAAAGAAAAATACTACTATTAAGAAGATTCATCTACTTCCTCCATTAGTCCAAAAAGCTCCAAGGCAAGTTCCAAATTCACATCATGTCAAGAGCCACCAAAAAGTACCTTATTCTCCTCATGGTAAGCCTCCTCACAAGAAAATGAGATTCCAGCAAATACATACATGCCAAGGTAAGTACCAGGTAAGAAATGATCTCATTTGCTTTAATTGTAATGAACTTGGTCATTTAGCCAAATTTTGCTGGAATAGAGATCAACATTTCCATAAATATGCCAAATCAGTCCAGTGCTTCACATGTCATAAATTTGGGCATATTTCTATGGAATGTTGGCATAGAATTGATAATCTTGTGCATGCTCCCATGTTTCATGTCAATGTACATAAGAAAAAAGATCATGTTCATGCTGAAAACACTCAAAAATTCTATGTACATGAAAAAGGAACTATTGCACAAAAGATCTCTTCTGAATTCCATGTTAAAAATCTCAATGATAAAAATCTAAAAAATAGAAATAAAATTGTTCAGTATGTTAGTGGTGCATTCTATACCAATAACTCTAAGATTAGAAACCAAGATTATGGTGTTTCTAGTCTTCAGAAAAATGCACCCAATATCAAATCCTTTTGGATTCAAAAATTGTTGTTGCAGATTCATGGAAGATCCTTAGGACCCAAACAAGTTTGGGTTCTGAAATGTGTTGCTTGAATGCTGGATGCAAGGATCTTTGTAGTCAATTTCAAGATGAAGGCTTCATGACAAAGGCTACAAGGAAAGTAAGTGAAGAGAATGAAAGAAAATGAAAATCTCACCAGGTAAATACTTCTGAGAGATTCTCTGCTAAATAAAAACTGAAATCAATTGGGACTCTTATGCAAAGATCAATTGGTATATCAAATGGTGAACTGTGGAAGGACAAGTCATGCTTGTCTGGAAACTATCATTATGTGTGAGGAATAACCTCCGCCAAGTACCAATGATCTTCCTTGTGTAAGAGTCATTAATTTTAAAAATAATAAAAAAATAGTTGTTATTGAAACATGATTGCTTGTTTATTTCATTTCTTCCATGATGATTTTAGCTTGAATTACTTGCAAAAATTTTCACATCATTCACATGTAACTAAGAATCATGATTTTGTTGAAAATGCTCAGAAACTCCATGTGAATAAAAATTGAACACTTCATGAAAACATAGATGCATTGAGCAAGGCAAAAAGAAAATTTTAAACTAATTTTGCTCATAGTTCTGTCAATGAAAGAAATGCATCTATACCAAAAATAAAATCATTTTGGATTCAAAAATCTTTATTGCACTCTAACATTGATTTCATTCCAGGACCCAAGCAAGTGTGGGTCCCAAAACTAGCTTGATCAACAAGCTGAGGAGTCTTGCAGCCATACATTGTAAATGGATTCAAGATATTGGCTGTGCAAGGCAAGAAATGATTGGAGAACACAGGTAAAATCTTTGAAAAGCAATAAAGTCCATTCAGGTAAAACTTCTTTATCATTTCAAATTTGAATTGCCTGAATTGAAATGATGTTTGATTTTTTATCTGAACAATGAAAAATGTGTTCTGATGCTACTCCCAACAATAACTTTGTGTTTTAACATTTGGAATCATGTTTGTGTTATCATGCATGCTTAATTGTGCCCATGATTCTCTGTGCATATCAACAGCTTTGACTTTTTGGTATATCAAATGATGACATGTGGAAAAAACAAGTTATGCTTGTTTGGAAGCTATCATTATGCATGTGTAAAATACTCCGCCAAGTACCAGAAGTCATGTTATGCTTAAAGCTAATTGTGTGCATAATCATGTGTGAATTGCTTGCTAGCTTTTTTATTCCATGCACATATTAAGGGGGGTAAATTGAAAAAGTGCAAAAATATTCTTGCAAAGCTACAAATAAAGGCCATTCTCTCTTGCAAATAAATTCCTACTTCTCAGTTGCATTAAAATTCTTGGTATATCAAATAGTGATTTGAAGAAAGACAAGTTAGACTTGTCTGGACACTTTCACTATGCGTGAGTATATGTCTCTGCCAAGTATCAAGATTCCTTAATGCAATTGTTGAGGGGGGGTATTTGTTAAGGGGGAGTCATTGTCTACTCTTCACTAATTTTCTGACATTTGTTATCTATACTGAGCCCCAAAGTCATCTGAATTTTTGAGTCCTTGTGCTATTTTTTTATGAGAGAATTAAAACGTTATAACTAAACTCATTGTGCATTTAGTTTAATTTCAAAGATTCATTATCATTTTAAGGTTAAGCAATTTTAATACTAAATGTTTTTAAAATGATTTGCAAAACACTTTTATAGGCACATGAGTAGCTTTAATATTTCACATGTGTATGTTTAAGCTTCATTTTTACCACATGTTAAGAATAATTTTTCTAAATTCGTAGTCATGACTTTTCTTGTCAAAGCAAACATATTCCTGTAAGCATCAAAAGAAAATAATCAACAATCTGGAAAGATACAAACAGAGCAATGCAAATTCTTGAACCACTGAGTAACCGGGCCATTTCACCTAAAAAGTGATTTGTTTCACGTCAAAAAGTGGAAATCATAGTTTTCAACTCTGTATAAGATAATGAAAGTTAAACCACTGAGTAATCAGGAGATCTTGCATCTAATCAATGTGATCTCTTGCACTGAAAAGTGAGATTTAACTAATTTATTCTTGTATTCTTTCCCAGTTAAAATAAAAGAAAATCAAATTGACAGGATGGAAAAGCTTAAGACCTTTATAAAGTTCATGTATACTGAGTTTAGACATATTATTTTACATTGTGTTAAACTTAAAGCTCCTAACATCCTTGTTAAACATTTCTGCTCATTCATATAGTTTATTTTTCCTCACATTTGCATCATTATTTTAACCTCATTCAGATCATTATACTTTGCTATACTTTGTGTTGAGTGTGTCTTTGTGATTAAACTTTATTGCACAATACAAAGAACTCAATAACTTCTCTCATATGTCAATATCACTTTGCCTCATTTATTTTGATCATTTCTGACCATTCATTTCCTACATTTCATTTCTTGATCTCGTACAATCCTTGTTTCTCTATCTTGTCTAACTTTTGATGCTGTCAAAAAGGGGGAGAAAGTTCCTTAAAGGAGGAGAAAGTAAAAGTTTTCTAGGGGAGAAAGTTCTTTATGGGGAGAAAGTTCAATGGGTGTATATGGTCAAGGGGAGTTATTGCAGTCAAGGAAGTCAGGTTATTGGGAGATTGTGCATATGTTTTGTCATCATCAAAAAGGGGGAGATTGTTGGGTTGAGTGTGTTTTGGAATTTCCTAAAGTTGTATTTTAATGATGACCAATGAACATCACTCATACTTTGATTTTAATGATGACATATTGTGATTTTAATGATGACATATTGTGATTTTAATGATGACATATTGTGATTTTGATGGTGACATGTTGAACATGTTATACATTTTATACATATCACAATAATGCTTAAGCAACATGTTTTTGATGTTTAATATCACATACGTTCATGATAATACATTGTACTAATGATTTATGTGTTTAATTTTCAGGGACATATATTCTTGTCATGGTAGTGTCGATACACCCACTGATGGTGTCGACACTGGGCATCAATCCCTGAATCAAATTCATGAAGACAGGGTTCACTGTGTCGACACAGTCTCAGGCAGTGTCGACACTAGACCCAGTCTCCAGAGGACCCATTTGCCAGACTGGGACAGTGTGTCGACACAGCCAGTGAGTGTGTCGACACTAGAGCCATCTCCCAGAACATCCTTTTGTGCAATTGGGACAGTGTGTCGACACACTCAATGGTACTGTCGACACACTCCGGCTGAAACTCAAAAACGTGAATTTCTCTAGACACGTGGCCGCTTGGGGATCAAGGGAATCTGACTAGGTTTTTGTGCCCATGCTTCCCAAGGCACTTTATGGACATATGGGGCTATAAATACCCATGCTCCTTGTACCCCAAAGGGAAGAGAGCCCATACACTTCCAGAAGAAGCTTTTTGGCGGCAAAAGGGGGCTTTCCAGATCTTGCTCCATCTCCAGAAGTGCAGGCCATCCTTTCAAGAGGAAGGACGTGGGAATCAAGGGGAATCTTTGGAGAGAAGGTTGCTTTGCTAGGGAATGGAGCATATCCAACTGAAGAGGCACAGGAGAAGAAGGACATCTGGCATTTCAGATGCCATCAAAGCAGAGCATCGCCTATTGAGGAGAATCTCCATCGATTTCTATCAAGGCTCCTCAATTCAAGTGTCTGCAAAGCCTCTTCATTGAAGAACACTCATTCTACATCCATTTCTCTCACTTCAGAGTTTGTTCTTTCTTATTTCGTCTATGAGATTTTTCCATGAAGTTCTACACAAATTTTTGTGTATGAAATTATCTTGAATCAGATCATTGCTAGAGGATCTGATCTCTTTTGTGTTTGATCTAGCTTTTGTACTATGAGCCGTCGAGCTCTGGTTTGTGAGTCGTCGCACTCACTGTGTGGTTTGAGCCATCGTGCTCAATTTGGAGTCATCGTGCTCCGTTGAGCCGTCGTGCTCAGTTTGTGAGTCGTGAACTCAAGGTTGTGTGTTGAGCCATCGTGCTCAAGGTTGTTTGGAGTCGTCGTGCTCAAGAGTGTGTTGTACTCAAGGTTTTGAGTAGTGTGGCCTCACTATGTGAGGGGTGGACGTAGGAGTCACTGTAGGTGATTTCAAAACCACCTAAAAATCCTCTTGCAGTGGTTTGAATTGTGGTTTAACTTTGTATTGCGCTAGATGCATGCATAGAGATTTCGTTCACACTTCTAATTGATTTGCTTACACACACTAATCACACATAATCCACACACACCCACACTTCAGATTAGTAATTGTTTGTCTGAATTGATCTCTGATTCAAAGTAATTTTAAATTGCTTAAGCTTCCGCATTAATTGGTGTTAGATCTATTCAACTCCCTCTTCTAGATCTGATCCATCCACCTATTCGATCCTACATATAGGGCCCAATTACATTGAATAAAAGCAAAAGACTAAACTAACACTCTAACATAACGCTAAGACACTAGGGTGCTCATAACATTACTCTTGGTCGTTCCCGTCCTCTTGAGTGTATAGTTCATCCTCGGTCTCACCTGAGAACACAACGACAAATAACGTAGGGTGAGCAATAACGCCCAGTAGGAATTAAATCTCAATAGTCAAGTAGGCTTTAAATAATTAATGTATTAAAAGGCAGAGTAACTAATGAAAGAGTGAGCGAGTCAAGTAACGTGAGAGATAGCATGATAGCACGTGAACCCAAATAGCACAAGTTTCCAAATATAGTACAAGTGTCGAGTATAGCACAAAATAGCAAGATGGCCATAGCACAAAGTATAGCAATAGCACAACGAGTGTAGTATAGCACCTTTTGTTAATAGACAACAAGAGAATATAACACTTATTGTCAATAGACAATGAGAGAATATAGCACTTTTTGATTGTCATTTAGATAGTCGAGATAGATAGCACTCGAGTGTAATGCCAAACACTCTGATCATTTAACTCCCATGGGCACTAGCACTTTCGGGCGCACATCCCAAGACCAGAGCGGGCCCTTTATATATTGCCAGGCATTGGTTATTGTTTATCTTTAGACATCAATCAATGGCCAATAGAGAGTACCAAGAAATAGATGAGAGCAATAGATGAATGGACGAGATAGTAGAGTGAATGTGAATAGATGAGCGAGTAGAGTATAGATGAGAGCTAGTGGTCATTGCACGTAACACGTCGAGTAACAGGCGATAGTAACAGTTGCACAACACGTGCGTTTGGTGTTGGCATTCAGGTGGAACTCACGACCCTACCACTGGCGATGTTAAGCACAGGTCCAGAGGTCCGACGTGATTCAAAGTAAGAGCGAACCTCTATAGTCGTTTGGATCATGTTGATCCCTAAAGGGTATCATAGGTGTTTGGGTACAATTGGCTCGTCGACCATGTGGGAATCCATGGACATAGGAGACTTACGGAGGCCTTGAACAAAGACTCACTAGTTCAGTAGAAGTAGTATCTGACGGAGAGTTCGTCCAAGTCAAGAGAGAGTGTAAATATAGAAACAAGTGCTCGACATTCTAGAGGAATTCTAGAACAGTGGAGCGTCGGTAATGGTATTCCCAAAACATCGCGAGAAAACGTAGACAAGTCTATATGGCAATTTAATTACATAAATTACCAGATATATTATGAGTTAATTACATGCCAAGTTAAGCCAAAATTGGATGGTTCATAGTGTGTGCATGTATCATGAAATCATAGCTAGAAATAAGTCATGTGTATGTCTTTTGAAATCACCCAAAATGTTAAGTTTATAACAGGTATTTTTAATGCGTATATGACTGTTAGGAGAGGGTACAAACACTGTAGAAAGTCAAGACTTGCAGAGATAGAGGTTTCATGCAAAAATCCAGATCGTGACGTACCCTAATGAGGATCGCGACGGGGTCAAGCAGAACGCGACAGGCTGTTGTACAGGTCGCGACAGACTCATTGGTTCAGGCAGGCAAATCGCGACAGGGTCGTTTGAGGGTCGCGACGGCCTAGTCAGATCGGGCAGTAGAGCGTGACGACAGGCCCTGTCACAATCAGATCACGACGGAAGGCTCTGTCGTGATGGCCCAGTGAACGCAGCCTATCGGGCCGTCACGTTCATAGGGTCTACGCCCGAGTCCGACAGTGAGAGGACAATGCATTGGATTGCGGACATGACTTACCCTATTTTGACACAGGGTGATTCAGGAAATCATATATATTTGTACAAGCAATGAAAAATCATGAAACTAGTTGCGAATTGATCTAGACATGCATGGGTACTTACAGTAATTAGGAATTTGAAAACAGACATGGTTTCAACATAGTTTAATCATGATACTTCACGAAGAACATGGGACAATACACAGTTAGGGTAAAAGAATTAATTCTCGATGTAGGGTGGATGAAAATTAAGGCTTTTAGGGGCAAAGATGCCTAACATCCATCAGTTCTTTTAGTAAAAATCTCATGTCATGAGGACGAGTATACATGAAGATATGAATTTAAGAAGACGGTTCGGGGTCATGGAGTTCACAGAACTTTGAAAATTAGGAACAAAAGATTTGCTCAATGGAAAAATATGAGACAAGAGGGCTTTGATTTCTGAGGTTTAGATCAACCTACAGACGAAATTGATTTAGCTTTGCTCGTGAGAATGCCTACCTTTGGTTGATTTCCTCTTCTAGGGCTAGAACTTGAAGAACGAGAGAGAGAGCTTGAGAGAGGCTTCTTCCCACGAAATCTCCTCCTTGGCCTCTCCTCCTAATCCAGCAAGCCTTTGATACGAACTAGGGCCGGCCATGGAGGTTTGAAGAGAGTATTTATGTTTTCTCTCTTTCCATTTTCTATTTGGACTCTAATTCCCATTAATTCCGAATTTCCTATTTCATATCCCCTTTCTAAGCATGAGAACTTCTAATTGGGTTAGGAGGGGAGCTAGATTCGTGGCCAACCTACTAGGGTAGGTTTAGGAATCCAAATCCAACTCAAACTTCTTATTTAATGCATTAAATATCTCTTTTCTATTTAAGTAATAATTTAGTTACGAATTTAGGGTATTTTCTTATTATTCCCTTTTAAAAATTACTATTTTGGCCCACAAATTTCTAATGGGTCTATTTAATAAAACCCATTACTTCTTTTCATTTCATGGGTTTTATTTAAGTCTCTTTTATTTGATTTTAGAATTGCTTTTATTTTATTTATATTAAATTTTTATTTTTCGAAAAATCCAGGTTGCTACATCAGTGGGCTATGTTACTCCAAGGGCAAAGAACTATCACTCCTTCTATGACTATTGGATTGCCCTCAGGACTATACCTCAGCCTGATTGGTGTAGTTTCAGCCAAAAAGTCTTTTGCTCAAGTAGTCTCAATAGGCACATCAGGATAGCTGTTAGGTTTCAAATTTAAGTACAACATTAGCTCACCTTTCATTGGTTAGTCCTGATGAATGCCTAAAATAATTCCACCTATCTCAAAGATTTCCAGCACATTTTGCCGAGTCTGAGAGAGTGACAGAAGAGCAGTGGGCAGCGTGTTATCCTGAAGAAGCCAAAGAATGCAAAAAGTAGAAATTATCTCCCTCTATCTATTTGATTAAAGGTTATGATAACCTTTGGAAGTCTGTCTCTTTGAAATGGACAAAGAGATGCAAAATCTATTACAAGGCAAAGTCACGAGCTCATCTCAAGGTCTTCAATGGAATATCGCAGTTCATGAGTTTTTGCATAAAGCTGCTAACAGGAAATTCATTCCTCTTAGCAAACTCTGTGTGGTGATGCCCTTCATAGGAAGATCTTTTAGTATCATCGTCGTCACCTTATGTCCTATAGGAAACTCTCTTCAGTATGACCCTCCTATGATATAGATAGTTCTATATTTTCACATGTAATCCCTGAAAATGAGAAGAAGCTGTGGGATCTTCTTCAAGCCTTCTTTGATCAAGTCCCACCTTCTCTCTATCTCCCTCAATCTTCGTGAGGATTGTACAAATATTTTTCAGTTCTTAATGTATACTTGTTCCTCCTCATTCTCTATCTCTCTTCCTCTTTTAATGTCTTATTTCCTTTTAGTTAATGCCATAAAAGGAAAGAACACAAAAGATATATAGAATAGATAGGAGAACAAACAAGCAAAATCGAAATGATTGATTAAAATTTGTTTACACTGTCTATGTAAAAGATTGTTTTTGTCATTAACAAAAAGGGGGAGAATTGTTGAATAGTTATCTTTTACAAATGGTTGATTTATGTTTAAAAGAATTATTGTGCATTCATCTCTTACAATTGCTTGATAATTATTTTTGTTTATGACAAAATCTATTAATTATCTCCTAAACAAATTTTATTAATTATACCCTCTTTATTTTGTATGAAAATTAATGTGTTAAAGTAAAGGTATACATGTATATATCATATAATCCTTATAGTCTATTGGTGTCGACACACTATCAACTTTCATTAAGAAAATTTTCGAAGTACACATGTATACATACATATCATACTGACTCTGACTCCTAAGAAGTCGAAGTGTTGTATCGATTATTGAACAAACAAGTACCACTATGACTCCTGAGTAATCGAAGTGGGCTATCGATTGTTGAACAACTGAAGTTACTCTGACTCTCAAAAAGTCGAAGTCCAATGGCCCAACTCCGACTCTCAAATAGTCGAAGTCGGATACCAATTGTTGAACAAACCAAAGACTCACTCAGACTTCTCTATAGTCGAAGTTACATCGATTACCTTAGAACATCGATTGTCTCAAACATCGATTGTCTGTATCGATTATCTCTTTCATATTGATTGCTTCTCACTCCAAATTTGATATAGTCGACGTCTTTTATACAGTTTACTGGAAGTACTCCGACTCGTCAAAAGTTGAAGTATAATATTGTTGGACTATTGTAGCACTCACTCTGACTCTTTGAAAGTCGAAGTCTAACATCAACTTCCTTGATCATCTATACTTAGATGTTTTTCAGTATCTGTTATTATTTTTGCAAAAATGCTAATGTATTCTTAGTGCTATTAATGTTTTAATTCTTATGAACTATTTAATGAACTAAATGAACACATGATGTGCACTATGTTACTTTAGTGTGTTATCTGAATACTAATACTTAAATAAGCTTTGTACTTCTCTATTCTTATGTTTAATGCTTCATGTCATTCTAAATATCACTTTCATGGTTTATCTTTTCAGAATGATACGTGCCTCTCAAAGACATATGTTAGCATACTTCAGAATATCCAATTTCCATATTTTCAGGAAAAGTTCTATTTGCAGCTGTACTGCGCGCTAAACAGGTGTCCATTCCTCTTAAATGCTCACCTACCCCTGTACCGTTCAAAGACAGACTCTGTCTATAATTGATAGATATCTGTTAAGCCACTACCTGTTGTAATCACAGGGATTGTGCTTCCCCTCGACACATTAACGGATATTAAATCTAATAGTATGAAGTAAGGAATGTGATCGCCATCTAGAGTATTGCCAAATGAAGATAAGATGCGGGCTAACTACTCTAGGAAAGGAGGGAAGAGAACAGAGGAGTACCTGATGTCGCGGTCGTCAGGACGGACGCAGGCACTGAGGACACGTCAGCCTTGATGGACGCGTTTCTTGTCGCGTCGCTTTCCCCTGTCGCGTTCTCTTCTAGTGCGGGAGATAATAAGGAAGACCTCCTTCCCTTCCTCCGCCGGCCAGAGGATGAGAGCTCCACATAGTACATTGTTCATATGCCTGCCAATCAAAGAGAAACAACAAAGAAAAGCCCTATTAGAACATGATTAGTGTAGCAACTGTTCTAAAAATGAAAGGAAATAAACCAACATGGTGGGAACGCACCTGGGGTGGTTTTAAAACCCCTGTGGGTGTGTGGGAAATGGGAAAGTGGTGAGTATGCTCTATCTATGAATAATCATAAAAAGCATGTTGAAATGAAGGAGAAAGAGAGGGAAGAAGGTGAGCCCCATTAGGGCGACTCCCTGGTGCGAATGTAGTCCCAAATGGTGTGCAAAGGCTTCAGGAGGATGCTGGAGTCGCCCTCTTCACGTCCCTTGCTCCATAGATGATGAGATGAGAAAGTTTTGTGGAGTGGAATGTGAAGAAGAATGGTGGAAATGGATGGCTGCGAGGCTAAGTGTTGGTGAGGGGGGATTTCGGCAGCCCTTCAGGGTGACAAATAAGGCTCTCTCATCCTTGAAAGAAGCCTTGCTTATATAGACCATTGAGAGAGAATATCTCCTTAAAATGAGAGATAAACCACACCCAAATTCGGATGGAGAGTCCTTAGGGTCCTCAAGGAGAGTCCCTAGGGCCCAAATCCCGCCCAAGGGGTTGAGATATTCCCTAGGGATAAAGATAAAGCCATGAGAGGATAAATAGGAGGTGGTTGCAGAGGCCTGCATGCGCAGCTACTGTCGCGGCGTATCGTAGGACCGCGACAAGGAGACGCGACAGGGCGGAGCGTCGCGACAGTATTGTCCACGTGCATGGATAATGCATGGACTGTCGCGGCAGCCTAGACCGTCGCGACTCAGAGACGCGGCGCCACGATGCATCTCGACAAGAAAATCAAAATTATTGTGAATTATCAGCCAGCCTCATGAATGAATAAGAGTTATTGATGCTTAAGGACTCTCTCAAAGTGATATGGGCGGGATTTCAAGGCAATTTAAGTCGTTAATGGGCTCAAATCAAGGCTAATGATGGGCTCAAGGTGAGTGACCAACTAGGGGCCCACTGAAGTGACAAGAAATGTGGTTCAACCCTTTAGTCGCAATCGGGTGTCTACAGATTGCCCCTCCTTGGCTTCCACTTTGTAAGGAAGCGAAGCAGAAGTGTAGCGGAGGTGTCACGAAGTGATGGCAGAGCAGAAGTGACACGGAGTGAACTAAAAAAGTGGGAGCCAAGGTAAGAGACACCCGATCTGACTAATAAGCAATTGGAATCTTCGTGAAAGCCCCGAGTTAGCTGCTCGAGCAGAATGCAAAGAAAGGCACAAGTCTAGATGAAAAGGAGAAAAGAAAAGGACGATCAACCCCTCGATGAGAGGTACCCTAGCCGTTTGGCCTGCAGGTTTCGTTTTGGAAGGAAATGTGTGTGCCAGACAGGTAACTCATGACTCTGTCCTAGGAGTGGTTCGCAACCAAAACGGATCAAGGGAAATGGAAAAATTGGATAGAATCTAGACAGGGAAATTCTTGTCAAACTGACGGGAAAAACTCACTCGGAGGCAAACCTTCCGATTCGGAGGGGAATTGGATTTCTTGTTTGGAAAATGAAGGATGATTGGGCACTCAACAAGGGCTCATCAAAAGTCAGGAATGAGTCAGGAAAGCTCAAAATCCTACATGATGCATGCTGGGCTAAAATAAAAGAAATCATCAAACCAATGCAAAGAAAAGGAGAAAATAGAAAATACATCAAGGATAATATTGTTAAGTCAAATAAGAACAGGTCAGAGACTACCCACAACCGCAGTGCAGGCCTAAATTCATCGTCCCCGAACTTAAACAACTCAACGGTCTATCCAATGATTCACAATGTGCACCTAGATTATCACTGTTTTTGGTAAAGGGGAACTCAAATCCTAGAACACATTGAGAACCAGTCGGTCCTTGAAATGATATAATAAGTAGAATACCATATAGTAATGCAGGGAGTAAGGATAGAAATACTTACCTGTGACGATGTCTCTTTTTTTGTGATTTTCTGGTTTTGTGATTTTTTTTTATTTTTGTTGTTGACAAGAATCAAACATAATAAGCACAAACTGACAATATATATTCACAATTATAAACAAATAAACACACATACAAGGCACAGACATGAAAACGACCCTTCAGGTAGAGAGGCGACGCTCTGGATGACCGCGACATAGTCGCGACACACCGCCCTGTCGCGACATAGTCGCGTCAGATCGCGGCGTCGCGACTCGGACCGAACCCAAAAAGACCAGGAAACCAAAGTTTATCCTCATCCTAAGACATCTAGACTAACACTAGGACTCCTAAACCTCTTCTAATGTTATCCTAACACCTAGTTACGAGATTAGAGTGGGAGTGCACCTCTTAAGACTCTATAAATATGAGGGTTTAGGGGCTAATCCCTCAGCTAACCTTCTGCTCTCTTTTTTCTTCAATTTTCTTCAACTTTCTCCCTTTTTGCCACCATGAAGAGGAGTTACTCTGTTTTCCAAGAATATATCCCCCTTACTCCGGCCCAAAGGCAGCTAAGGAGTCTTATGCCAGGCTTCAACCGCTCTCCGCCATCCCGGGACACATATGCATGCATCCGGATCTCCAAGTAAGTGTCTTTCTCCTCAATTTCTGAACTTCTAAACTATGCTCTATTTCCTTTGTTTTTTTTTTCTGCTCTTCCTCTCCTCTGTTCTGAACCCACCTCTTCTACTTCTCTTCAGATCTTACCCGGCCATAGGCGGTTCTCCCAGGTGCCATGGCTAGCGCCCATGCTCAAGTTGATGCAGCCGGCGTCCATTTGCCACTTGAAAGAGTGGGGACTATCCACAGTGCTTGTGTTGGCGAAGAAATACGACAAAATGGTGCATGTGTGGGAGAGTATCACAGCACTAGCGGAAATATGGCACCCGTAAACGCACACGTTCGTCTTCCCCGGCTTTGAAGCCATGGTCCTTTTGGAGGAGCTGGAGATTATGCTCGGCCTCCCACGGTACAAGAGGGGCGATGAACTTGTGATTTCATACACTGTGGCGCCATCAATGCTTGGAGCATTCTGGCGGATATTACTACAAGGAAGACAGAGTTGCATTCCATGACGAGCGGTATGTATGTTCATCTTCTTCCAATTGCTCAGTGGATTACTTCTCAGTGCAAGCACCAGACCAAGAACTACACGGCTATCGCCAAAGAAGCTGCTATTTGCATCTGCGGCGTCATACTCTTCCCGTCATCGGACGGCGCCATCTCCTTCGCGAACTTGAGCGTCATTGACGCTATTTCTGAGGGTATGAGCATCGGCCAGGCGGTCTTGGGTATCTATATGTAGGCTTGACTTCTGCATTGACCGGGGGACCTTTCTTCGGCTCCGTCATTGCCCTCGAGCTTTAGATGGGCATGCACATTCAATTTCGAGCAATGGACAATCTGGCCACGGAATGCAAAACAATGCTAAACCATCCGTTGGCATTCGTGGGCGGCCCTCACCACATGAGCACCAAGGCATGGTGCAAGACGGCACAGCTGAAAGGGTTGAAAGCATGGCAAGACTATTTCAGAAACATGAGCATAGCCGAGTTCGACATGCGCCCGCGATTTCTGCAGAACCGGGCGATTCACCTCCCTCAGCGCACCGGGTTCGCTCTAAGGCTATTGGGCAATGAAGCATTCGTGTTATACAACACGGATCGATGCTATCTTCAGTGTGGCGGAGCTCGCACGGTTCTCCCCATCATATCACATTACCCGCCCATTCAGAAGCAGAAGATGGACGACGAGCAGGACGAGCACGACATGCGTAGCGCCACAGTCCATTGGGAAGGATGCGCGATGAGCGTTGTCCAAGCCGAGGTAGAAGAGGACGAGGATGTGATGAAGGAATACATTGAAGCTTTGAAGAAGATTCAGCCGGCATCGGGGATTATTTGAAACTCAATTGATTTGATTGTAGGCAAGAAATCAGGTGGTAGTTAGGAAAAGAATTTTAGCATTTGTTTGATTGTAAGGAGCATTAGTGCATGTAATGATTTGGATTTGAATGAATAAAACTGAATTTTCTGCAAGCGCAAATAGCTCGGTTGATGTCGCGACGCCTATGGAGACCGCCTTCATGAAGCGTCAAGGTAGATGGTCGCGACATGGTCGTGGTCATCAAAACCGTCGCGACAATGTTGCGACCTCCCGCTCTGACGCGACTCAAACCGACCCATTCAAATCACCCAGGGGTGCCCTTCTTTCTTCCTTTCCAAGCTTTAAAACTTCCGAACTCAAATCTCCAACCCCCCCCCCTTTTCTGTCTTCTTACATCTTGGTTGCTCTTCACGCCATCTTCTTCTTCATCACCCCAGAATTGAGATGGAGGGAGGAAAGGATGCTGGCGAAGGTTCATCTCGTAGAAACGGCAAGCGGAGCGGAGGAGCTCTTAGCGCCGGGTGGAGGCGCCTCCGAACGAAGAGGAGATAGCCGACGTCGAGGTGGAGATGGAGGAGGAGGCGGAAACCCCGAGGATGAACGTGGAAGAAGAGAGGAAGAAGAGGGCCAAGGCGATGAAATCGATGAGTAAATTGCCCCTAAATCTTTGAATGGATGTGTAGGAGTAGTAGACGGAGCCCCTAGAGGGCCAATGTAGGGCGTGATGCCAAGGAAAAGAAGATCGGACAAAGAGGGCTCCGACCGGTCCGATCCTGAGAACGCGTCAGCCCGATCTGCCGCGACAAGATGTCGCGGCGGTCCTGAGCGACGCGGCGATGCTGGTCGACGCGACCTTATCACGGCCTAGGAAGGAGTCGCGATAAGGTCGCGGTGCACCACACCGTCGTGACAAGGTCGCGGCCTCCATGGCTGTCGCGACTCTGACCGAACACTAAAAAAGACTGATTTAACAAATGGAATGTGACTGCAGGGTGAGATGAGGGCCCGAGTGTCGTGGACTGTGGTCCTGGATGTTTTCCTGGCGTTTCCCCCCTTCAAGAGAGAGAGGGTAGAGGAGATGGGTTTCGGGGAGATCTTTAGGATGAACAGGATGAGGGCGGATTCGGCTCTCACTCAGGCTCTGCGGAGCAGGTGGGATGCGGAGGCGACCGCCTTCATATTCCCATGGGGACATATGATCCCCAGCCTCGAGGATGTGAGCCGGATCACAGGGCTCAGAGTTTATGGCAGATCGGTGAGCAGATACACCTACCCTTGCTACCATGACCTAGCCCAGCGACTTCTGGAGCTACCTGTAGAGTGTAGGTCTTCCCTAGTTCCTAGGGTACCCCTCCAGGAGAGCCTAGGGTTGTTCGATGTAGGGAAGGGAGCAGGAGAGAGTGAGGATGAGCATCTAGACAGGTTGGTTCGGGTTAGCCGGAGGGAGCTAGCGAGCGAGCTCGGGGCGCAGGCGGACTTGGACTTGCGTCTCTTCCTCGTCCTCTTCCTTGGTAGACTCTTGTTTGCCACGAGGGGTGACGCAGTCCACTACCGCTTCCTGCCCCTTCTAGAGGACCTGAGTGAGGTGGGGGGTTATGCTTGGGGAGCAGCCTTCCTCGCACACCAGTTCGACAGCCTGGGTGCCTCCGAACGGAAGACGTCGACCAGTGGATTCTTCCCCTTCCTTCAGGTACATACCTTCCTTTCTAACCTTTTGAAATTTAAACTGCATTTTTCTTAAACTTGCCGCCTAACTTGCTTCTCATTTTGTAGGTCTGGCCTATCTACACCTCCCAGCCTTAGGGAGAGGGGATCTCACACGGCCGGGCCTTGTGCCCATTGTACGTCGTTGGGATTCACGCCGAGATTCACACAATCTCGGGGACTAGCTGGAGCGACTACATGAGGCTATTGATAGCTACCTTACCTGGATGTAAGTACCCTAACCTTTCCCTTTTGGTTAATTGCTTGATTTCACTGCTCGATGGCTGACTGATCTTCACTTTTGTAGGTGGTTTGGCAGCCGTACCTAGGGGAGGGTGATGAGGGACAGCCCTGGTTGGTGCAGGCCCGCCCCTACTTTGGTAGGTCAGTGTGGTTGCATGCACTTAACCTTATGCTACCTCTACACCTATACCTCAGCCAACGCTCACTCGGCCTTCAGCAGAGTGTGGTGGAGTTCCCTGTCCGGGACCGGTACCGCAGGCCGGGTCGGAGCTTCCGAGGACTTCACGACACTACCGATTGGCATGAGCGGGCGATGGAACAAATCGAGAACTGCGAGCGCAAGGGAAAAGCAGTCAAGTCGGACGCTACCCCCGATGACGCGTACCTCCAGGCATATGCCTTGAAGTACGGAGGGAAAGTGTACAAGAGCGCCCGACACTAGGTAACAACCCTAAAACCACAACCCCGAGAATTTTGATTTTATAGAACTGGGTTAATGATTTGAAATGTGTTGCAGGTAGATGTAGCTGGCGAGATCGCATCGCTCTGAGCCTTACTTTATTCAGCGGTGCAGGATCGGGAGGCGGCGCAGAGGCAGACCACGGAGCTGGTGAGTGCTTACTCCAACTTCAAACACTGAACAATTTTAAGCTGATTTTGGAAACTGACATGTACTTTTGCGCGCAGAGGAGGGAGCTGGAGAGAGTGAGGAACATCGAAGCAGGCGGTGCTTCCTCTGCACGAGCTGCAGGGGGCTCTCCATCGCTTCTGGAGGCCCAACTGGCAAGAGCGGTGCTGAGGGCCGAAGACGCTCAGAGGCATTTGGAGGAGCGAGTAAGTACAACAGAATTTCTGATTGATTATTTTAACAATTGATTATTGACTGATTGCTCTGATGCAGGAGAGAGATTTGCGGCTTACCACAGAGCATGCCATAGATCTTCAGGGCCAGAGGGAGCAGCTCCAGGGGTGAGATCCAGACTACCCGGAGCGAGAGGGACCAGCTACGCATCCGGGCGGAGGCAGCTGAGGCGCAGGTCGCAGAGGCGACAAAGGAGTTGGAGGCACTGCGGGTGCAGAGATCGCCGGTGGACCGGGAGGAGCTGGAGCGAGTGCGCGCCGAGCTACGGGCGCAGGAGGCCGTGTCGCAGAGCCTCCAGCAGATCGTGACGGACATAGGCCGTTCACGCAGCAGGAGCAGGAGCATAGTGAGTGCGAGCAGGGCGACCGACGCCTCTGTGGGGCAGTATTTGGCAGGTTCCTCCAGTCGGCGGAGGAACGAGGAGGAGGAGAGGCGCCGCCAGGGCGAGACGAGTGCCCAGAGCGGTAGGGGTGGCGGCGAGATGCCGCCACCACCAGATCGACAGGAGGGATCCGGGGAGAGTGGCGGTGGTTAGTGAGGAGACTTGTGAGCCACCTCCCCATCTTTTGTACATCTTGTTCATATCTTAGTGGAATTTTTTTTTATGTCAATCTTTGTGGAATTAATGAATGATTTGCAATTGGCACGAGTGAGAGATGAGATTCAAACACGGTAGAGAGAGATGGAGAGTACTGAGCACCGCACGTGTCCCTTAGAATTACCTGTTCCTGCACACTTAGCAAAACATGTTAGATCTGCTCTTTGACTCAGCCCCTTGCGCTTAAATAAACATGAATGTGACATTATAATTGTCAAGGGGCTGAGCCTTATTAAATAGGCGGACAGGAAAATAAACAATGCATGCTAAAGGAAAGCAGTATGTACACACATTCTTTTTGGATTTTTGAGATTTTTGATTTTTTTTATTTTGAGATTTCTGATTTTTTGGGTTTTTTGAGATTTCTGATTTTTTTTGGATTTTGAGATTTCTGATTTTTGGATTTTGATTTTTTTGGTTTTTTTTTGAGATTTTTTATTTTTTTGGTTTCTTTTTCTCTTTTTTTTTTTGAAATTTCCTGATAACACCACCTCTTGCCTCTTTTTTGAGTATTTAGCTATGGATCTCATCCCCATATCTTGTTTGGTGGATAATATCTATGTGCGGCGTGCATTTATCCTTGGTTCACTAAGGCTTCTTGCCCCTTGAATATTGATGTTCTAACACAGACTAGGTGCGGGGGGCCCTTTGGTCTTTTAGGGAAAATAGGAAGATTAGCAATGAGACAAGACTTAGTCTTGGGGTCGGGGTTACTGGCTTGTAAGATTTGCAACGGGTATGTTACATGTGAAATTCATCTATTGTCTAGGGACTTTAAGGTCATTTGTCCCTTTTTTTTTTGAATTGGGGGCATGCGTACGACCGAGCTCAAGGGCGTCCCGCGGGGAACTATACTGCCACTCTTTGACATGCCCTATTCCTTATCATTCTTCTTTCATTATTTTCTCATTTCCTCTATCTTTTTCTCTTGAATTGACCGTCCCTCTTTGAGACTTCATACACATGGTCCATACCATTGCTTGTCTACAGGCTAGCCTCCCCCTTGCCCCTAGACCTTGTCCGAGTGAGAAGAGAACTGACCTTCGATTCCCTACGCTAGGGCTGAGTGAAAACACCATAAACGAAGGGGAATTGGCCTTAGGTCACCGTGTTGTGTGTGTGTGTGGCCGGACACAGAGATCATTCACCACAATGAGGGGGAGTGAGGCACATGGCCAACAACATTCTCTTTTGCAAATTGGTGTTATCAATATTACGGGTAGAATCTTTTAAGGTATAGCCCATTCCGTGGGTGAGAGAGCTCCTCACCTTCGGCATTAACTAGCCTATACGCGTTTCCGGGGTACACTTCCTTAACGACGTACGGCCCTTCCCAGTTTGCTGACAATTTGAACCTTGGACCTCCAGGTTTTATAAAAATATGCTTCAAAACCATGTCTCCTTCTTGAAATTTATGCTCAATCACTATCTTTGAAAAGACCTTGAGAGTCAGTTTTGATATGCAAGCACATGATCGGCCGTGACCAGACGCCGTTCGTCTAAGAGTTCTAGCTGCGTAAGCAACGCCTCCCGACGTTCATCGGGATTAAGTTCCATGTCTAGCTGAACCCTTAGCGAAGGGATGAGGATCTCGTGTGGACATATCGCCTCCATCCCATATGTAAGTGAGAACGGAGTTTGCCGGTGGGCGTGCGGATGGAGGTGCGGTATGCCCACAGAGCCTCGATTAGCTTTTCTGGCCAATCAGCAAATTTATTAGACTCACAAGTTTTCTTTAGAATTTTCAAAAGAGTTTTGTTTGTGGCTTCGGCTTGGCCGTTGCCCTGTGGATAGTACGGAGACGAATGATGCAAGGAATTGTTGAATTTCTACACAAGTCCTGAAGCTCTTGAGATATGAACTGTGGTCCATTGTCGGTGACGAGGCTGCCTGGCACTCTGAACCGCGCGATGATGTTCCTTATGATGAATTTGCACACGGTTGAACCTTTGATTTCTGCGAACGCTTCAGCTTCGGCCCACTTGGTGAACTACTCAGTAGCAGTAAGAATGAAGGATTTTTGTTTAACCTGAGCATTAAGATCACCAAGGGGCCCGATGATATCAAAGGCCCACAAGGAGAAAGGCCAAGGGGAAGATAGTGGATGCAAAGAGAAGGACGGAGCATGGATTTTGTCGGCATAGATCTGACATTTGACACACCTACGAACGTAGGTGGCACAGTCTTCTTCTAGGGTCGGCCAGTAGTAGCCTTGCCTGAGAATCTTCTAAGCCAACATCTGGCCATTCACATGCCCTCCACACTCGCTGGAGTGGGATCCTTCCACCACCTTCCAAGCTTCTTCATCCGACAAACACCGGAGGAGCATCCCATTTAGAGCGCATCTGTACAGTACTCCACCCACGAGGGTATATCTTAACGCAGCTCTTCCGATGGCTCGCATGTCCTCCGCTTCTGCTTCTTCTGGGAACGTACCATCTCTACAATATTGCTCAATTTCAAGGTACCACGGCCTTTTTTCTTCCATCATTTCTCCTAGTTCCAGAAGCAATAACTCCTTCGCTTCTTTTCTCTCTGCCTTCAAAACTAGAGAACTCCTGAGGTTAATGAACCAAGAATCCTGAGTGGAGGGAGCCTCTAACCTTTGAACGGTGATTGTCTCAGCACTGCGGCTGAGAGGGAAGGAGAGAGTGGAGGCCAGGGATGCGAGGGCATCGGCCAGGATATTTTGAGACGAGGAGTATGAATGTAGATGAGTTGACGGAATGTTTGGCTAGGAGAGTGACCAGATCTTGATAGGGCTTGAGTTTAGGGTCACGCGTGCGGTAAGTAGAAAGGACTTGCCGAAGGACGAGTTGAGAGTCTCCTATGATCTTGAGATGACGCACGCCTAAGAGATAGGCAAGCTTAAGACCAGCAAGGAGAGCCTCATACTCGGAAATGTTGTTGGTGACATAGAATTGGAGCTGATAGGCTAGAGGAATGGTGATCCCTTCTGGGGTGAGTAAAACAGCACCTATGCCCGTCCCCTAGAATTGAGAGCTCCATCAAAGTGGAGCGACCAGAAGGGATCGTGAGAGACTAGTGATAGGTTTTCATCAGGGAATTCCTCTTGAACCTTATCACTATGAGGGAGAGGAAGGTGAGCAAGGTGCTCAGCAATGGCATACCCTTTTATAGCTTTCTAAACTACAAAGGCAATGTCGAATTGAGAGAGGAAACTTTGCCAGCATGCCAATCTATCGGCAAGGACTGGCATCTCCAAGAGATACCTAATAGGGTCCATTCTAGAAATCAAACTCACATATGAGCTACGAAGTAGTGCTTCAATTTCTGCACTACCCAGACTAGTGTTGCACATGTTTTCTCCATTGTGGTGAGTTTGAGCTCGGAAGGGTTGAAGAGCCTAGATAGGTAATAGACTGTCCTTTCTTTGCCAGATTCATCATGTTGAGCAAGGACAGCTCCTAGGGAGTCCTCAATGATCGACAGATACAGGATTAAGGGTTTCCCTGGGATAGGCGCCTGAAGCACAGTGGATTCATAAGATAACTCTTGAGTTCATCAAAGGCCTCTTGGCACTTGGAGTTCCATTCAAAATTGACTCCTCCTTTCAACAGTTCATAGAAGGGACGACATCTTTGGGAATGCTGGGATATAAATCTCCTTATGAACTGGAGCCGACCAATCAAACCTCAAAGCTTCGATATGTTCTTAGGAGGAGGCATCTCATTAATCGCCTTGGCCTTATGTGGGTCTATTTGAATCCCTCGTTTACTGACTATAAACCCTAGTAATTTTCCTGAGGAAACTCCGAACATGCACTTCTTCGGATTCATCTTCAAATGATATTCTTGTGCGCGATGAATCACTTTGGCAAGGACGGAGGAGTGTTCTCTTCGAGTCCAAGACTTCACCACGATATCATCCACGTAGACCTCAACGTCAATGTGTATCATATCGTGGAAGATAGCTAACATTGCTCTTTGATAAGTGGCGTCGGCGTTCTTAATACGAACGGCATGACCACATAGAAATATGTTCCCCATTGGGTGGTGAAGGAGGTCTTCTCTTGATCCTCCGGGGCTAGATGGATCTGATTATAGCCTGAATACCCATCCATGAAAGATAGAGTTTCGAACCCTGCCGTATTATCAATTAAGACATCCAAATGAGGTAGTGGGAAATCATCCTTTGGACAAGCCCTATTTAAGTCCCGGAAGTCTATGCAGATGCGCACCCTTCCGTCTTTCTTCATCACCGGGACTATATTTGCCACCCACAATGGATAGAGGACTACACGGATGAACTTGGCTTTGTGTAGTTTATCGATTTCCTCTTTCATCTTTAATGCGATGTGGGGGAGAAATCTCCTTAACTTTTGCTTAACGGCAACTGCCCGTGGCTTTAAAATTAACCTGTGTTCTACTAGTTCAGGGTCAATGTCGGGCATGTCGTCATAGGACTAGGCAAAGGAATCCTTGAACTCCCTTAGCTGAGTGCCTCTTCTTCCTCAGGAGGGAGACTGGAAGCTATGGTTAAAAGCCTTGGATCCTCTTCTGTTCCACGTTTACCTCTTTGGTGGGTTCATCGACTACCGTGGTGGGTTCATCAAATCTCCTCATTCCGCTAGCATACATCTCAGCAGCATCCTCTATTTCACAATCATTTTCATCTGATGGGTCATCTTCAGCTAAGATTTCATACACTCCAAATCCGTCATCTAGCCCTTCCTCTACGTGCAGATCTTCTAAGTTTAGAACCACTGCTTCCTCGACGAACTCTTCGACAGCTAGAAGAGTGCCGCACCTATGTACCAGGTCTAAGAGATACATGTGGGGTATGCCACTACCCTTCTTCTTCCTAGACGTGGACGGGGACTTGCTAGATTCTACCTCTGGGCCTAATCTAGATTCGATATTTACAGAGGGCTCTGGAGAAATGTACAGAGTTTTATTGGAACGGAAAGAAAAGGGTGCGGCAGGGCCGCGAAAGTCCTCCGATGGGACTGGAGGAGGAGACAGGCCACCCAAGCTCAGGGTGCCGGCAACAGAGTTGGGATGTAGGGGAACGGAGGACCCCTCACCCAGATTGCCCAAAACGACCATGTCGGTCGACAGGCGGAAACACGGCTTGAGTAAAAGGAGGAGAAGGGCGGGGATCGCCGCCTAGGAAGAAGGGGGTGACGGGGATTGCCGTTAGCAGGAGAGAAGGAGGGCGGGGGTGACGGGGATCACCGTCAAGAGAGAAGGGGTGCAAGGGTGACGGGGATCGCCGTCGGGAAGGGAGAGAGAGCAAGACAGCAATAGTCAAACAGTGGGAAAAGGTGTTAGCGGAGAGGAGGTGAACAGGGATTGCCGTTCGAAGAAGAGGAAAGAGAAAGACGGGGATCGCCGTCCGAGGAAGAAGGAAGGAGAAAGACGGGGATCGCCATCCGAGGAAGGAGGAAAGAGGAAGACGGGGATCACCGTCCGAGGAAGGAGAATGGAGGTTGACATGTATGGAGAAAGCATATATTTTTTTGATTTTTTTTATTTTTATTATTAAAGGAAAAGAACTACATTACATTGGGAGGCTTCGGTAGAAAGACAGAACCGAGCCATTAAAGAAAATGGCGAAGAGGGGTGAAGGGGAGACTAACGCTTCGACAGCGTCGGGGGAGAATTGGAGGATGAAGGGAGGAGATAAAGGAATAAAATCGGAATTATAAACAAGGATGGACGAAATAAAGTGACTGGGAGACTGGGAAAACCCTGGCCAGAGCTCTCTTATTAATTCGGCTGAACTTATGATTTCAATTTCCTCACCAAATCCAAGCAACTGTCGCTTGGTGGTGGCTGCTGATGCTGATGTTGCTGCTGCCTGAGACTGCGATAGGTCATCCTCGCTGAACAAGCGGTTGACTGCTGAAATGAGATCTTCCACTTCCGGTTCTTCTGCCTCTGCTTCAGGTTCATTGAATAGCAAACTGACTGCTGAAATCAAATCTTCGAGATCTTGTGCTTCTGTATCTGTCTCGGCCTTCTTCTTCTTGCCGGGTCGCTGAGCTTCCAATACTTGATATGCTGACTTTGGAACTTCTTTCACCATAGTGTTATACCCGGGCTGTATAGGTCCCCTGATGAAGTGATCATACAGTGTCCAAGTAAGAGGCTGTTGATTGACTATGAGATGGGTGAGAATGCTGCCCATTCTGCGTATCCTAAGCCATGCTTTGTAGATTTCCTTGTTCCGGTGACAGCTTTAACTCTGCCTTGGAGATGAGCACCTAACCCTTTTCCAGTTTGGTAACCGATTTCTGAACATGATATCCCACCCCTTGACGTTTGCTGACACATCCTTTCTGACAGCTGCCACGATGGGGACACAATTGGGCGATTGGAAGAAAAAGTATAAGCCTAGTGATAGTTCACATCAAGTATAGAGATAACAGGCTTGTTGGATGGCCAGACTGATGGCAACACCCTCTCAACAGCTTCCACTGTGTGAGTCGTCGCTGTGCTTTTAACTTTGACAATCCTCCCTTAGAAGGGGAACTTCAGACATTGGTGTGCTGTGGAAGGTACTGCCCCTAATGATTCGATCCACGGACGCCCTAGGATGGCCTTGTAAGTGTGATCGATATAACTAACATGGCAAGTGTTCCCAACTCTGCCTGCAAAGTGATAACCCCGTGACAAGCCCGCCGGGAATTGTCATATGCAGCTATGGTGGTGGGGGTAGGCTGCAACTGACGCTATGAGATGTTGCAGGCTCTTAAGGTGCTTAGTGGACATACATTGATGGAAGCTCCCGTATCCACTAATGCTGCGTCAATGGCTACTTTATTTATTGTCAGTGTCACACATAAGGGCATCCTCCTGGCTTCGGGAGTAGCTAACTCGCCATCAGAGAAAGTGATTGTGGGTCCCCTATTTACAATAGAAAGTATAGAGGGTAGATTATCGGGGTTCATGTCCTCACTAACTATAACCCTTTGCAGGAAGGCCCTTAGGGCATCTTGATGAGTCTGGGACCTCTTGATCAACTCCAAAATAGAGATCTTGGCTGGAGTTTGATCCAAATGCTTCAAGATATCATATTGGGTCCCCGGGACCGGATCTATCTCTTCCGCGTCTTGCTGCTGCTGGGTGTTAGATTGTTGCACTGGTTGATTTGGCATAGATATGGATGCATTAGGGTACATCCGATGGAACATCCGCCCGCTCCGCAAGGCGAGGTTATGGTGAAGTGGAAAAGGTGAAGTGTCAAGGATGGAGGGGTTGGCTAGCAATTGTGCTGGCGTAGGGGATAAAGGGATGTTGGTGGATGAGGGGATAATGGGTGACAAGATAGGGGAGTCATAAAGCGTTGAGGTAATGGTGGCGACAGTAGGTGTGAAGGAGGGAGGAATGGTGGATGTAGGTGTGGGGGTAGTGGGTGTGTCATGGGAAATGACTAGAAGCTGGCCCACTTCGTGCTCATCATTGAAAGTCCATTGAGCTTCTGGTAGTGGGTGATGGATAACCGGGTTAACATGCATGAGTGGAGGAGGTGGCGGAGTAGGTTGAGGGTTCGGAGCTGCAGGATGTTGTGGCATGGGGTTGCAGATTATGCCAAGGTCATTTGCCGGCTGCTGCGGCTGCTGCTGTTGTTGCTGTTGCTGGTACTGTTGCTGGAAGGGCTGGAACTGTTGTTGTTGCTATTGTTGTTGTTGCTGTTGTTGCGGCTGCTGTCGCCTTTGTTGTTGCTGTTGTTGCCTCTGACCCTGTTGGTCCCTTAAGGTCTGGATCAACCTTCTCATCTCTGCCCAATCGATTTGGTTCTACTCATGAAGATTATATATCATATCCCGAAACTGGAAGCAATCTAACACATTGTGGCTCGGATGGCGATGGTAGACACAATACTTTGTTTGGTCCGCCTCCATATTCCAATTTGCCTTCTCATGAGGGAGCCTAAGAGCATTGAGGGACATGAGGGCTGCAAAGACATCAGCCAATGATTTGGGTAGAGGTGGATATTGGGCTCTTTTGGGTCCATTGGGCTTTCTAGGGGCAAAGCCATTTTGAGGTGGAGGGACTTGAGAGTATTGGCGCTGGTCTTGAGGAGGGTTCTGACCTTGAGGAGGTTGTTGTTTGTTGTCGTAACATGGTTGCTGAGGTTGCTGAGTGTACGGGGACCTACCTACCGGGCCTTGAGGGTTACTTACTACACCTACTTGCTCATTGGTTTGGATCCCCTCGGTGACTGGGCCTTGAGGCTTCTTGGCATAACAGGCTTTTGGGGCCTCAAACATGGAGTGTATAGGTGAGTCCTTGAGCTGAGTTTGAATGAAACGGGCTCGGCTGTAAAGCTGGTGCATGGTAGAAATGTCATTCATGGCCAATATGGCCGGTAGGTCGGGGTAGCATTGGAGATCAACAATTTGACTTTCTCCTCTTCTGGCATGGGGCATCGGACCTTGGCAGCCAATGAATGCCACCGGTCGGCATAGGTTGAGAACTCTTCCTCAGGTCTCATCTTTTCAGCTACTAGATCAACAAAGGAGTATTCGGGTCCGACCCGATCCTGGAACTGCTGTAAGAACCTCTCTTGAACGATCTGGAAATCCTCAGCTTCTTCAGGTGGCAGGGAATAAATCCATTCCAGAGCTGGACTATCCAAGGATTTTCTGAACAAGTATGCCATGAGATGGCGGTCATACTTGTGCGGTGCTGACTCATAAACAAAATCCTTTAAATGAACATATGGGTCTCCTACCCTAGAGTATCGCCGATAAACAGGGAGCTTTGACTGGGGTGGTACCCGGAGGTACTGGAATGATGGGAGAGCAATATCGGCCACCTTGCGAGGGTCAATCTATCTTCTGAGATCGTGAAGCTCCTTTTTCATGACAGCCCACTCCGCAAGGAAGTCGGAGGGGGCTTGGGCATGGTGTGTAGAGACAATGGAGCAGGGTTGCTCGAAGGTGTGAGGCCTCTCACGGGCAAGGGAGGTAGGCTCGGCCGTATAGTATACCGATGTTGGAGGGGATCGAGGCGATCCTCTCGCACCGGAAGGTAGCTTGGTTCTGAGAAATGGATGGCCCGAGGACGGAGGGGTGTGGGGTTTGCCCCTGAAGAAGAGAGGTGGGGTGCTGAGGCAATATGGGCGGAGAAGACCGCCGACTGAGCTGAGTCACGAGCAGAGGGAGACAGGGGTTGTTTGGCCTTCGCGGCAGCAATGAACTCTCGGACTTGATCTGGAGTTAGATGAGGAAACAGCTGACTAAATTAGGAGTGGGGGTCATCTTCCCTTGGAGGAGGAGGAGGACGGGAATGACCCTCGATGATAAGAGGAGCCTGAACATGCCCTGGGGGTATGGCCATTGATGGTTGGGCCACATCCTCGAGGAGTCCAAGGGGCAGGGCATCGTCAGCAAGGACATGGAACTGTTCCATGTCGATCAGAGGGTTATGATAGAGTACAAGGAAAGGAGGGGACTGACTCGATCTCCCTAAACAGTGACGCATGCACCTCCTAAATGACAAAGGGGTGATACTGACAGCACCTAGACTCTAGCACAAATCAAGAAAGACTGAGAGGAGGAGGGATGAATGAAGCACCCAAGTTATCATGATTAATGCTCAAATTTGTTAAAATTCACACTTGACCTTTAGATGAGTTGATTAGGGGCGTGTCACTCGGTCAAATGGACCCTAACAGGTATGAACTCAAGTCCTTTGGTGTCACTAAGGATGGTACGCTCACAAGCAAGGGTGGCTCAGACTAAATGGTGCAACGGGTACAACCGGCCCAGTGAACCACAACGTGCGTACGGTCACGAGGACTTACGGAGGTCCTCGGAAGGTGGACCCGAGTCAGCCTACGAGTGCTCGTAGGTGAGAGGACTCACTCATCCAAGGGGGAACCTAACCAATAGGATGAAAAGCATATGCAAGGGACCAGAATGCCTGAAATGTATGCAAGGGTGGGAAGTAGAAGGCAAGCAGGGTGACAAAACAGCTCTCGGGCCAAGCCGCGGCAGCCGTGTACGCTGCGACCTTATCGCGACAGAGCGGATTGTCGGGATAAGAACAGACGCCTGAGAACACAATAAGTCACACACACAGAGACTCAAACAGACTACCTGAACAAAGGATAAGTGTACAAAATCGCCAAAATAGTACAAAATGGATCATGGAGCACTCAGAAACCGATCCAGGAATGAAAACAGTAACATATAAAGCGTACCTGAAGACGCGATGCTTAACCCTGACGCGACCCTGTCGCGTCCCCGCGCACAGCCGCTACTAGATCCGAAAAACTTACAATGGAAAGAAAACGGAAAATCCGAACCCTAACAGGATTCTAAGAGACAGAAACACGGGCAAGCATGTCAGAGAAACATGATACAGACATGAATGAACTCACAGGATCAGGAGATATCAAAAAAGCAAAGAGGAAACGCACACCTGATATCACGTCCGTTATAGGCGACGCGATATTATCGCGTCACCGCGATGCGCCCCGACATAAACTGAGCGCCAAAATACTCATGAAACAGGGAACAACAGACTAACAGGGCACCAAAAGAGCAAGTAAAGGGGAAAACATGGCAAGCAAGAAAACTAGATCTATGAGGGTGGCACTGGAGGTCCCACCGTGATCGCCAACAGGTGTAATCATAGGGATTGTGCTTCCCCTCGACACATTAACGGATATTAAATCTAATAGTATGGAAGTAAGGAATGTGATCGTCACCTAGAGTATTTCCAAATGAAGATAAGATGCGGGCTAACTACTCTAGGAAAGGAGGGAAGAGAATAGAGGAGTACCTGATGTTGTGGTCGTCAGGACGGACGCGGGCACTGAGGACGCGTCAGCCTTGATGGACGCATTTCTTGTCGCGTCGCTTTCCCCTGTCGCGTTCTCTTCTGGTGCGGGAGATAATAAGGAAGACCTCCTTCCCTTCCTCCGGACGGCTAGAGAACGAGAGCTCCTCGTAGTACCTTGTTCATAAGTCTGCCAATCAAAGAGAAACAACAAAGAAAAGCCCTATTAGAACATGATTAGTGTAGCAACTGTTCTAAAAATGAAAGGAAATAAACCAACATGGTGGGAACGCACCTGGGGTGGTTTTAAAACCCCTGTGGGTGTGTGGGAAATATGGAAAAGTGTGAGTATGCTCTATCTATGAATAATCATAAAATGCATGTAGAAATGAAGGAGAAAGAGAGGGAAGAAGGTGAGCCCCATTAGGGCGACTCCCTGGCGCGAATGTAGTCTCAAATGGTGTGCAAAGGCTTCAGGAGGATGCTGGAGTCGCCCTCTTCACGTCCCGTGCTCCATAGATGATGAGATGAGAAAGTTTTGTGGAGTGGAATGTGAAGAAGAATGGTGGAAACGGATGGTTGTGAGGCTAAGTGTTGGTGAGGGGGGATTTCGGCAGCCCTTCGAGGTGACAAATGAGGCTCTCCTCGTCCTTGAAGAGAAGACTTGCTTATATAGACCCTTGAGAGAGAATATCTCCTTAAAATGAGAATTAATTAAAATGAGAGATAAACCACACCCAAATTCGGATGGAGAGTCCTTAGGGTCCTCAAGGAGAGTCCCTAAGGCCCAAATCCCGCCCAAGGGGTTGAGATATTGCCTAGGGATAAAGATAAAGCCATGAGAGGATAAATAGGAGGTGGTTGCGGAGGCCTGCATACGCAGCTGCTGTCACGGCGTATCGTAGGACCGCGACAAGGAGACGCGACAGGGCAGAGCGTCGCGACAGTATTGTCCACGTGCATGGATAATGCATGGACTGTCGTGGCAGCCTAGACCGTCGTGACTCAGAGACGTGGCGCCACGATCCGTCGCGACTAGAAATCAAAATTATTGCGAATTATCGGCCAACCTCATGAATGGATAAGAGTTATTGATGCTTAAGGACTCTCGCAAAGTGATATGGGCGGGATTTCAAGGCAATTTAAGTCGTTAATAGGCTCAAATCAAGGCTAATGATGGGCTCAAGGTGAGTGACCAACTAGGGGCCCACTGAAGTGACAAGAAATGTGGTTCAACCCTTTAGTGGCAATCGGGTGTCTACACCTGTCCCTTACCTTCTTACATTATTTTATATCTCTCAAAACTAACCACAAAAAAAGGTTGTAAATGTCTTTGGGTGTCTAGCTGCGTCCCCTATAGTTGTAAAGGTCCTGTTGTTTTAGATAAAATCCGTCTATTTCATGTTAGATTATCTTGACCGGGTTATCTTGGTGTACTACAACTTCATTATTATATAACACAGCCCAGGTGCTTCTCCGGTGGAGTGAGGACACTCTCCGCCTCTGGGGGAGGGTGCACTCTCTTAGATTAAGCTCTTGAGGACCGATTTTAATTAAAAAAAAAACCAAAAAAAAGGAAAAGACTTGGCATGGTGTTTACAGAAATTCAGGAGAAAATATCTAAAGAGAAGCCATGCAGCTATCAGCATAGCCTGAAGTCATTGAGACTTAAAAGACAGAAGACTTGCTTTCTGATGATCACATCTCAGCTGTCTCAAGTCTCAAGACCCAACGTACAAATTCAAATGGCTATTTTCAAACGATTGCTTTCAAATGAAAAATTTCTGAAGAGCATATATAGTTGAAGTTGAATTTCAAGAGATGCATGTTTTCATTGCAATACACAGAAAGCAAATACACGACCACATTCAACACTCAGCAAGAAAAGAGAAAAGAGCTCAAGATCTGAAGAGAGCCTACTTCAAACCTCATCTTTCAAACTCTCTTACATTTAGAAGTCTTTCTCTTTGGGTGGCTTTTTGCTATTGTGGTTTTTCATCTCAGTCCACCCTCTTTGACTCAGAAAGAGTTAGAGCTTTCAATTTCATTTGTAATCTCTTTCTGAACTTCTGTGTTTGATCATTCTTCTGAGCAGACACACTGTGTTTATTTCTGTGTAAGAAACCAGCAGGGGGTTTGTTCCCTGTAGTACCCCTCTTTGAAGGGTAGACTTGCTTGTTAGCAAGTGGGTTGTAATACCACTTAGGTTGAGAGAAGGTCAAGTGTTCTTGGCAGTTAGTGGAAATGCCTAGGGGTTCTTGGGGACTGGATGTAGGACTTCCATTTGGAATGGTCAAACCAGGATAAATCACTATGCACTTTGTGTGATTGTTTCCGCAAGCTTTTCACTTGTTTCACATACACTACACTAAGAGCTAACATTACTATCTAGTGTTATCTATTTTCAGATAAATTTTTAAAGTACAAGAAGTCCTATTCACCTCCCTCTAGGACTTCTAAAGCTCCATCCCAATCCAACAGATAAGAAGAGGTTTACACAATAGAAGGTTTTGTTGATAGAGTAGTTATTCAAATCAACCTTACTCTTGTTTCTAATACTATCATATGTATCCAAAAAGAGAGACATAATGTACCATTATTTCACTCCCCTTAACATATGACTCTAATCTAGAAGAGAAGATGCTAAAAACACCAAAACAAATTGTTTATCTAACAAATTTATTTTAATTTACATCAACTCAATTCTCTTCCTAAGTGAATCTATCTTCACTGAGTGTTGCTTAATGAAAATATTTGCAATATGTTTATTTATGTCAATAAAATAGAGGTTAAAGTTCTTCTTAGCCACTTATACTCTCAAAAAGTGGTGCCTTATTTCTGTGTGCTTTATCCAAGAGTGTTGGATAGGGTTTTTGACCAAATTGATAGCATTAGTGTTGTCACAAAGGATGGGCACACATCCAATGTCAACATTTATAATTACGGAGTTAATGTTTGACCAACAACACTTGGGCTCCACACCTCCCTACTGCAACATATGTTGAGCTATGGTTGTGTAAACAACCATTGTCATTGCTCATTATTTGATGCTGACACTCTTTTGATAACCATTGTCATTGCTCATTGTTTTGATGATGACACTCTTTTGATGTTGACTTGACTTAACACTATCATCCATTATTATTGTCTTCAAGATGACCAAACATTCATGCATGTTGAAAAATGAGAACTGTGCAAACAAACAACAAAATTATTCTCATAATCTTGTATTCTAGAAAATTGGACTCTATTTCACATGAGCAAAACTAACTCACAAATACAACATTCGTGTGACCATGCTTAAACACTCATGATGATGATATAAATGTTGTAATATATTGGACTATATTTGAGTTGTTTTGTCGAACCACTCTTATATTTTATCCTTTTATTTTGGTGATAAGAAACCTCATGATTATCATAAATATCATTAATATATTCAATATCATTTTCTAACATGATTATTGTAATTTTTCATCGTCTGTAACTTCGTCATATTCGAAGCGTCAACTTCATTATGCATGTTTTATCATGTTTAGTCAAAGCTTAATTCATCATATACGAAGCTAACTTCGTCATATCCGAAGTTCACTTCGTCATATCCGAAGCTAGCACTTCATCATGCTTATTTTGTCTTGATCAGTTGAAGTCTCACGTAGTCATATCTGAAGTTCACTTCATCATGTATGAAGTTAACTTCATCATATCCAAAGCCATATACGAAGTTCACTTCGACTGACCGTGTGTTTTAGCTTCGATCGACAACGTAATTTCTGTTCATCCAAAGTTCACTTCGTCATATCTGAAGTTACACTTCGTCATATCCGAAGCTTCATTTCGACTGACTGCATTATATCTTGGCTAGTCGAAGAAGTCTACTTCGACCGACCACATTGTATTCTATTCAGTAGAATTGTCATATCGATTGTTGAACATCTTAACATCAATTGCCTTCATCAATATCGATTGTCTTTATAAACATCGATTGTCTTTAAACATCGATTGTCTCCATAAACATCGATTTTCTTTATAAAACATCGATTGTATTTTGACTTAAACATTGATTGATGTTAAACTTGAACATCGATTATCTTTTAACTTAAACATTGATTGTTGTATATTTAAACATCGATTATCTTTAAGACATCGATTGCTTCCATATTTCACATTGCTTGTTGTTGTAATATAATGATTATTGTTATAAACATCATTTCATATCAATTGCTATTATGACTCACATCGATTGGCTTTCAAATAGTTCAAAATGTCTTTGGCGCCAAATGAAATTTCAAATGCACTTGATATGCTTAACTTATCATTTCTTTGGCAAAAGTTGCCTTTTTGATGTCTCATAGGATTCATCCTTCTTGCAAAGAAACAAAAAGGAACTTTCCTAACATATCTGGATGTCAGCAAAAATTATGGACCTCTGCACAAAAGAGGTGTGGGCCATCTGACAAAAGACATCTCCAGTCTAACATGTTTCTATTTGCCTGAGACCTATTCCACTCATAGTCAACACCTTGGACCTGCTGCTAGCACTCTTTGAAGCATGCACTAGCTAGAAGATCTTCCTCCATTTCAAGTAGCCAGTAGACACAAGACATTTGTTAGACCCAACAGAATGAGAGCAGAAGAAGAAGAAGAGGACAAGAAACTTCAACGACCATCTGCCAAGGGATCTATTCAAGCTGCTCCATAAAAGGCTGAAGCAAAGGCTGAAGAAATAACATGTGAGAAAAGCTGAAGATCTTTCAAGGAGTGTACATCTAGTGAGCACTCAACTCCATACACACTCAAAGCAAGAGAGAAAGAGCTCAAGCCCATTCAAAGAAAGAAGGAGCCTTAAGCAGAAATCTTCAGAAGCTTTCAAGCCTTTCTCTTTTTGTCCATTCTTTCTGTGTGTAATTCTTATGTATTTGTGACAGAGAATTTGGGGGTCTGCCTAAGAGAGTTATTCTTGTAAACTCTTTCCTTCTCAAGCTTAGTCTCAGATCCAGCATTTCATTATTTATCTTGAGCTTGATCTCGGGGCTTTGGGTCCTAGCTTCTATGTTTCGAAGTGTGCCTCTTCATTTGAAGAGAAGGCTTGTTGCGCAAGCATTCCCCTTTATAGAAGGGAAGACCTGTCCCTTTTGAAGGGAAGAAGTGCTGGGGTATGTGCCAGTGAGTTGCGTCTGAGCTTGTAAAAGAAGCACCTGGTTGAGGTGAAATGGTAGGCTACCTTCTTGCCTAGAAAGAGAAGAAGACCAGCAGAGGTTGGGTGTTGTATGCCCATTGTTTAAGGGAAGACCAAGGTTACTTGGTGGTTAGTGAAATCCCAAGAGTTTGCTTGGGGACTGGACATAGGAATTCCTTTCAGAAGGGTTGAACCAAGATAAATCTTTGTGTTCTTGGTGTGTTTGTTTAATTCCATTACACGCTTTTAGTTTCCATTGCACACACTTTCTTAACTAACCAAAGTTTTTCAAGTGGTGGTTTTGTTCTTTAGATTTTAGATTTTTGTAGCTATCCTATTCACTCCTCCACCCTCTAGGCTATCCTTGCTGCCAAACCAACTGGGCCAACAGTGTTAAAATGTGAAATACTTAAACATACTGACAATCTTGCACAAATTCCATGCAGGTCGAAAAGCCAACAACCAAGTATTGACAGATGTAAGATTCTAGTAGAACACAAGCTTCTAGAATAATTATGTTCATAGTAATGGTCGACCAACGACTGTCTAAGTGTCAACAGATGGCAGATTCTACCAAAAATCAAACTTACTAGAAGGAATATTGCAATAGTATTGGTCAATAGACCAAGGTTAATTGTTGATAGATGATGTATATGGGTTGACCGAATTCCGATGAGCGGTCGCCGGAAATGATCAAACCAATCAATTGGTGACTTAAGCTTCTAATGTTATTTGTTCTCCAATTGATAGCCTTAGTCAAATTTGTTCTCCAATCAAATGCCTATGTCTCATATCAATTAGCTATGTTTTGTTCAGTAATCAATTGCCTTAACTTTATATCGATTGGTCATTCTTTTGTTCAGTAATCGATTGGCTACCATCTATTCAACAATCAATTGGTTAGCTTCATATTGATTGGATACTATTGTTCACCAATCGATTAGTTGATCTTATTCATATCGATTGTTAGCCATCCTTTTACCATGAATGATTTATTAAAATTTAATAATTTTGTATACGGCAAAAGAAGCATGTGTCACTTTTAGATGCATGGAAAACCCTAGGTTTTTATGTGCATGTGTCCCAAGGTGTGAGAGAGTGTGTGATGGGCTACAAATATACCCTAATCTCCCAACTGGAACAATGCCGCATCTTTAGCACCTAGAAGAGGCCAAGAAGAGTAATAGTGGCCACCAAGTAGAGCAGAAGCACCCAGGAAGAGCCGCAGAGAGCATCAACACCCAAAAGTGTAGAGAAAAGATGAAGAAGATGATTTTCTAGGAGCAGAGACCTAGCCACAAAGAGTAGTAGAGCAACAGCACTAGTGTCCAAAGAGAGTCTAGAAAGGGCTATGACAGAGCCAATGGAAAGCTAAGGGGAGTGCCAAGGGAGCATCTAGAGGAGATTGTATCTATTCAGCGGTAAGCAATAGATTGAGATCTGAAGTAGAGATGACTTCTAAAGTAGAAGCAGTGAAGTGCCATCAATCCCAGTTTCCTGTAGGCTTCTCTAGTCAAAGGACATTCAATCCATTCTTCCAAACTTCAATTTCTATTGGATTGGTGATTCTCATCTCATATGAGTGTGTGGTGCGATCTGTGTTGTTTTGTACACTAATCTGATTTCTAAGTAGTGTGTGTGCCATGCAGACCATGTGTTCGTCATTGTGTGTGTTTGTGTGAGATCATACCTTAGCTGGAGGGTGTCATCTCTATTAGGTTGATTTTCTACCTTGTGTGTGTGGACTGAGCCTTAGAATTCTTGTGTGTGTTTGTGTCTTAGTTTGAGATAGTGTGTGGTTTATCCTTCTGTGTGAGGGGTGGATGTAGGATACACTTATGTGTAGTCTGAACCACCTAAAAATCCCATTTGCACTATGGTTTAATTATTGTCTTGTGCTAGAATTTGCATAGGGATTTTGACTACACATCTAACACTAACACACTTCACTCATATAAGTTCATCAGATCTATAAGATTTTGATTGAATAGTTTTAATCTGAAGGTAATTTCTAAATTTTCTAAGTTTCTGCTACAATTGGTGTCAGATCTATTCAAACCCCCCTCCCCACACCCCCACACCCCCCCCCGCTTCTAGATCTGTTCACCTCCTACAAGCGATCCAAAAACATACTCAACTTCTACTGGTGAGAGTGCAACTGAATGTTGTTTCTTGGATGCCCAAGAAATCATGCACCCACCTAAGTATTAGCAAGAACCACTTGTACTCTTCCTATCTAATTGTCAACCGACATAATTTGCATCTGAGTATGAAATCAATTCAAATTTACATGCAGCTAGATAACACAAACCCATGTCATATGTGCCAACAATATATCTACAGATTTTTTTCACTCCAAGTAAATGAGATTCCCTCAAACTAGCTTGAAATCGAGCACATAGACACATTGTATTATATATCAGGCCTACATGTAGTGAGATACAACATGGATCTAATCATACCTCTATATAGTTGAACATCTACTATCTTACCCTTTTCATCTACATCATTCTTGACATTAGTTCCCATCGAGGTAGACAATGGTTTGGCTTGATCAAATTTAAACTTCTTCAAGAGCTCCAAGTTTATATTTTGCTTGATTGATAAAAATTCCATTCTCCATTTGTTTGACCTACATCATCATCATCAGAGCCTTATCCCATTAATTGGGGTCAGCTACATGAATTCTTTTCCCCACAAATTTCTATCAAGTGCCATAGTCATGTTTAAACTCAAGAATTCCAAATCTTTTTAATAACATCGCACCATCTCATTTTAGGTCTTCCCTAGCTCTTTTACTGGTATCCACTAAGATTTTGTCACATCTTTTAACTGGCGCCGAGTTAAGGTGATGGTGCACGTGTCCAAACCATGTAAGTCTATTTTCTCTCATTTTTCTATCAATTGGAGCTATCCCCAAATCCTCACAGAAATGCTCATTCCTAATCTTATCTTTCTTAGTCTTACCACACATCCATCTCAGCATCCTCATCTCCACCACACACATTTTGTTAATGTATTCATTTCACACTGCCCAACACTCTGTACCATATAACAAAGCAGGTCTTACTGCCATTCTATAAAACTTTCCTTTAAATTTCACCCGTATGCGACGATCGCAGAGGACTCCTGATGCACTTCTCTATTATTGCCAACCTGCCTTAATCCTGTGTGCCACATCATCATAAATCTCCCCATTCTCTTGGATGATAGACCCTAAGTATCAAAAGCTAATACTCTTAGGAATGCCTTGTCCATCAATTTGAACCATATCTTCCTATAACACGCTCTCATTATTATAATTACAATGCATAAACTCTGACTTACTCCTATTGATTTTAGAACCTTTAGATTCCAAGGCAGCCTCCAACTTTCTAGCTTAGCATTTAAACCATCAATACTCTCATCAATTAAGACAATATCATCCACAAATAACATACACCAAGGGATATCATCATGCAATTGCTTAGTTACCTCTATAACTAAAGCAAAGAGATACGGCTTAGAGTAGAACCTTGATGCAAACCTACTGTGACCGAAAATTCACAAGTCTCTCCAACAATAGTTCTCACACTAGTAGTGGCACCCTCGTACATATCCTAGATTAAGTCAACATATCCTTGAGAAACTCCCTTCTTTGTTAATGTCCACCAAATCAAATCTCTCGGTACTCAATCATATGCCTTCTCCAATCAAGAAAACCATATATAAATCTCTTCTTATCTCTCTATACTTCTCCATTAACTACTGTAATAAGAACATAGCTTTTGTAGTAGATCTACTTGGCATAAAACCAAACTGAATTTCTGACACAGTAGTCATACATCACAATTCGCTTCTCGATTACTCTTTCCCAAAGTTTCATAGTATGGCTCATAAACTTAATTCCACGGTAGTTATACAGTTTTGAATATCCCCTTTGTTTTAATTGAAGTTCATCCGTCAAACTCATTTCAAATTCATTTTGCATAAGATTGGCAAACTCAACACAAATATAAATTTGTTGATGTAAATATAATGCCATCGACATATACTCGGATCACCAAATGTGATTCTTAACACATTTAGTAAAGAGTGTTTGATCAACCTTATCTCTTGAGTAGTTCCTATCAAGTAAAAATACTCAATCTATCATAACATGCTTGAGATACCTATTTTAAGCCATATAATCTTTGTGGAGCTTGAAAACAAGGTTAGGATATGCATGATCTTCAAATCTAGGGGTTGTTCAAACATAAGCATCTTCCTTAGTGTAACCATTTAGAAAGACACTCTACACATCTATTTGAAATAATTTAAATTTGCTAGAATATGCAAATGATAATAAGATTCATACAGTATCTAGCCTAGCTATAGAGCAAAAGATCCCTCAAAATCTACAATGAACTCCTGATTGTACCCTTTAGCAGCCAAGGGAGCTTTATTTCTAAAGACCTTGCCATCCTCATTCAACTTATTTCTGAAATCCATTTAGTCGCTATATTGAATGGTTGGATGGCCTAGGGACTAAATTCCAAACATTATTCATTTTAAATTGATGCAACTCTTCATGCATGGCACATATCCATGACTCATCTTTGAGAGCTTCATCAATGGATTTGGGTTATGTTTGTGAGATGAATGCTATCATGTCCTCGTCTATTGTGCTTCTATGATAGGCCATAGTGCATGTTTGATCCTAGATATTACCAATGACATTTTCAATTTGGTGATTGTTGATAAATCTCAAGTTTCAAAATGACTCACCTGGCTCGATTGACCTGACAGGATGATATGTCAACCGACCCCTTTAGATAGACCGTTCTATTATGCAATTGTAGCACCGAGATTTTCAAAACCCCATAAATGGAAAATCAATTATCACATGTGGCAAAAAATAATATATTACAATGATGAATAAATAAATCGTGATGAATTGTACTTGTTTTTCCTAACAAAACTATAAGAGCCGAAAAACCAATAAAGTCATAAATGCATTATCACATGTACATAACCCGAAGGCCATTAAATCAAACACGCAATTGGACCCATAGAAGTTTATTGGGCCTAGTGTGAGGATTAAATGAGCCTAAAATAGTAAAATTAATATTTAATTTGAGATACCCACTTAATGAGTTAATTAATTGATTATTAAGCCCAATTAGGCCATAAACTTGGACTAAAATGAAAGGAAGCCCTAGTCCATTATGGGAGGATGAATTCTTGACCACTTCTATTGGAATTCATTGTTGGAGGCTCAAATAAAGGCAAGAATTAAAAAGAAATTCGTAACTTGGAAGTAGAGTCTCAATAGGACTCCTAATGGCCTATTCCTTTAAATAAAGCCCAAGACCCTTCCATGGCCAACCTAACTTGCTGCTGTGGAAGATTTTACATGGGAGAAGGCTGAGGGAAGGAGAAGGAGGTGAGGATTTGGAGTTTCTTCCTCGTTCTTCCCCAAATCGCAAGCAATAAAACCTTGAAGACAAACACAACCAAAAGGTAGGCATTTTCTTGAGCTTAATCTAATCAAATGAACCTATAGGTACTTCTTGATGCCAGGAATCTCATGACCTATTTCTCCCAATTCTTATCATGTTGTTTACTCATATTTTGCACTACAAGATCCATGTTCATTGTCCATCTGACCCTTCATATTCTCCTTAGATTTTCGAACTCTCTTTATTTCATGATGAGACATAACTACTGTAGATACTTCTTGCTATCTTGAACACAAGAATATATTTTCCCCAATTTCTATTGTGTATCCTGTGCGAATTTCTTAATACATGCTCACTATGTCATGTATCATGTTCTTCATTGAAGATTTCCCTGTATTCTGTTGAAAGCATGATGAAACCCTAATTCCAAATTAATGATTATTCTCCTACAAGTGTAATTTCTATCCTTTCAAGTTGTACTATTTTTCATCAAGTATATGTTGTGCACTTTCTCTTTGAAGTGCACTACATCATGACCCCTTGGAAGGCAACTCGTAATCCAAGGAGGACTGGTTTTTGTCTTAGCATCAAATAAAGATCGTATAATCGCAACGACCTGATACGTGGCGATCTAGGTCTTGTCGCAATGCTTTATTCTATTGCATTCTTAACACGATGGAATGATATGACACAACCTTTTCATGTCAGCCATGGCCTGACACATTCTAGCTAACCCTTGTCACGTTCTTTATTAACCCCTTGTTGTGTTCTCCTACACCTACATCACGTTCTTTGCACTGAACCAGAAAGTTGGAGTCTAGTTCAGGTCGTGTCACCTAGAATTGTCGCATTTTTAAGGCAACTAAACACATCATTGTGTTCTCATTTTGTGTGTTGATGACCTCTGTTTCTAAGAAACTGTGTCCCTGGACCATTGGTTAATCTTGAATGTACCCAAATGTTATCCTTTAATGCACTATAATCTAATAACCAAGTTGTTTAAAACATGTTAATCATCTCCTAATGTAAACTTTATGCTCTCATGTCATGACATATGATCTCGCCCATTGTTTTGTATTTTTGTTTCTTGAGACTGTCGCCTTGTGTGCTATTTACTCACTGTGTTATAGATGTGAACAGACCTCTGTGATTAGCGGACTCCTCCACTGGGTATTCCTCCTCTCAGACTAGAACATCTTCATGTGAGATATCCATAAGTCTCCACTGTGTGGATTTCCACAAGGTCGCCGAGTTGGTTGTACCATGAAAACCCATGAAACCTTTTTTATTATGTCGGAGAACTATACGACATGTATCAACCAGTTGTGCATCAATTATTCTGGCAACTGTCATCTTGTCTTGACCCTATTGTTTCTTGTGGTTTGGTAAAACAGAACCCAGATTGGTTCTTGGATTACAAGTTCTCATCTTATTCTCTTACTGAAATATCATCTTACTCCATAGCATTCTCGTGAACATTAAATGATTGTCTACACAAAATCATGTGGTCTTCGGATCTGTTGAACTAACAATGCTAGGTGTTAATAGGGGCCCAGTCAGATTCTAGAGGAGCAATCGAATATCACTTACCTACATGGGTTGTTTGACCATGGTGATGATATTGCACCAAAAATCATGTTAACATGTTAAATAGGTCTATGACAAACAAATCATATACTTGTGTATCGTGCTTGTGACATCATGATCGTGATATGGCCAAATCGTGTACTCCTTATTTGTGACATGCTCTTGTTTGCTTGCTTGTTCATGCTAGGCTCATGATTGTCCTATCTTGTTACTTGTTAAGTGCTCTCGCTCTTTACTTGTTACTACTACTTGAGCTCTCGTTATCGTGATGGTGTCTTTAGATAACTTGCATGCCTTAAAATGTTAATTCGGTAAAGCCTGCTCGATTCAGAGATTTAAGTCCTACTATGTGTTCGCTCACTCATTACAACATCCATTTCAGGTATAAGGAATTCAATGAGATATAGGGATAGGCAAGAGTGAAGAGCATTGGAAGTACCCTCGGAGTTCTTATACTAGGGTGATAGTCAGTCGAGCGTCTTAATGTATTTTGACTTTATTGATGAGAAAGAGTGTTGTTGGTAATTAAGAATATGTTTTGGTTTGACATTAGTGTTGTATCATTTGGTTAGAAAGATTAAAGAAGAAGATTTTGATTATTGAACTATGGGCCTACTAATGTTAGTTATTCATCTACGACTTCTAACTTGCTCGATTGTCACGTCTCCCAATTTATTCTACTAAAAAAATTAGTGGTGTGACCCAAGCCTTGCTGTAAGCACTCACGGTGGAAAACATTAATCAGAAACATTCATAAGAGTTTCCTTAACCTGAACCGGCCATGATTCTGTCGAGCCGCTGATCTGGACAAAGTTGAACTAGCTCAAGGAGATCGAGTGGATTTTTCGGGTCATGGAATACGCAGACTTTGAAAAGGTAATGGTAGCAACTTTCCACCGGTTAAGGACACTAAGAATGGTGGGAGGCAATAGAAGCCACATTGGATGGAGCTCAACCCTACTTTCAGAGAGTTTTGTCTAGCACTTTAATGATAAGTACTTTTCTGAGAGAGTCCAGGAGAGGAAGATGTCGAAATTTGCAGCCCTAAAATAGTAGAATCTGACTATGGAAGATATGAGGCTCAATTCTCAAGGCTGGCGTGATATGCCCCTCATCTCATGCTGACCGAGCAGATGAAGGCTAAGAGGTTTTTTCATAGGCTGAAGCTACTCTACATCACTGCACTAGCCTACTAGACATTCTGACGTATGGAGAACTGTGAAGAAGGCTTAGTTGTTGGAATACACCAATGACTTGACCTACCGAATCAAGGGTCGCATGGCAAAGAAGGAACAAGTAACCACTCCATGAATTCTAGGATTCTGGAGGGAGGAAAAAGTTGAATAATGGGGGCGAGGATCATCCTAGGAAAAGAACTCAAGATTGCCGAAGGACTATTGTGGTCGCTGCACCTTTTAGTGGAAACAGATTACCTGTGGCAAAGGAGTGCTTAAGGTGGAAGACTGCTGGATGAGATAGGGTGTGTGTCTATGCTGTGGCAGTGAAGACCAAGATAGATATCTGACTGCCCTCGATTGCAAGAAAGGCCCCACAAGACAAGCGAGCTGGAGAACTAAGGAAGCAAGCAAGCTAAAAGCAATTATAACCTAAAGTTGCAGAGGAAAGTTGTGTAGTGGAAGTTACCTTTACAATACTCTCTACACATGTTTTGTTTTATTTGATACTGGAGCAAACATTCATTCATATCAAACTAAGAGTTTGTTGATACCTTATCTATAAAACTCGTACCCTTGGGGTGTGAATTTCTAGTCACAACACCTCTTGGGGAAAGAATGAACTCCACCAGTATTTTCCCTCCGCTAATGTTGACATCAAAGGGAAGAACATGTCTGTTGATCTAGTCTGCATGCCCATGGAAAACTATGACGTAATACTAGGTGTTGATTGGTTGACACAACATGGTGTGTTAATTGTAGAAAGAGTAGGGTAACCTTTAGAGAGCATCCAAAACTTGTTTGCTCGGGTGCTTGAAACCGTAAACATCTATCTCTCATCTTTGCACCTACAAGCCCATAGGATGATAAAGAAAGGATGTGTAGCATTTCTTGCTGCATTATAGTGGAGAAGAAGAAGAGAAGATGGAGGACATTGCGGTGGTTAGAGATTTTTTTAGATGTGTCCAGGAAAAGCTACCTGGTATTCCCTTGAAAGAGAAATCATTTCTTTATTATATTAATTCCAAGAGCTGCTCATATCTCTAGAGCTCCCTAAAGATGTCCCCTAGAAAACTAAGGAAATCAAGAACAATTAATGGAACTCCTAGAGAAGAGTTTCATCAGGCCAAGCACATCACCATGCGGCAGACCTATGTTATTCATCGAGAAGAAGGATGGGCGAATGATATTTTGTATCGATTATCGGTAGTTGAATCAACTCACAATCAAGAACAAGTACCCCCTTACCGATAATTGATGAACTATTTGATCAAATCTCTAGAGCTAAATATTTCCCTAAGATTGACCTTAGATCAAGCTACCACCAGTTGAGGATTACATAAGAGGATATTCACAAGACGGCTTTCAAGAGTAGGTATGGGCATTATAAATTGGTTGTTATGTCTTTTGCAATAATAAATGCTCCGGAGTTGTTTTATGTAGCTGATGAATGATGTATACCAACCATATCTTGACAAATTCGGGGTGGTATTCATTAATGACATCCTCATTTATTCTAAGACAAAGGAAGAGCATGAAGAACTTTTGAAGATAGCTTTCCATTTGTCAAGAGATAACAAGCTATATGCCAAGCTAGTAAATGTAAATTCTAGTTAGAGGATGTGTCCTTCTTAGGGCATGTGATCACAAGAGATGGAATTGCAGTTGATCTATCTAAAGTTGAGGCTCTATTGAATAGGGAGAGACCCACTATGTTTAGAAGTAAGAAGCTTCTTGGATTGGTAGGCTACTATAGGAGATTTATTAAAGACTTCTTCAAAATTGTTGGCCTTTGACTAGATTGACTAGATAGGAGAATATGTTTGTGTTGATAGACTACTGTGTGAAGAGCTTATGTACCTTAAAGGAATGCTTAACTACAAATCCCATCCTTGGCCTACCCACTTAAGGGGGAGGATTCAAGGTGTATACAGATGCGTCAAGTATTGGGTTGGGATGTGTGTTGATGCAGTCAGGTAAAGTGATAGCTTATGCCTATAGACAGTTGAAGATACATGATGTTAATTATCCTATCGATGATTTAGAATTAGCAGCAGTGGTGTTTGCTTTAAATATTTGGCGACACTACCTATATGGCGAGGTGGTTGGAGTACCTAAAAGACTCTTCCATACAATACCACCCAGGAAAGTCAACTCCATTGTCACGCCCCAACGTGGAATATCGAAAAGTGAGGAAGTTATATAGCACGAGTATAGAGCGGATAATAAACATCAATCCATTGGGACAATTGAGCATACTAAATCAAATGTATTTCATTAATCATTCCACCATATCTATTACATTCACTAGTTCAGAGCAATAACTATAGGCCCAGAGAACTTCATCACATTTAATAAAACTAACTATACTAAATTGTAAAATAACAGGATGACATCCATGTCACTCTTGAACTTGCTCGTCCCCATCCTCCTAAGTGTGGTCCTCATCATCATATTCACCTGAAAATATATCACAATTAATGCAGTGAGCGATAACGCTCAGTAGGACTTATATCTTGTAGACAGTCATGCTTTAAATCGTTAATTGCATTAAAGAGTAGAGTAACTAATGGTAGAGAGAGTCAAGTAATGTTGTGAGAGTAATAGCACGATTCAAATAGCACATGTTTCAAGTATAGCACAAAGAGTAGGATGGCCATAGCACGAATAGCACAAAAGCATGCAATAGCACATAGCACAATGAGTCGAGTATGGTATAGCACTTGATTGTCAATAGATAGTCAAGATAGATAGCGCTTGAGTCTAATGTAAACACTCTGGTCAATTACTCCCGCGGGCACTAGAACTTTCAAGCACCTCCCAGGACAGACCTGTAGCACCCTAAATTGTGGAGAATTTTTTTAATATTTATAATATTAATTAGAAGATCAAATAAAAGGAAGATGTATTAAATCACTAGGAAAAAAAATCAAATAAGAGAATTAATAAAACCCATGAAAAGAAAAGGAGTAATGGGCTTTTCTATATTGACCATTAGAAATGAGTGGGCTAAAATAGAATTTTAAAAGGGGATAATAGAGAAATACCCAAAATTCGTAACTAAAATTACTACAATAGAAAAGAGATATTTAATGCATTAAATAGCTAGTTTAAAATAGATTGGATTCGTAAACCTACCCCAATTGATTGGCCACGAAATTCCCTCTCTCCCAACCCAAATAGGAGATCTCTTGCTTAAAAGGGAGAGGAAAATAGGAAATTTGGAATTTAATGGGAGTTAGGCTTAAACTAACTAAAGGGAATAGGAAAAGCTTAAATACTTCTCTAAAAACCTCATGGCCGTCCTAGCTCGTGCCAGAGGTTCCTGGACCAGAGGAGAGGCAAGAGGAGGAGAATTTATGGAGAAGATGGACTCTCAAGTTCTTCCCTGAGTTCTTCAAGCTCTTAACCCTAGAAGAGGAAAACGATCAAAGATAAGCATTCTCACAGCATAAACCATGAAACGTTTCTGTAGGATGTCTCATCTATCAGGAACAAAAGCCCTTTGGTTTCAATTTTCCTCGAGCATATCTTTCGTTCTTGATTTTTCATGTTCTGCAACTTACATGACCCGAACCCTCTTCTTAATTCTTGATCTCCTTGTATACTCAACCCCATGTCACGAGATTTTTATTTTAGGAACTGATGCATGTTACGCATCTTTTGCCCCTAAAAGCCCTAATTTGATTCTCCTATCTTGCGATTTAATCGTTGATTTCAACTATATACTGTTTCATGTTCATCATGCATACCCGTGTTTAAAACATGTCTAAACCCTAATTGTTTCCAAGTCCTATTTATGTAAGTACCCATGCATGTCTAGGTCGTTTTGCAACTAGTTTCATGATTTTTCATTGACTATACAGTTAGTTGTGATTTTCTGAATCACCCGGTGTCAATAGGGTAACTTCTGGCCTGCAATCCAATGTAAGTCCTTTCCTTGTCGGACTCGGGCGCAGACCCTTTGAACCGACGGCCCGATAGGCCGCGTTCACAAGGCCATCACGACAGTACCCTCTGTCGCGATCTGATCGCAACAGGCCTGCCGTCGCGATCTGCTGCCCAAGACCTGACTAGCCCTGTCGTGACCTGTACCAGACCCTGTCGCGATCTCAGTTGACCCCGTCGCGACCCTCATTATGGTACATCGCGATCTTGGTTTTTGCAAGAAACCCCCTGTCTCAGCAATGCTTGATATCTACACTGTTTGTACTCTTTGTTTAATAGTCATACATATAGAAATTTACACTTGCTATAAATTAACCATTATGTTGATTAAAATACATGCACACGATCTTTCTATCTACAATTTTCATGACACTTACACACACTTTGAACCAAACAATTATGGCATAATTTGGCATGAAATTATTTCATATACATCTGGTAATTATGCAATTAAATTACCATATTTTAAATATACTTGTCTATTGTTTCTCGCAATGTTTTGGGAATACCGATATCGACGCTCCACTGTTCTAGAACTCCCTAGAACGTCGAGCACTTGTTTCTATATACACACTTTCTTGACTTGGATGAACTCTCCGTCGGACACTCCTTCTGTCGGACTAGTAAGTCTTTTGTTCAAGGCCTCCGTAAGTCTCCTCTGTCCATGGATTCCCACATGGTCGACGAGCCGGTTGTACCCTAACACCTATTACACCCTTTAGGGATCAATATGGTCCAAACGACTATTAGAAATTCACTCTTGTCTTGAATCACACCAGACCTCTGGACCTGTGCTTAACATGGCCAGTGGAAAGGTCGTGAGTTCCGCCTGACTGCCAACACCATGTGCGCGTGTTGTGCAACTGTTACTATCGCTCGTTACTCGACGTTTCATATGCAAGGTCCACTAACTCTCATCTATACTCTACTCTCTCATCTATTCACGTTCACTCTTCTATCTCGTCTATTCATCTAATGCTCTCATCTACTTCTTGGTACTATATATTGGTCATTGACTGATTGTCTAAAGATAAACAATATAACCAATGCTGGCAATATATAAAGGGCCCGATCTGGTCCTGGGATGTGCGCCCGAAAGTGCTAGTGCCCATGGGAGTTAAATGATCAGAGTGTTTGGCATTACACTCAAGTGCTATCTATCTTGACTATCTAAATGACAATCAAAAGTGCTATGTTCTCTCGTTGTCCATTGACAACAAAGTGCTATGCTATACTCGTTGTGCTATTTGTACTATGGCCATCTTGCTATACTTGACCTTGTGCTATCTTGCTATTATTGAGCTATTCCCGACATTTGTGCTATTTTTGGAAGGTCTATATTTGGAAAGTCTTGCTATTTCATTCACGTACTATCCTGCTATATATTTTTAATTGACTCTCTCTTCCGTTCTATCATTAGTTACTCTGCCTTTAATGCATTATTACTTAAAGCCTGCTTGAGCCATGAGATTTAAGTCCTACTGGGCGATGTTCGCTCACCCTACGTTATTTGTCGTTGTGTTCTTAGGTGAGACCGAGGATGAACCAATACACTCAAGAGGATGGGAACGACCTGGAGTGATGTCATGAGTACCCTAGTGTCCTATTGCTATGTTTGCGTTAAGTAGTTAGGTTTGAAGTTTAGTCTTTTGCTTATTTTCAATGTAATTGGGCCCTATAGATTGGCTCTGATATTAGTGGTTGTAACTAGACATGGGAAAGTTATTAATGAAATGAATTCGCTTTAGTATTATTCACTGTGCAATGGTTTGATGTCTAGTACTCACTCTATACCCTTTACTTGCAACTGCCTCGCGTTCCGATATTCCGTGTCGGGTGTGACATTTTTGTGGTATCAGAGCCTAGGTTATTCTTAAGTATAGGATGATCTAGTTAACCTGCCTCGACTAGAGTCAATTATCCACCTATGTGAGTTGAGGTTAGAGCCAAGGGTAACTAGCTAAAATAAACTCACACACGCACAAATTAATTCCACATCGATATCATGACAATAATTATTTTGTAGGAACTAAGCAATCAAGATGACGGCTGAACGTGCTCAAATGAGGGGCATGCAACAAACCATCCAAGAACTGACACGCGCCATTGTGCAAGCTACTCAAGGAGGTGGCAATCGTGGTGCAGGCGACCTGCATCGCAACTTCAGAAGTCTGAACCCACCTAGGTTCAGCGGATCCACGGATCCGGATGAAGCTGAGCACTGGCTCCAAGAGACGGAAAGAATTTTAATGTCATACAATGTGCAGCAGGAGACAAGCTGCTACTAGCTGCGTTCCAACTGGAGAAGGACGCCCGTGCTTGGTGGGAGTCAGTGGAAGCTACTAGAGAGAATGGGCAATTCATCTGGAACGAGTTTAAAGAAGCATTCAACTCCAAATACTTCTCCGAGCGTGTTTAAGAAAGGAAGGTTGCGGAATACACTGCTCTTAAACAGCGGAGCTTGACTGTGGCCGAATATGAAGCCCAGTTCTCTAGACTGGCAAGGTATGCTGAGCACTTGGTAAACACCGAGAGAATGAAGGCTAAGCTTATCCTCATGGCCTTAAGCCTCAATACATTACCCAACTGGCACCTCTCGACATCCAGACCTACGCCGAGATGGTAAAGAGGGCTCACTTCTAGAAGATGCTACAGACTTCACCGACCGTATCAAAGGAAAGTTTGTGAAAAAGGAATTCACCTCTGGCCAATCATCTGCTAAGCCGAACAATGGCAAGAAGCGTCCCTTCAACATCACGGAGGGATCTAGCCAAGAAAGGAAACCCAAGGTTTTTGTACCCAACACTCCAACAAAGAGCCACTGTAAACACTGTGACAAGCCTGGACACACGGCTGATGAATGCTGGAGGAAAGCCGCGCGTGTCTGTGCTGCGGAAGTCGCGAGCACCGCATCCCCGAGTGCCCGCTACTGAAAGAGAATGAAAGGCACCCTAATGCGCCTAAGAAACAGGCCGACTGCAAGCCCTGCATGATGAGGGACCTGCTATGGAGGTGGCGTGGTAGAAGGTACCACTCAAGTTTTCTCATTATCAGCATTTGTTTATTTTATACTGGAGCCACTCATTTATTTATATCTCAAAACTTTGCTGATACTATGAATGCTAAACCTATATCCATGGGTTGTGAGTTCTCTGTCACAACGCCACTAGGGAAAGGAGAAATTGAACAAATACTTTCCCTCTACCGATGTAATGATCGGAAACCATAACCTAAAGGCCGACCTGGTGTGTATGTCCATGGAAGGCTATGATCTAATTTTGGGAGCCGACTGGTTGTCTGCATATGGGGAAAGTGTCGATTGTAAGAAAGGGAAGGTTACCTTTAGTGACTTCCCTATATTGGCATTCTCTGGGATTAGACATAAGAGACGGATGTCTCTAGTCTCCGCCATAAAAGCCCACAACATGATGAGGAAGGTTGTATTGCTGTCCTAGCAGCCGTAGTAGTGGAAAAGAAGGGTTCCAAGATAGAAGACATACATATAGTACAGGACTACCCAGATGTATTCCCCGAAGACCTGCCAGGGATTCCCCCTGAACGAGATGTCAACTTCACCATTGAGCTGATTCCTGGAGCTGCACCGGTATCGCGTCAACCGTACCGGATATCACCTGTCGAGCTGAAGGAATTGAAGGTGCAACTGATGGAGCTACTAGAAAAGGGGTTTATCAGACCAAGTACTTCCCCATTGGGAGCACCTGTGCTATTCGTAAATAAGAAAGATGGATCGATGAGGCTGTATCGACTATCGACAACTCAATCAACTCACCATCAAGAACAAGTACCCTTTGCCCAGAGTCGATGAACTGTTCGACCAAATATCAGGAGCTCAATATTTCTCCAAGATCGATCTTCGATCTGGCTACCACCAAATGAGGATCAAGAGGAGGACGATCTTCAAGACGGTATTCAGGAGCAGTATGGACATTATGAATTCGTTGTTATGCCTTTTGGGCTAACCAATGCTCCTGCAGCCTTTATGCAACTCATTAACAGCATATATCGCCCTACCTCGACAAGTTCTGGTCGTCTTTATCGACGACATCCTCATATACTCCAAGACCAAGGAAGAGCATGAAGAACACCTGAAGACAACACTACAAGTTTTGCGAGACAAAAGCTATACGCAAAGCTTAGCAAGTGTGAATTCTGGCTCGAAGAAGTATCCTTCTTGGGCCATGTCATCTCAAAGGACGGCATCTCCGTTGATCCCTCCAAGTTAAGCTGTACTCAACTGGGAGAGACCAACCAATGTCACCGAAATCAGAAGTTCCTAGGACTGGCTGGCTATTACAGGCGGTTCATCAAGGACTTCTGAAGATCGTCGTTCCTCTCACACTCTGACACGAAAGGAGAATCCATACTCCTGGAGTAAAGAGTGTGAGAAGTTTCCAAACCCTCAAGACTGTCTTACCTCACACCTGTTCTCACTCTGCCAATAGAGGGAGAAGTTTCTCTGTCTACACCCGATGCCTCAGAATCGGGCTAGGTTGTGTACTCATGCAAATGGAGAGTCATCGCCTATTCTTCAAGACAACTGAAGACACATGAAGTCAACTACCATGTACATGATCTCGAGCTGGCTGC
>CM024756.1:106525240-106632778 GCA_014218235.1 Colocasia esculenta
TTCTACAGAAGCTACAAATAGACGTCCACATACCTCGCCGCCTATTTGAACCGTCAATGGGTTGACATCTGGACTCTTGCCGTCAAGTTCAACGACAAACGTCCACATCGCTGGACGCTAAAATCAAGTCAACGGCTAGCCCCTAGCCGTCAACCCCAAGTCAACGGCAACATCCATTGTCGTCAACCACATCCGAACCTCTACAGATCCAATAAGGATTGCTAAGACCCGAGACCTTACAACAGCAGCCAGCTCGAGATCATGTACATGGTAGTTGACTTCATGTGTCTTCAGTTGTCTTGAAGAATAGGCGATGACTCTCCATTTGCATGAGTACACAACCTAGCCCGATTCTGAGGCATCGGGTGTAGACAGAGAAACTTCTCCCTCTATTGGCAGAGTGAGAACAGGTGTGAGGTAAGACAGTCTTGAGGGTTTGGAAACTTCTCACACTCTTTACTCCAGGAGTATGGATTCTCCTTTCGTGTCAGAGTGTGAGAGGAACGACGATCTTCAGAAGTCCTTGATGAACCGCCTGTAATAGCCAGCCAGTCCTAGGAACTTCTGATTTCGGTGACATTGGTTGGTCTCTCCCAGTTGAGTACAGCTTAACTTGGAGGGATCAACGGAGATGCCGTCCTTTGAGATGACATGGCCCAAGAAGGATACTTCTTCGAGCCAGAATTCACACTTGCTAAGCTTTGCGTATAGCTTTTGTCTCGCAAAACTTGTAGTGTTGTCTTCAGGTGTTCTTCATGCTCTTCCTTGGTCTTGGAGTATATGAGGATGTCGTCGATAAAGACGACCAGAACTTGTCGAGGTAGGGCGATATATGCTGTTAATGAGTTGCATAAAGGCTGCAGGAGCATTGGTTAGCCCAAAAGGCATAACAACGAATTCATAATGTCCATACTGCTCCTGAATACCGTCTTGAAGATCGTCCTCCTCTTGATCCTCATTTGGTGGTAGCCAGATCGAAGATCGATCTTGGAGAAATATTGAGCTCCTGATATTTGGTCGAACAGTTCATCGACTCTGGGCAAAGGGTACTTGTTCTTGATGGTGAGTTGATTGAGTTGTCGATAGTCGATACAGCCTCATCGATCCATCTTTCTTATTTACGAATAGCACAGGTGCTCCCAATGGGGAAGTACTTGGTCTGATAAACCCCTTTTCTAGTAGCTCCATCAGTTGCACCTTCAATTCCTTCAGCTCGACAGGTGATATCCGGTACGGTTGACGCGATACCGGTGCAGCTCCAGGAATCAGCTCAATGGTGAAGTTGACATCTCGTTCAGGGGGAATCCCTGGCAGGTCTTCGGGGAATACATCTGGGTAGTCCTGTACTATATGTATGTCTTCTATCTTGGAACCCTTCTTTTCCACTACTACGGCTGCTAGGACAGCAATACAACCTTCCTCATCATGTTGTGGGCTTTTATGGCGGAGACTAGAGACATCCGTCTCTTATGTCTAATCCCAGAGAATGCCAATATAGGGAAGTCACTAAAGGTAACCTTCCTTTCTTACAATCGACACTTTCCCCATATGCAGACAACCAGTCGGCTCCCAAAATTACATCATAGCCTTCCATGGACATACACACCAGGTCGGCCTTTAGGTTATGGTTTCCGATCATTACATCGGTAGAGGGAAAGTATTTGTTCAATTTCTCCTTTCCCTAGTGGCGTTGTGACAGAGAACTCACAACCCATGGATATAGGTTTAGCATTCATAGTATCAGCAAAGTTTTGAGATATAAATAAATGAGTGGCTCCAGTATAAAATAAACAAATGCTGATAATGAGAAAACTTGAGTGGTACCTTCTACCACGCCACCTCCATAGCAGGTCCCTCATCATGCAGGGCTTGCAGTCGGCCTGTTTCTTAGGCGCATTAGGGTGCCTTTCATTCTCTTTCAGTAGCGGGCACTCGGGGATGCGGTGCTCGCGACTTCCGCAGCACAGACACGCGCGGCTTTCCTCCAGCATTCATCAGCCGTGTGTCCAGGCTTGTCACAGTGTTTACAGTGGCTCTTTGTTGGAGTGTTGGGTACAAAAACCTTGGGTTTCCTTTCTTGGCTAGATCCCTCCGTGATGTTGAAGGGACGCTTCTTGCCATTGTTCGGCTTAGCAGATGATTGGCCAGAGGTGAATTCCTTTTTCACAAACTTTCCTTTGATACGGTCGGTGAAGTCTGTAGCATCTTCTAGAAGTGAGCCCTCTTTACCATCTCGGCGTAGGTCTGGATGTCGAGAGGTGCCAGTTGGGTAATGTATTGAGGCTTAAGGCCATGAGGATAAGCTTAGCCTTCATTCTCTCGGTGTTTACCAAGTGCTCAGCATACCTTGCCAGTCTAGAGAACTGGGCTTCATATTCGGCCACAGTCAAGCTCCGCTGTTTAAGAGCAGTGTATTCCGCAACCTTCCTTTCTTAAACACGCTCGGAGAAGTATTTGGAGTTGAATGCTTCTTTAAACTCGTTCCAGATGAATTGCCCATTCTCTCTAGTAGCTTCCACTGACTCCCACCAAGCACGGGCGTCCTTCTCCAGTTGGAACGCAGCTAGTAGCAGCTTGTCTCCTGCTGCACATTGCATGTGACATAAATATTCTTTCCGTCTCTTGGAGCCAGTGCTCAGCTTCATCCGGATCCGTGGATCCGCTGAACCTAGGTGGGTTCAGACTTCTGAAGTTGCGATGCAGGTCGCCTGCACACGATTGCCACCTCCTTGAGTAGCTTGCACAATGGTGCGTGTCAGTTCTTGGATGGTTTGTTGCATGCCCCTCATTTGAGCACGTTCAGCCGTCATCTTGATTGCTTAGTTCCTACAAAATAATTATTGTCATGATATCGATGTGGAATTTAATTGTGCGTGTGTGAGTTTATTTTAGCTAGTTACCCTTGGCTCTAACCTCAACTCACATAGGTGGATAATTGACTCTAGTCGAGGCAGGTTAACCTAGATCATCCTATACTTAAGAATAACCTAGGCTCTGATACCACAAAAATGTCACACCCCGACACGAAATATCGGAACGCGAGGCAGTTGCAAGTAAAGGGTATAGAGTGAGTACTAGACATCAAACCATTGCACAGTGAATAATACTAAAGCGAATTCATTTCATTAATAACTTTCCAATGTCTAGTTACAACCACTAATATCAGAGCCAATCTATAGGGCCCAATTACATTGAAATTAAGCAAAAGACTAAACTTCAAACCTAACTACTACAACGCTAAATATAGCAATAGGACACTAGGGTACTCATGACATCACTCCAGGTCGTTCCCGTCTCTTGAGTGTATGGTTCATCCTCGGTCTCACCTGAGAACACAACGACAAATAACGCAGGGTGAGCGAACATCGCCCAGTAGGACTTAAATCTCATGCTCAAGCAGGCTTTAAGTAATTAATGCATTAAAGGCAGAGTAACTAATGATAGAACGGAAGAGAGAGTCAATTAAAAATATAGCAGGATAGTACGTGAATGAAATAGCAAGACTTTCCAAATATAGACTTCCAAAAATAGCACAAGTGTCGGGAATAGCACAATAATAGCAAGATAGCCAAGAAGTCAAGTATAGCAAGATGGCCATAGTACAAATAGCACAACGAGTATAGCATAGCACTTTGTTGTCAATGGACAACGAGAGAACATAGCACTTTTGATTGTCATTTAGATAGTCAAGATAGATAGCACTTGAGTGTAATGCCAAACACTCTGATCATTTAACTCCCATGGGCACTAGCACTTTCGGGCGCACATCCCAGGACCAGATCGGGCCCTTTATATATTGCCAAGCATTGGTTATATTGTTTATCTTTAGACAATCAGTCAATGGCCAATATAGAGTACCAAGAAGTAGATGAGAGCACTAGATGAATAGACGAGATAGTAGAGTGAACGTGAATAGATGAGCGAGTAGAGTATAGATGAGAGTTAGTGGACCTTGCATGAAACGTCGAGTAACGAGCGATAGTAACAGTTGCACAACACGCGCACATGGTGTTGGCAGTCAGGCGGAACTCACGACCTTCCACTGGCCATGTTAAGCACAGGTCCAGAGGTCCGGCGTGATTCAAGACGAGAGTGAATTTTAATAGCCGTTTGGACCATATGATCCCTAAAGGGGTAATAGGTGTTAGGGTACAACCGGCTCGTCGACCATGTGGGAATCCATGGACAGAGGAGACTTACGGAGGCCTTGAACAAAAGACTTACTAGTCCGACAGAAGGATTATCCGACGGAGAGTTCGTCCAAGTCAAGAAAGTGGTATATAGAAACAAGTGCTCGACGTTCTAGAGGAGTTTAGAACAGTGGAGCGTCGATATCGGTATTCCCAAAACATCGCGAGAAACAATAGACAAGTATATTAAAAATATGGTAATTAATTGCATAAATTACCAGATGTATTATGAAATAATTTCATGCCAATTATGCCATAATTGGATGGTTCAAAGTGTGTGTAAGTGTCATGAAAATTGTAGATAGAAAGATCATGTGCATGTATTTTAATCATACATAAATGTTTAATTTATAACAAGTGTTATTTCTGTATGTATGACTATAAACAAGAGTACAAACAGTGTAGATAATCAAGCATTGCTGAGACAGGGGGTTCTTGCAAAAACCAAGATCGCGACGTACCCTAATGAGGGTCGCGACGGGGTCAACTGAGATCGCGACAGGGTCTGGTACAGGGTCGACAGGGCTAGTCAGGTCGGGCAGCAGATCGCGACGACAGGCCCTGTCGCGATCAGATCGCGACAGAGGGCACTGTCGCGACGGCCCTTGTGAACGCGGCCTATCGGGCCGTCGCGTTCACAGGGTCTGCGCCCGAGTCCGACAGGGAAAGGACTTTACATTGGATTGCGGGCCAGAACTTACCCTATTTGACACCGGGTGATTCAGAAAATCACAACTAACTGTATAGTCAATGAAAAATCATGAAACTAGTTGCAAAACGACCTAGACATGCATGGGTACTTACAATAAATAGGATTGGAAAACAATCAGGGTTTAGACATGTTTTAACACGGGATTCATGATGAACATGAAACAGTACATAGTTGAGATCAACGATTAAATTCGCAAGATAGGATGAATCAAATTTAGGGCTTTTAGGGGCAAAAGATGCCTAACATGCATCAGTTCCTACAGTAAAAATCTCGTGACATGGGGTTGAGTATACAAGGAGATCAAGAATTAAGAAGAGGGTTCGGGGTCATGTAAGTTGCAGAACATGAAAAATCAAGAACGAAAGATATGCTCGATGGAAATTATGAAACCAAAGGGCTTTTGTTCCTGATAGATGAGACATCCTACAGAAAAGTTTCATGGTTTATGCTTGTGAGAATGCCTATTTGATCGTTTTCCTCTTCTAGGGTTAAGAGCTTGAAGAACTCGGGGAAGAACTTGAGAGATCCCTCTTCTCCATAAATTCTCCTCCTCTTTGCCTCTCCTCCTGGTCCAGGAACCTCTTGGCACGAGCTAGGGCCGGCCATGAGGGTTTAAGAGAAGTATTTAAGCTTCTCCCTATTCCCTTCCTAGTTTAAGCCTAACTCCTATTAAATTCCAAATTTCCTATTTCCTCTCCCTTTTTAAGCAAGAGATCTCCTATTGGGTTGGAGAGAGGGAATTTCGTGGCCAATCAATTGGGGTAGGTTTAGGAATCCATTCCTAATTCAAACTAGCTATTTAATGCATTAAATATCTCTTTTCTATTTTAGTAATATTTTAGTTACGAATTTTGGGTATTTCTCTATTATTCCCCTTTTAAATCTCTATTTTAGCCCACTCATTTCTAATGGGTCAATAAGCAAAGCCCATTACTCCTTTTCTTTTATGGGGTTTATTAATTCTCTCTTATTTGATTCCTAGTTGATTTAATACATCTTCCTTTTATTTGATTTTCTAATTAAATAATATAAATATTAAAAAAAATTCTTCCACAAATTAGGGTTGCTACATCTAGTCCTGGGAGGTGGCTTGAAAGTGCTAGTGCTCGCGGGAGTTAATGACCAGGTGTTTAACATTAGACTCAAGCGCTATCTATCTTGACTATCTATTGACAATCAAGTGCTATACCATACTCGACTCATTGTGCCATGTGCTATTGCATGCTTTTGTGATTCGTGCTATGGCCATCCTACTCTTTGGGCTATACTTGAAACATGTGCTATTTGAATCGTGCTATACTCTCACAACATTACTTGACTCTCTCTACCATTAGTTACTCTACTCTTTAATGCAATTAACGATTTAAAGCATGACTGTCTACAAGATATTAAGTCCTACTGAGCGGTATCGCTCACCCTGCATTAATTGTGATATATTTTCAGGTGAATATGATGATGAGGACCACACTTAGGAGGATGGGGACGAGCAAGTTCAAGAGTGACATGGATGTCATCCTGTTATTTTACAATTTAGTATAGTTAGTTTTATTTAAATGTGATGAAGTTCTCTGGGCCTATAGTTATTGCTCTGAACTAGTGAATGTAATAGATATGGTGGAATGATTAATGAAATACATTTGATTTAGTATTGCTCAATTGTCCAATGGATTGATGTTATTATCCGCTCTATACTCGTGCTATATTAACTTCCTCACTTTTCGATATTCCACGTTGGGGCGTGACAATGGAGTTGACTTTCCCTGGGTGGTATTGTATGGAAGAGTCTTTTAGGTACTCCAACCACCTCGCCATATAGGTAGTGTCGCCAAATATTTAAAGCAAACACCACTGCTGCTAATTCTAATCATCGATAGGATAATTAACATCATGTATCTTCAACTGTCTATAGGCATAAGCTATCACTTTACCTGACTGCATCACACACATCCCAACCCAATACTTGACGCATCTGTATACACCTTGAATCCTCCCCCTTAAGTGGGTAGGCCAAGGATGGGATTTGTAGTTAAGCATTCCTTTAAGGTACATAAGCTCTCACACAGTAGTCTATCAACACAAACATTCTCCTATCTAGTCAATCTAGTCAAAGGCCAACAATTTTGAAGAAGTCTTTAATAAATCTCCTATAGTAGCCTACCAATCCAAGGAAGCTTCTTACTTCTAACACATTAGTGGGTCTCTCCCTATTCAATAGAGCCTCAACTTTAGATAGATCAACTGCAATTCCATCTCTTGTGATCACATGCCCTAAGAAGGACACATCCTCTAACTAGAATTTACATTTACTTAGCTTGGCATATAGCTTGTTATCTCTTGACAAATGGAAAGCTATCTTCAAATGTTCTTCATGCTCTTCCTTTGTCTTAGAATAAATGAGGATGTCATTAATGAATACCACCACGAATTTGTCAAGATATGGTTGGTATACATCATTCATCAGCTACATAACAACTCCTGGAGCATTTATTATTGCAAAAGACATAACAACCAATTTATAATGCCCATACCTACTCTTGAAAGAAGGTCTTGTGAATATCCTCTTATGTAATCCTCAACTGGTGGTAGCTTGATCTAAGGTCAATCTTAGGGAAATTTAGCTCTAGAGATTTGATCAAATAGTTCATCAATTATCGGTAAGGGGGGTACTTGTTCTTGATTGTGAGTTGATTCAACTACCGATAATCGATACAAAATATCATTCGCCCATCCTTCTTCTCGATGAATAACATAGGTCTGCCGCATGGTGATGTGCTTGGCCTGATGAAACTCTTCTCTAGGAGTTCCATTAATTGTTCTTTGATTTCCTTTAGTTTTCTAGGGGACATTCTTTAGGGAGCTCTAGAGATATGAGCAGCTCTTGGAATTAATATAATAAAGAAATTGATTTCTCTTTCAAGGGAATACCAGGTAGCTTTTCTGGAACACATCTAAAAAAATCTCTAACCACCGCAATGTCCTCCATCTTCTCTTCTTTCTTCTCCACTATAATGGCAGCAAGAAATGCTACACATCCTTTCTTTATCATCCTATGGGCTTGTAGGTGCAAAGATGAGAGATAGATGTTACGGTTCAAGCACCAGAGCAAACAAGTTTTGGATGCTCTCTAAAGGGTACCCTACTCTTTCTACAATTACACACCATGTTGTGTCAACCAATCAACACTACTATTACGTCATAGTTTTCCATGGGCATGCAGACTAGATCAACAGACATGTTCTTCCCTTTGATGTCAACATTAGCGGAGGGAAAATACTGGTGGAGTTTCATTCTTTCCCAAGAGGTGTTGTGACTAGAAATTCACACCCCAAGGGTACGAGTTTTATAGATAAGGTATCAACAAACTCTTATGATATGAATGAATGTATGCTCCAGTATCAAATAAAACAAAACATGTGTAGAGAGTATTGTAAAGGTAACTTCCACTACACAACTTTCCTCTGCAACTTTAGGTTATATAATTGCTTTTAGCTTGCTTGCTTCCTTAGTTCTCCAGCTCGCTTGTCTTGTGGGGCTCTTTCTTGCAATCGAGGGCAGTCAGATATCTTATGGTCTTCACTGCCACAGCATAGACACACACCCTATCTCATCCAGCAGTCTTCCACCTTAAGCACTCCTTTGCCACAGTGTAATCTGTTTCCACTAAAAGGTGCAGCGACCACAATAGTCCTTCCGGCAATCTTCGGTTTCTTTTCCTAGGATGATCCCTCGCCCCCCATTATTCAACTTTTTCCTCCCCTCCAGAATCCTAGAATTCATTGGAGTGGTTACTTGTTCCTTCTTTGCCATGCGACCCTTGATTCGGTAGGTCAAGTCACTGGTGTATTCCAACAACTAAGCCTTCTTCACCAGTTCTCCATACGTCAGAATGTCTAGTAGGCTAGTGCAGTGATGTAGAGTAGCTTCAGCCTATGGAGAAACCTCTTAGCCTTCATCTTCTCGGTCAGCATGAGATGAGCGACATATCACGCCAGCCTTGAGAATTGAGCCTCATATTCTGCCATAGTCAGATTCTACTATTTTAGGGCTGCAAATTTCGACATCTTCCTCTCCTGGACTCTCTCAGAAAAGTACTTATCATTAAAGTGCTAGAAAAACTCTCTGAAAGTGGTTTGAGCTCCATCCAATGTGTCTTCTATTGCCTCCCACCATTCTCTGGTGTCCTTGACTGATAGGAAAGTTGCTACCATTACCTTTCATAGTCTGCGTATTCCATGACCCAAAAAATCCACTCGATCTCCTTGAGCTAGTTTCAACTTTGTCCAGATCAGTGGTTCGACAGAATCTTGGCTGGTTCAGGTTAAGGAAACTCTGATGAATGTTACTGGTACCATATTTTCCACCTTGAGTGCTTACAACAAGGCTTGGGTCACACCACTAATTTTTTAGTAGAATAAATTGGGAGACGTGACAATCGAGCAAGTTAGAAGTCATTGATGAATAACTAACATTAGTAGGCCCATAGTTCAATAATCAAAATCTTCTTCTTTAATTCTTTCTAACCAAATGATACAACACTAATGTCAAACCAAAACATATTCTTATTACCTACACAATCTTTCTCACCAATAAAGTCAAAATACATTAAGACGCTCGACTGACTATCACTCTAGTATAAGAACTCCAATGTTGTTCTAATGCTCTTCAATCTTGCCTATCCCTATATATCACCTTGAATTCCTTATTACCTGAAATGGATGTTGCAACTGAGTGAGCGAACACTTAGTAGGACTTAAATCTCTTGAATCGAGCAGGCTTTACATGAATTAACATTTTAAGGCATGCAAGTTATCTAAAGACACCATCACGATAACGAGAGCTCAAGTAGTAGTAACAAGTAAAGAGCGAGAGAATTTAACAAGTAACAAGATAGGACAATCATGAGCCTAGCATGAACAAGCAAGCAAACAAGAGCATGTCACAAATAAGGAGTACACGATTTGGCCATATCACGATCACGATGTCACAAGCACGATACACAAGTATATGATTTGTTTGTCGTAGACCTATTTAACATGATTAACATGATTTTTGGTGCAATACCATCACCATGGTCAAACAACCCATGTAGGTAAGTGATATTCGATTGCTCCTCCTAGAATCTGATTGGGCCCTATTGACACCTAGCATTATTAGTTCAACAGATCCGAAGATCCATATGATTTTGTCTAGACAATCATTTAATGGTCATGAGAATGCTATGGAGTAAGATGATATTTCTGTAAGAGAATAAGATGAGAACTTGTAATCCAAGAACCAATATGGGTTCTGTTTTACCAAACCACAAGAAACAATAGGGTCAAGACTAGATGACAGTTGCCAGAACAATCGATGCACAACTGGTTGATACATGTCGTATAGTTCTCCGACATAATAAAAATGGTTTCATGGGTTTTCATGGTACAACCAACTCGGCGACCTTGTGGAAATCCAACACAGTGGAGACATATGGATGTCTCACATGAAGATGTTCTAGTCTGACAGGAGGAATACCCAGTGGATAGTCTGCTAATCACGGAGGAGTGTTCATATCTATAACACGGTGAGTAAATAGCACACGAGGCGACGGTCTCAAGAAACGACAATACAAAAACAATGGGCGAGATCATATGTCATGACATGAGAGCATCAAGTTTACATTAGGAGATGATTAACTTGTTTTAAACAACTTGGTTATTAGATTATAGTGCATTAATGGATAACATTTGGGTACATTCAAGATTAACCAACGGTCCAGGACACAGTTTCTTAGAAATAGAGGTCATCAACCCACAAAATGAGAACACAACGATGTGTTTAGTTGCCTTAAAAATGCGACATTTCTAGGTGACGCGACCTGAACTAGACTCCAACTTTCTGGTTCAGTGCAAAGAACGTGACGTAGGTGAACACAACAAGGGGTTAATAAAGAACGTGACGAGGGTTAGCTAGAATGTGTCAGGCCATGGCTGACATGAAAAGGTTGTGTCATATCATTCCATCGTGTTATGAATGCAATAGAATAAAGCATTGTGACAAGACCTAGATCGCCACGTATCAGGCCGTTGCGATTATATGATCTTCATTTGATGCTAAGACAAAAACCAGTCTCCTTGGATTGCGAGTTGCCTTCCAAGGGGGCATGACGTAGTGCACTTCAAAGACAAAATGCACGACATATACTTGATGAAAAATAGTACAACTTGAAAGGATAGAAATTAGACTTGGAGGAGAATAATCAGTAATATGGAAGGGTGTCATCATGCTTTCAACAGAATATAGGGAAATCTTCAATGAAGAACATGATACATGACATAGTGAGCATGTATTAAGAAATTCGCACAGGATACACAATAGAAATTGGGGAAAATATATTCTTGTGTTCAAGATATCAAGAAGTATCTACAGTAGTTATGTCTCATCATGAAATAAAGAGAGTTCGAAGATCTAAGGAGAATATGAAGGGTCAGATGGACAATGCACATGGATCTTGTAGTGCAAAATATGAGTAAACAACATGATAAGAATTGGGAGAAATAAGTTCATGAGATTCCTGGCATCAAGAAGTACCTACAGGTTCATTTAATTAGATTAAACTCAAGAAAATGCCTACATTTTGGTTGTGTTTGTCTTCAAGGGTTTATTGCTTGCGATTTGGGGAAGAACGAGGAAGAAACTCCAATCCTCACCTCCTTCTCCTTCCCTCAGCCTTCTCCCTTGTAAAATCCTCCACAGCAGCAAGTTAGGTTGGCCACGGAAGGGTCTTGGGCTTTATTTAAAGGAATAGGCCATTAGGAGTCCTAATGAGACTCTACTTCCAAGTTACGAATTTTCTTTTTAATTCTTGCCTTTATTTGAGCCTCCAACAATGAATTCCAATAGAAGTTGGTCAAGAATTTGTCCTCCCATAATGGACTAGGGCTTCCTTTCATTTTAGTCCAAGTTTATGGCCTAATTGGGCTTAATAATCAATTAATTAACTCATAAGTGGGTATCTCAAATTAAATATTAATTTACTATTTTAGGCTCATTTAAGCCTCACACTAGGCCCAATAAACTTCTATTGGGTCCAATTGTCATGTTTGATTTAATGGCCTTCGGGGTTATGTACATGTGATAATGCATTTATGACTTTATCCGGTTTTTCGGCTCTTATAGTTTTGTTAGGAAAAACTTCTACAATTCATCACGATTTGTTTATCCATCATTGTAATATATTATTTTTTTCCACATGTGATAATTGATTTTCCATTTATTTGGGTTTTTAAAATCTCGGTTGCTACAATTGCATAATAGAACTGTCTATCTAAAGGGGTCGGTTGACATATCATCCTGTCAGGTCAATCGAGCCAGGTGAGTCATTTTGAAAGTTGAGATTTATCAACAATCACCAAATTGAAAATGTCATTGGTAATATCCAGGATCAAACATGCACTATAGCCTATCATAGAAGCACAATAGAGGAGGACATGATAGCATTCATCTCACAAACATAACCCAAATCCATTGATGAAGCTCTCAAAGATGAGTCATGGATATGTGCCATGCATGAAGAGTTGCTTCAATTAAAATGAATAATGTTTGGAACCATTCAATAATAGCGACTAAATGGATTTTCAGAAATAAGTTGAATGAGGATGGAAAGGTCTTTAGAAATAAAGCTCCTTTGGCTGCTAAAGGGTACAATCAAGAGTTCATTGTAGATTTTGAGGGATCTTTTGCCTCTATAGCTAGGCTAGATACTGTAAGAATCTTATTATCATTTGTATATTCTAGCAAATTTAAATTATTTCAAATAGATGTGTAGATTGTCTTTCTAAATGGTTACACTAAGGAAGATGCTTATGTTGAACAACCCCTAGATTTGAAGATCATGCATATCCTAACCTTATTTTCAAGCTCCACAAAGAATTATATGGCTTAAAATAGGTATCTCAAGCATGTTATGATAGATTGAGCATTTTTTACTTGATAGGAACTACTCAAGAGCACTACAAGAAAACTAATATATAGGGGCATTTTTTGGAGACATTTCATGAAAATGCCTCAATTATTTCATAAATAGGGGCACTTTTTCTCGAGGCATTTAATAAATGTCTTTATATGATTGATCATATTTTTCTTTATTTTTTAGTTTTCTAAAAGTGCCCCTAAACTGTTCCTAAATTTCGCGGGGGGAGGGGAATTTTGGTTCCCGCGACGGAGAAGGCTGTCTAACTGCCTCCTTGCCTCCCAATTGATCCCTGTTCTCGCGTGGACTCCTTCAAGCCTCCATCGACGCCGCATCATCTCCGGCCCTTGCTTCCTCCCTCCCTAACGCGGCATCGAAGAAGACGAAGAACCAGCGACTGTACACGGGGGTCTATTTCTCGCATGGACTCCTCCAACCTCCTTCAAGCCTCCGTCGACGCCGCATCATCTCCGGCCCCTTGCTTCCTCCCTCCCTCACGGCGGCATCAGAGAAGCCGAAGAACTAGTAGCTGTACACATCGTGAGAGGTCTGTTTCTCGCGTGGACTCCTCCAACCTCCTTCGAGCCTCCGTCGACGCCGCATCATCTCCGCCCCTTACTTCCTCCCTCCCTCACGGCGGCATCGGAGAAGCCAAAGAACCAGCGGCTGTACACATCGAGGGAGGTCTGTTTCTTGCGTGGACTCCTCCAACCTCCTTCAAGCCTCCGTCGACGCCGCATCATCTCCGGCCCCTTGCTTCCTCCCTCCCTCATGGCGACAGTATGTTTGACACCTTGTCTACAAGATTGATAAACGGGGCTGGAATGTGGTTGTCTCCAACCACTGAGGTTTGGGTGGATCACTTGTTTCAGGTCAAGTATCTTGGGGAAGATGGAGAAAGCACTGCTGTTGCTGGGGCTGCATCTATTTGCTCTCCTTGGGACTTGTGGTAAGCTTTGTGCTTTCCTGTCTTTTGAATAATCTATGTTAATAATTGAAAACAGATAAATCCAATCTATATTGTTTTAAATTTACCTTATGTATATCATTTATTTAATTTAGGCTTCAGGGAAGCAGACAAGTATGCATAGCCATGCAGCATACACCTGCATTTATTTTTATTTTCAGTTTCCTGGTTCATAAGTCAATCGCTTTAGTTTAGCTATCCTGTTCCAATATGAATTACCGCTATTGTTAACAGTAGTTACTAAGGACATTATGCCTCCCTCCTGCAGATGTGTGACATATTCCTCAACAACGGTCCTGTGCAGAAAATTTATGACAGAGCTCTTGCAATCGCTCTTAAAGATTACGCTAAATTGTGAGTCTCAAGTCCTTACCTAAAAGTCCAGCATTATGTTAGTGATCAATATAATAAAAATCTTCTGACCAAATTCATGAGTATCTTTATCAATCTCTCTCTCTCTCTCTCTCTCTCTCTCTTTATACAACTGCTTTATGACTTATCAACACTTACATGAAAGTAAACTGTGGGGTTCTACAATCTCCAGGAATCAGAATATATACTCAAAGCTTGTTGACTGGGAAGATGTAAGGAATGGATGAATGCGGAAAAATGTACTGAATTTTTTCTAACTATTTGGTTTGGGTCAGAGCATATTCCAAATTCACCGTGGACCCCTTACTAACGTTTGATGCTTCGAGCATCCTCCGATTAACTGAATTCAGTCCCTGGATAAAGAGGAATGGATGAATGCGGCTGCTATAAGAAAACATTCATCTTCTTCACCTGTTCAATTTTTCATCACTGCCCCTGTTCCTTCTCAGTTGCCAATGAACTATTAATAGTTGATCAACCCCTTCTAGGAGGCTACTCCTACTATAAACTTCCCTATAGCTTTAGTCCCAGAATTGTGGAAGATTAAAGGCAGAACTATAGGTTACAAAATGTTGCAATGTTACTTGGATAATTATTGTATTACATAGAAGAAAAATGAAATGTTTTTGCAGCATAAGCTGCTCTTGTAAATATCCTTTTGATATCGATGCATACATTATTACCTACCCCCCAAAAAAAGTCTGCATCTCTTTTATGATCCCATTTGTCACTTGTGTCATATTTCTTGTGTTTTGTGCCTGTATGTGTTGGGGTGGGGGGGACTAAGTTCTATACTAGTTGGCAAACCTCTAACACATGCTATTATTCATTTGCATGAGTTTGCAGATGTCAGGGAGCATTACCTACAATGGACACAGGTTGAATGAGTTTGTTCCTTAAAGGACGGAAGCCTATGTTAGCCAGCAAGACTCACATGTAGGAGAGTTGACTGTAAGGGAGACTCTTGAGTTTGCCAAGCAATGCCAAGGAGTTGGATTCAATTAGGGTAAAGCATGTAAATTAGTAGAATTCATTTTATATTCTATTACTGACAAAGTCTTGCTCCTATAGATATGCTACTAGAGCTTGCTAGAAGAGAAAAAATTGCTGGAATAAAGCCCGATGGAGTTCTTGATTTATTTATGAAGGTAACCATGCAGATCTACCTGAGCATTTGCTTTGAACCGAGCACTACTCCATGTGGGCATAGGTAGAGCCGAAACCTCTTGGATCCCCTTCTTTCTTTTGCAAAGGGTCTCTATAGACAGAACAAATTGCAAATTAATTTGTCTTTATCTATACAGTTTCAATTTAAAACGTTCATTGAGTAATCCATAGATAGATGCTAGATTTGTCATGACCAGTGCTTTGTAAACTTTTACATATGAAGCTGATGAATGTGTTTCATATAGGTCGAATCAGTTCTATACATATTCCCCTGAAAAATTTCGTTCTGCAACTGGGGTTGATCGGGATCAAAAACAGATCACTTTTGGGAGGACCAAAATGGATAACATGACCACATCTGGTCTACAAAACTGGTAGACACTGTGGGGTGTAATGTCAATTAATAATTGACCTGTGATCTTTTGGTAGCTAGTGAAGCTCTTTTCTTTGGGTGATTTGTGAGTATGATCGAGTAAATGCTAAAAAAAATTGCCTTTTGTAGACCAGATGTGTCCCATAATTAGGGTGTATTTTTATTATAAAAAAATTGCTTTGTGAACTTTGAGAGGTCAAAAGTTGTGCTGTCAGGTTTATGATTTAGCATTTTTCTGATACTTCCTTTCCTCCATGATGGAGATGGGCGGGACATATTTGCTGCACTGAAGAGAAGTCCTCCAGATCATAACACAGAGTCAGCAAAGGGTGATTGACAATCTTCGATGACCTACTAAATAATGATATTTCTTTGAAGATAACATAATCATGCTGACAGTTTTTTCAGGTTTTACCTTTATGACGTTAGTTGCATCCGCATGAGCAATAGCAAGGTTGTATGCTGCCATTTTTCTTCAGATGGCAAATTGTTGGCTAGTGGTGGACATGAAAAGAAGGTAAGACATATTAGCTTTTACGATAACCAATGGGCATCTTCCTCATGTGTTGCACAAAGAACTGATAATAGATGTTTTGGTTTCCTCTTTTTCTTCTTACGTAGTCATATATCTAAATTACCTGTCAATTTCAATTTTTTTTTGCCTATCTAATATTTTTCCTTGGCACCCAGAGTACTTGCTTTATACCCATGTGAAAGGCATCTGATGCTGTTTAATGACTTGATGTTCATGATAGTGCTGCAGTTCAGATAATGCATTAGGAGTTACTTCTTAGAGATTTTGTTTTTAGATCTCAATTATCATTCATGTTGCAGGCTATTATTTGGAACACGGACACATTGCAAACTCAAAGCTCTCCTGAAGAGCACAGTCTTCTCATTACTGACATTCGCTTTAGGCCAAATTCAACTCAGTTGGTGACATCTTCATTTGATAGAACTGTGAGACTGTGGAATGCAACTCAAGTATCCTTACATCTTATACCTCTTCTTATACCTTTGATTTTTTATCCTGTCAAGTTATTTTCTTCCCAAAGCTCAGGTTCCTCAACTGCCATTGTTTACTGTTTTAAACATTGTTAACCAACTTTATACTGGAGTTACCTGCAGAATTGCCATGCACATGGTAGCTGTTGGGTGTCAAAGGCTTTTGATCTTTTTCATTCCTTAATTGCCATATAATGTGTTTGCTTTGAGCTCTCATGAGAAGTTTTGAATGGGCATGGTGTAGTTGTGTATGTTTTGTCACAGTTTGTTAGAGGAGATGTGCAACTTGTTATTTTATTCCATATATAATTCTGTTAAAAATTGAATTGCATGAGAATGTGTCTTGGATTTTCATTTGCATGTGTACCCTTCAGGCATGAATTATCACATATACCCTTATCACTGTTGCCTTTAACAAATTGTTGAGATCCATTAAGGAAAGATGAAGAAGAAGATGGAATATCTCAGAGCTTGCCAATCTAAAATCTGTGATTTCAGAAATTTTTTTGGATTAAGTTTTGGCATAGCTTCCGTTGTTTTTGCATTGTTTCTTTCTCTTATTTTTTCTACCTGTGACTTGATATATTCAGTTTTCTGAACTGTCTTTATGGCTGTTTATTGATCTGGCACTTCTTTCTATATTTGATATACAAGGCCTTAATGTTTATTCTGTGGTAAGCTTCTATTTGTATGGCATGTTTCTTGGAGCACATTTTCCATTATGCATGATCAATGCACATTGATCTAAAATCATTCGTGGTTGGGTAATTAGTTTGGTTGGAGTATGCATAGATTCCTAACTGGAAATAGTGACATAACGGTCATAATGATAAGAAGGCAAACAATAATGACAATAGTGTGGAAACAATGTCATTGAAAATGATAGTTGTTTTGCATGTGGACCTGGGCATGTCTAAAATAGTAGCATAACATAGGTTATCAATATCTTGCTCTATATTCATCCTCATGAATGTTGTGATTTCATTAATAAAAGTTACTTGTATTTTATGCTTTTTTGTCAATTGTATGATATATTAATAATTGTACTATGATGTGCTTCCATTAAAAAGCTCAATAATGATGAATCACAATCTTTTATTGCCTTGATGGAAATCTTTGAGCATGCTGTTTTGCTATGCATCTGTTAGTCATCTTATATGTTTCAGATTTTACTGTTCTTGTACATGGCAAGAATTAATGTTTAGTTTGTTGCAATGCATGGTACCATGAGGAAGGGAAACTGAACACCAATTTCCGACCACCTGATTGATGTACTTTTTTTTGCAGCCACATTTTTCCGATCACCTGATTGATGGACACAATGCCCCAGTGATGTCCCTGGATTTCCATCCTAAAAAGTCAGATCTTTTCTGTTCTTTTGACAGATTCAGCAAGCATCTATGGAAGCTTGAAAGTTTATGTGAATTGTAGCATGGTCAGCTGCACTTTGAGTTCTGACAATGTGTTAAGACACATAAGGTATTTGGGAGACTTTTTGTGTTATCTACTTCTATTTAATAGCTTACTAGTTGTTTCATCACATTCAAGTCTAGATGTCTAATTGAAGCATATTTAGTGATCAATGTTGTCTTTAAAATATGATGCAGGAAATAACATCTAAAACTGATGTGTCATTGTAAGCGACCATTGATGTATGGCGTTCATGGATATAAGGAGTAGAAGAAGTAGCTACAGGAGGCAATAAGAAAAGCTCTCTTTTGAGGATGACTCAGAATCACCTAGCATGGGAGATGTATATAGAGCCCGACAATCTTTTTTGTATATGACTTGTATATGCACATTATTATCTAGTAGGTCAAGTGAATGTATGGACACTTTGTATAAATAAAGTTTGACATATATTGGTTAATTTTTGTGCCATGTTCCAAGCTAAAATGTCAAAGGGTATGGCATGCAACTGTGGATGTTTGTTTTAAAATAGGTTTTGGCCTGTTATCAAATGAAATATAATTTACTCTTTATCTGAAGTTTAGGGGCATTTGTTATCACTAAAAAATGAGCAAAAATGCCTCAAGACCTATATATAGAGGCACTTCAATCAAATAAATGCCTTTATTGAGAACAAATTGTATGTGAAAAATGTCTCCATTTGTATTTGTTATATTGGGAAGAAGTGCCCCTAATGTTTCATATTTGGGGCATTTATAGACCATCAATGCTTCTATAGTCAAAATTATAGGGGCATTTTACTAATGAAGTGCCTCTATTATTAATAATCAGTGGCACTTAAAAATGTCCCTATAAGAACTTTTGGGGGCATTTACAAGGAAGTGCCCCAAAAGTCTTTTGGGACACGGCTTCTTGAAGCACTTTGAGAAGTGCCCCTAAATATATTAGAAATGCCCCAAATATTTATAGAGGCATTTGGTACTGTATATAGAGGCATTTATTAAATGCCCCTAAAGGCCATTTTCTTGTAGTGTAGCTAGAGATAAGGTTGATCAAACAATCTTTACTAAATGTGTTAACAATCACATTTTGGTGATCCGAGTATATGTCTATGGCATTATATTTACATCAACAAATTTATATTGTGTTGAGTTTGCCAATCTTATGCAAAATGAATTTGAAATGAGTTTGACGGATGAACTCCAATTAAAACAAAGGCGATATTCAAAACTGTAATAACTACCATGGAATTAAGTTTATGAGCCACACTATGAAACTTTGGGAAAGAGTAATCGAGAAGCGAATTGTGATGTATGACTACTGTGTCAGAAAATCAGTTTGGTTTTATGCCAAGTAGATCTACTGCAAAAGCTATTTTCTTATTACAGTAGTTAATGGAGAAGTATAGAGAGATAAGAAGAGATTTTATATGGTTTTCTTGATTTGGAGAAGGCATATGATCGAGTACCGAGAGATTTGATTTGGTGGACATTAACAAAGAAGGGAGTTTCTCAAGGATATGTTGACTTAATCTAGGATATGTACGAGGGTGCCACTACTAGTGTGAGAACTATTGTTGGAGAGACTTGTGAATTTTTTGTCACAGTAGGTTTGCATCAAGGTTCTGCTCTAAGCCCGTATCTCTTGCTTTAGTTATAGACAAGGTAACTAAGCAATTGCATGATGATATCCCTTGGTGTATGTTATTTATGGATGATATTGTCTTAATTGATGAGAGTATTGATGGTTTAATGCTAAGCTAGAAAGTTGGAGGCATGCCTTGGAATCTAAAGGTTCTAAAATCAATAGGAGTAAGTCAGAGTTTATGCATTGTAATTATAATAATGAGAGCGTGTTATAGGAAGATATGGTTCAAATTGATGGACAAGGCATTCCTAAGAGTATTAGCTTTTGATACTTAGGGTCTATCATCCAAGAGAATGGGGAGATTTATGATGATGTGGCACACATGATTAAGGTAGGTTAGAAAAAATGGGGAAGTGCATCAGGAGACCTCTGCGATCGTCGCATACTAGTGAAATTTAAAGGAAAGTTTTATAGAATGGCAGTAAGACCTGCTTTGTTATATGGTAACGAGTGTTGGGCAGTGCGAAATGAATACATTAACAAAATGTGTGTGGTGGAGATGAGGATGCTGAGATGGATGTGTGGTAAGACTAGGAAAGATAAGATTAGGAATGAGCATTTCTGTGAGGATTTGGGGATAGCTCCATTGATAGAAAAATGAGAGAAAATAGACTTAGATGGTTTGGACACATGCACCATCACCTTAACTCAGCACCAGTTAAAAGATGTGACAAAATCTTAGTGGATACCAATAAAAGAGCTAGGGGAAGACCTAAAATGAGATGATGCGATGTTATTAGAAAAGATTTAGAATTCTTGAGTTTAAACACGACTATGGCACTTGATAGAATTTGTGGCGGAAAAGAAATCATGTAGCTGACCCCATTAATGGGATAATACTCTAATGATGATGATGTAGGTCAAACAAATGGAGAATGGAATTTTTATCAATCAAGCAAAATATAACTTGGAGCTCTTGAAGAAGTTTAATTTTGATTGAGCCAACCATTGTCTACCTCGATGGGAACTAATGTCAAGAATGATGCAGATGAAAGGGGTAAGATAGTAGATGTTCAACTATATAGAGGTATGATTAGATCCCTGTTGTATCTCACTACATGTAGGCCTGATATATAATACATGTGTCTATGTGCTCGATTTAGGCTAGTTTGAGGGAATCTCATTTACTTGGAGTGAAAAAAATCTTTAGATATCTTGTTGGCACATATGACATGGGTTTGTGTTATCTAGCTACATGTAAATTTGAATTGATTTCATACTCAGATGCAAATTATGTCGGTTGTCAATTAGATAGGAAGAGTACAAGTGGTTATTGCTAATACTTAGGTGGGTGCATGATTTCTTGGGCATCCAAGAAACAACATTCAGTTGCACTCTCACCAGTAGAAGTTGAGTATGTTTTTGGATCGCTTGTAGGAGGTGAACAGATCTAGAAGCGGGGTGGGGGTGTGGGGTGGGGGGAGGGGGGTTTGAATAGATTGACACCAATTGTAGCAGAAACTTAGAAAATTTAGAAATTACCTTCAGATTAAAACTATTCAATCAAAATCTTATAGATCTGATGAACTTATATGAGTGAAGTGTTTAGTGTAGATGTGTAGTCAAAATCCCTATGCACTATAATTAAACCATAGGCAAATGGGATTTTTAGGTGGTTCAGACTACACATAAGTGTATCCTACATCCACCCCTCAACAGAAGGATAAACCACACACTATCTCAAACTAAGACACAAACAACACACAAGAATTCTAAGGCTCAGTCCACACACACAAGGTAGAAAATCAACCTAATAGAGATGACACCCTCCAGCTAAGGTATGATCTCACACACACACACAATGACGAACACATGGTCTGCATGGCACACACACTACTTAGAAATCAGTTAGTGTACAAAACAACACAGATCGCACCACACACTCATATGAGATGAGAATCCCCAATCCAATAGAAATTGAAGTTTGGAAGAATGGATTATGTCCTTGACTAGAGAAGCCTACAGGAAACTGGGATTGATGGCACTTCACTGCTTCTACTTTAGAAGTCATCTCTACTTCAGATCTCAATCTATTGCTTACCGCTGAATAGATACAATCTCCTCTAGATGCTCCCTTGGCACTCCCCTTAGCTTTCCATTGGCTCTGTCATAGCCCTTTCTAGACTCTCTTTGGACACTAGTGCTGTTGCCTACTACTCTTTGTGGCTAGGTCCTCTGCTCCTAGAAAATCATCTTCTTCATCTTTTCTCTACACTTTTGGGTGTTGATGCTCTCTGCGGCTCTTTCTGGGTGCTTCTGCTCTACTTGTGGCCACTATTACTCTTCTGGCCTCTTCTAGGTGCTAAAGATGCGGCATGTTCCAGTTGGGAGATTAGGGTATATTGTAGCCCATCACACACTCTCTCACCACCTTGGGACACATGCACAATAAACCTAGGGTTTTCCATGCATCTAAAGTGACACATGCTTCTTTTGCCGTATACAAAATTATTAATTTTAATAAATCATTCATGGTAAAAGGATGGCTAACAATCGATATGAATAAGATCAACTAATCGATTGTGAACAATAGTATCCAATCAATGAAGCTAACCAATTGATTGTTGAATAGATGGTAGCCAATCGATTACTGAACAAAAAATGACCAATCGATATAAAGTTAAGGCAATTGATTACTGAACAAAAAATAGCTAATTGATATGAGACATAGGCATTTGATTGGAGAACAAATTGGACTACGGCTATCAATTGGAGAACAAATAACATTAGAAGCCTTAAGTCACCAATTGATTGGTTTGATCATTTCCGGCGACCGCTCATCGGAATTCGGTCAACCCATATACATCATCTATCAACAATTAACCTTGGTCTATTGACCATACTATTGCAATATTCCTTCTAGTAAGTTTGATTTTTGGTAGAATCTGCCATCTGTTGACACTTAGACAGTCGTTGGTCGACCATTACTATGAACATAATTATTCTAGAAGCTTGTGTTCTACTAGAATCTTACATCTGTCAATACTTGGTTGTTGGCTTTTCGACCTGCATGGAATTTGTGCAAGATTGTCAGTATGTTTAAGTTATTTCACATTTTAACACTGTTGGCCCAGTTGGTTTGGCAGCAAGGATAGCCTAGTGGGTGGAGGAGTGAATAGGATAGCTACAAAAATCTGAAATCTAAAGAACAAAATCACCACTTGAAAAACATTGGTTAGTTAAGAAAGTGTGTGCAATGGAAACTAAAAGCGTGTAATGGAATTTAAACAAACCCACCAAGAACACAAAGATTTATCTTGGTTCAACCCTTCTGAAAGGAATTCCTATGTCCAGTCCCCAAGCAAACTCTTGGGATTTCACTAACCACCAAGTAACCTTGCTCTTCCCTTAAACAATGGGCATACAACACCAGCCCCTGCTGGTCTCTTCTCTTTCTGGGCAAGAAGGTAGCCTACCATTTCACCTCAGCCAGGTGCTTCTTTTACAAGATCAGAAGCAACTCACTGGTACATACCCCAGCACTTCTTCCCTTCAAAAGGGACAGGTCTTCCCTTCTGTAAAGGGGAACACTTGCGTAACAAGCCTTCTCTTCAAATGAAGAGGCACACTTCTAAACATAGAAGCTAGGACCCAAGCCCCTAGATCAAGCTGAAGATAAATAATGAAATGCTTGATCTGAGACTAAGCTTGAGAAGGAAAGAGTTTACAAGAATAACTCTCTTAGGCAGACCCCCAAATTCTCTGTCACAAAATACATAAGAATTACACACAGAAAGAATGGACAAAAAGAGAAAGGCTTGAAAGCTTCTGAAGATTTTTGCTTAAGGCTCCTTCTTTCTTGAATGGGCTTGAGCTCTTTCTCTCTTGCTTTGAGTGTGTATGGAGTTGAGTGCTCACTAGATGTACACTCCTTGAAAGATCTTCAGCTTTTCTCACATGTTATTTCTTCAGCCTTTGCTTCAGCCATTTTATGGAGCAGCTTGAAGAGATCCCTTGGCAGATGGCCGTTGAAGTTTCTTATCCTCTTCTTCTTCTTCTGCTCTCATTCTGTTGGGTCTAAAAAATGTCTTGTGTCTACTGGCTACTTGAAATGGAGGAAGATATTCTAGTTGGTGCATGCTTCAAAGAGTGCTAGCAACAGGTCCAAGGTGTTGACTATGAGTGGAATAGGTCTCAGGCAAATAGAAACATGTTAGACTGGAGATGTCTTTTGTCAGATGGCCCACACCTCTTTTGTGCAGAGGTCCATAATTTTTGATGACATCCAGATATGTTAGGAAAGTTCCTTTTTGTTTCTTTGCAAGAAGGATGAATCCTATGAGACATCAAAAAGGTAACTTTTTCCAGAGAAATGATAAGTAAGCATATCAAGTGCATTGAAATTTCATTTGGCGCCAAAGACATTATGAACTATTTGAAAGCCAATCGATGTGAGTCATAATAGCAATTGATATGAAATGATGTTTATAACACTAATCATTATATTACAACAGTAATCAATGTGAAATATGGAAGCAATCGATGTCTTAAAGATAATCGATGTTTAAATATAACAACAATCAATGTTTAGTTAAAAGACAATCGATGTTCAAGTTTAACATCAATCAATGTTTAAGTCAAAATACAATCGATGTTATGAAGACAATCGATGTTTAAAGACAATCGATGTTTATAAAGACAATCGATATTGATGAAGGCAATCGATGTTAAGATGTTCAACAATCAGTATGACAATTCTACTAAATAGAATACAACGTGGTCGGTCGAAGTAGACTTCTTCGACTGGCCAAGATATAATGTAGTCAGTCGAAATGAAGCTTCGAATATGACGAAGTGTAACTTCAGATATGACGAAGTAAACTTTGGATGAACAAAAATTAACATTGTCGATCGAAGCTAAACACACGGTCAGTCGAAGTGAACTTTGTATATGGCTTTGGATATGATGAAGTTAACTTTGTACATGACAAAGTGAACTTCAGATATGACGAAGTGAGACTTCAACTGATCAAGACAAAAACAAGCATGACTAAGTGCCAGCTTCGGATATGACGAAGTGGACTTTGGATATGACGAAGTTAGCTTCGTATATGATGAATTAAGCTTGACTAAACATGATAAAAACATGCATAATGAAGTTGACGCTTCTAATATGACGAAGTTACAGATGATGGAAATTATAATAATCATGTTAGAAAATGATATTGAATATATTAATGATATTATGATAATCATGAGTTTTCTTGTCACCAAAATAAAAGGATAAAAATATAAGAGTGGTTCGAAAAAAACAACTCAAATATAGTCCAATATATTACAACATTTATATCATCATCATGAGTGTTTAAGCATGGTCACACGAATGTGTATTTGTGAGTTAGTTTTGCTCATGTGAAATAGAGTCCAATTTTCTAGAATACAAGATTATGAGAATAATTTTGTTGTTTGTTTACACAGTTATCATTTTTCAACATGCATGAATGTTTGGTCATCTTGAAGACAATAATAATGGATGAGAGTGTTAAGTCAAGTCAACATCAAAAGAGTGTCATCATCAAGACAATGAGCAATGACAATGGTTATCAAAAGAGTGTGAGCATCAAATAATGAGCAATGACAATGGTTGTTTACACAACCATAGCTCAACATATGTTGCAGTAGGGAGGTGTGGAGCCCAAGTGTTGTTGGTCAAACATTAACTCCGTAATTATAAATGTTGACATTGGATGTGTGCCCATCCTTTGTGACAACAATAATGCTATCAATTTCGTCAAAAACCCTATCCAACACTCTAGGATAAAGCATACAGAAATAAGGCACCACTTTTTGAGAGTATAAGTGGCTAAGAAGAACTTTAACCTTTATTTTATTGACATAAATAAACATATTGCAAATATTTTCATTAAGCAACACTCAGTGAAGATAGATTCACTTAGGAAGAGAATTGAGTTGATGTAAATTAAAATAAATTTGTTAGATAAACAATTTGTTTTGGTGTTTTTAGCATCTTCTCTTCTAGATTAGAGTCATATGTTAAGGGGAGTGAAATAATGGTACATTATGTCTCTCTTTTTGGATACATATGATAGTATTAGAAACAAGAGTAAGGTTGATTTGAATAACTACTCTATCAACAAAACCTTCTATTGTGTAAACCTCTTCTTATCTGTTGGATTGGGATGGAGCTTTAGAAGTCCTAGAGGGAGGTGAATAGGACTTCTTGTACTTTAAAAATTTATCTGAAAATAGATAACACTAGATAGTAATGTTAGCTCTTAGTGTAGTGTATGTGAAACAAGTGAAAAGCTTGGCGGAATCAATCACACAAAGTGCATAGTGATTTATCCTGGTTTGACCATTCCAAATGGAAGTCCTACATCCAGTCCCCAAGAATGCCAAGAACACTTGACCTTCTCTCAACCTAAGTGGTATTACAACCCACTTGCTAACAAGCAAGTCTACCCTTCAAAGAGGGGTACTACAGGGAACAAACCCCCTGCTGGTTTCTTACACAGAAATAAACACAGTGTGTCTGCTCAGAAGAATGATCAAACACAGAAGTTCAGAAAGAGATTACAAATGAAATTGAAAGCTCTAACTCTTTCTGAGTCAAAGAGGGTGGACTGAGATGAAAAACCACAATAGCAAAAAGCCACCCAAAGAGAAAGACTTCTAAATGTAAGAGAGTTTGAAAGATGAGGTTTGAAGTAGGCTCTCTTCAGATCTTGAGCTCTTTTCTCTTTTCTTGCTGAGTGTTGAATGTGGTCGTGTATTTGCTTTCTGTGTATTGCAATGAAACTTGCATCTCTTGAAATTCAAACTTCAGCTATATATGCTCTTCTGAAATTTTTCATTTGAAAGCAACCGTTTGAAAATATCCATTTGAATTTGTACGTTGGGTCTTGAGACTTGAGACAGCTGAGATGGGATCATCAGAAGGCAAGTCTTCTGTCTTTTAAGTCTCAACGACTTCAGGCTATGCTGATAGCTGCATGGCTTCTCTTCATATATTTTCTCCTGAATTTCTGCAAACACCATGCCAAGTCTTTTCCTTTTTTTCGGTTTTTTTTTTTAATTAAAATCGGTCCTCAACATCTTAATCTAAGAGAGTGCACCCTCCCCCAGAGGGGGAGAGTGTCCTCACTCCACCGGAGAAGCACCTGGGCCGTGTTATATAATAATGAAGTTGTAGTACACCAAGATAACCCGGTCAAGATAATCTAACATGAAATAGACAGGTTTTATCTAAAACAACAGGACCTTTACAACTATAGGGGACGTAGCTAGACCCCAAAAGACCTTTACAACCTCTTTTCGTGGTTAGTTTTGAGAGATATAAAATAATGTAAGAAGGTAAGGGACAGGTAGTGGCTTAACAGATATCTATCAATTTCAGACAGACAGTCTGTCTTCGAACAGTACAGGGGTTGGTAAGCATTCAAGAGGAATGGACACCTATTTGGCGCACAGTATAGCTGCAAATAGAACTTTTCCTGAAAATATGGAAACTGGATATTCTGAAGTATGCTAACATATGTCTTTGAGAGGCACGTAGCATTCTGAAAAGATAAACTATGAAAGTGATATTTAGAAATGACATGAAGCATTAAATACAAGAATAGAGAAGTACAAAGCTTATTTAAGTATTAGTATTCAGATAACACACATAAAGTAACATAGTGCACATCATGTGTTCATTTAGTTCATAAATAGTTCATAAGAATTAAAACATTAATAGCACTAAGAATACATTAGCATTTTTGCAAAAATAATAACATATACTTAAAAACATCTAAGTATAAATGATCAAGGAAATTGATGTTAGACTTCGACTTTCAAAGAGTCAGAGTGCTACAATAGTCCAACAATATTATACTTCGACTTTTGACGAGTCGGAGTACTCCAGTAACTGTACGAAGAAGTCGATTGTATCAAAGTTGAGTGAGAAGCAATCAATATGAAACAATTGATATGAAAGAGATAATCGATACAGACATCGATGTTTGAGACATCGATGTTCTAAGTAATCGATGTAACTTCGACTGTAGAGAAGTCTGAGTGAGTCTTTGTTTGTTCAACAATTGGCATCCGACTTCGACTATTTGAGAGTCGAAATTGGGCCATTGGACTTCGACTTTTTGAGAGTCAGAGTAACGTCAGTTGTTCAACAATCGATAGCCACTTCGATTTCTCAGGAGTCGTAGTGGTACTTGTTTATTCAACAATGATACAACACTTCGACTTCTTAGGAGTCGGAGTCAGTATGATATGTATGTATACATGTGTACTTAGAAAATTTTCTTAATGAAAGTTGATAGTGTGTCGACACCAATAGACTGTAAAGATTATATGATATAATACATGTATACCTTTACTTTACACATTAATTTTCATACAAAATAAAGAGTGGTACAATTAATAAAATTTGTTTAGGAGATTATAATAGATTTTGTCATAAACAAAAATAATGATCAAGCAATTGTAAGAGATGATGCACAACAATTCTTTTAAACATAAACCACCATTTGTAAAAGATAACTATTCAACAATTCTCCCCCTTTGTTAATGATAAAAACAATCTTTACATAGGTAAACAAATTTTAATCAATCATTCGATTTTTTTGTTTGTTTCCTATCTGTTCTATATATCTTTTGTGTCCTTTCCTTTTATGGCATAACTAAAAGGAAATAAGACATTGAAGAGGAAGAGAGATAGAAATGAGGAGGAACAAGTATACATTAAGAATTGAAAAATATTTGTACAAACTCAAGAAGATTGAGGGAGATAGAGAGAAGGTGGGACTTGATCAAAGAAGAGTTGAAGCAAATCCCACAGCTTCTTCTCATTTTCAGGGATTACATGTGAAAATATAAAACTATCTATATCATAGGAGGGTCCTACTGAAGGAGTTTCCTATAGGAATTAAGGTGACGACGATGATACCACAAGATCTCCGGTGAAGGGCATCACCACGCAGAGTTGCCTAGGAGGAATGAATTTCCTGTTAGCAGCTTTATGCAAAAACTCATGAACTGTGATATTCCATTGAAGACCTTGAGATTGAGCTCCTCACTTTGCCTTGTAATAGATTTTGCATCTCTCTGTCCATTTCGAAGAGAGAGACTTCCAAAGGTTATCATAACCTTTAATCAATAGAAAGAGGGAGATTAATTTCTGCTTTTTGCATTCTTGGCTTCTTCAGGATAACACGTTGCCCACTGCTCTTCTGTCAGTCTCTCAGACTCGAAAAAATTGTGCTGGAAATCTTTGAGATAGGTGGAATTATTTTGGGCATTCATCAGGACTAACCAATGAAAGGTGAGCTTAATGTTGTACTTAAATTTGAACCTAACAGCTATCCTGATGTGCCTATTGAAGACTACTTGAGCAAAAGATTTTTGGTTGAAACCACACCAATCAGGCTGAGGTATAGTCCTGAGGGCAATCCAATAGTCATAGAAGGAGTAATAGTTCTTTCCCTTGGAGTAACATAGCCCACTGATGTAGCAACCTGATTTTTCGGAAAATAAAAATTTAATAAAATAAAAATAAAAGTTAGAAAATCAAATAAAAGAGACATAAATAAAACCCATTAAATGAAAAGAAGTAATGGGTTTTATTAAATAGACCCATTAGAAATTTGTGGGCCAAAATAGTAATTTTTAAAAGGGGAATAATAAGAAAATACCCTAAGTTCGTAACTAAATTATTACTTAAATAGAAAAGAGATATTTAATGCATTAAATAAGAAGTTTGAGTTGGATTTGGATTCCTAAACCTACCCTAGTAGGTTGGCCACGAATCTAGCTCCCCTCCTAACCCAATTAGAAGTTCTCATGCTTAGAAAGGGGATATGAAATAGGAAATTCGGAATTAATGGGAATTAGAGTCCAAATAGAAAATGGAAAGAGAGAAAACATAAATACTCTCTTCAAACCTCCATGGCCGGCCCTAGTTCGTATCAAAGGCTTGCTGGATTAGGAGGAGAGGCCAAGGAGGAGATTTCGTGGGAGAAGCCTCTCTCAAGCTCTCTCTCTCGTTCTTCAAGTTCTAGCCCTAGAAGAGGAAATCAACCAAGGTAGGCATTCTCACGAGCAAAGCTAAATCAATTTCGTCTGTAGGTTGATCTAAACCTCAGAAATCAAAGCCCTCTTGTCTCATATTTTTCCATTGAGCAAATCTTTTGTTCCTAATTTTCAAAGTTCTGTGAACTCCATGACCCCGAACCGTCTTCTAAATTCATATCTTCATGTATACTCGTCCTCATGACATGAGATTTTTACTAAAAGAACTGATGGATGTTAGGCATCTTTTGCCCCTAAAAGCCTTAATTTTCATCCACCCTACATCGAGAATTAATTCTTTTACCCTAACTGTGTATTGTCCCATGTTCTTCGTGAAGTATCATGATAAACTATGTTGAAACCATGTCTGTTTCAAATTCCTAATTACTGTAAGTACCCATGCATGTCTAGATCAATTCGCAACTAGTTTCATGATTTTTCATTGCTTGTACAAATATATATGATTTCCTGAATCACCCTGTGTCAAAATAGGGTAAGTCATGTCCGCATCCAATGCATTGTCCTCTCACTGTCGGACTGGGCGTAGACCCTATGAACGTGACGGCCCGATAGGCTGCGTTCACTGGGCCATCACGACAGAGCCTTCCGTCGTGATGTGATTGTGACAGGCCTGTCGTCACGCTCTACTGCCCGATCTGACTAGGCCGTCGCGCCCTCAAACGACCCTGTCGCGATTTGCCTGCCTGAACCATGAGTCTGTCGCGACCTGTACAACAGCCTGTCGCGTTCTGCTTGACCCCGTCGCGATCCTCATTAGGGTACGTCACGATCTGGATTTTTGCATGAAACCTCTATCTCTGCAAGTCTTGACTTTCTACAGTGTTTGTACCCTCTCCTAACAGTCATATACGCATTAAAAATACCTGTTATAAACTTAACATTTTGGGTGATTTCAAAAGACATACACATGACTTATTTCTAGCTATGATTTCATGATACATGCACACACTATGAACCATCCAATTTTGGCTTAACTTGGCATGTAATAACTCATAATATATCTGGTAATTTATGTAATTAAATTGCCATATAGACTTGTCTACGTTTTCTCGCGATGTTTTGGGAATACCATTACCGACGCTCCACTGTTCTAGAATTCCTCTAGAATGTCGAGCACTTGTTTCTATATTTACACTCTCTCTGACTTGGACGAACTCTCCGTCAGATACTACTTCTACTGAACTAGTGAGTCTTTGTTCAAGGCCTCCGTAAGTCTCCTATGTCCATGGATTCCCACATGGTCGACGAGCCAATTGTACCCAAACACCTATGATACCCTTTAGGGATCAACATGATCCAAACGACTATAGAGGTTCGCTCTTACTTTGAATCACGTCGGACCTCTGGACCTGTGCTTAACATCGCCAGTGGTAGGGTCGTGAGTTCCACCTGATGCCAACACCAAACGCACGTGTTGTGCAACTGTTACTATCGCCTGTTACTCGACGTGTTACGTGCAATGACCACTAGCTCTCATCTATACTCTACTCGCCTATATTCACATTCACTCTACTATCTCGTCCATTCATCTATTGCTCTCATCTATTTCTTGGTACTCTCTATTGGCCATTGATTGATGTCTAAAGATAAACAATAACCAATGCCTGGCAATATATAAAGGCCGCTCTGGTCTTGGGATGTGCGCCCGAAAGTGCTAGTGCGGAGTTAAATGATCAGAGTGTTTGGCATTACACTCGAGTGCTATCTATCTCGACTATCTAAATGACAATCAAAAAGTGCTATATTTTCTCGTTATCTATTGACAAAAAGTGTTATATTCTCTTGTTGTCTATTTACAAAAAGTGCTATACTATACTCGTTGTGCTATTTCTATACTTTGTGCTATTTGTGCTATGGCCATCCTGCTATTTTGTGCTATACTCAACACTTGTACTATATTTGGAAACTTGTGCTACTTCGTTCACGTGCTATCATGCTATCTCTCACGTTACTTGACTCGCTCGCTCTGTCATTAGTTACTCTGCCTTTTAATACATTAATTATTTCAAGCCTGCTAGACTATTAAGATTTATCCTACTGGGAGTTATCGCTCCCCTGCGTTATTTGTCGTTGTGTTCTCAGGTGAGACCGAGGATGAACTATACACTCAAGAAGAGGCGGGAATGACCAGGAGTGATGTTATGAGCATTCTAGTGTCTTAGCGTTATGTAGAGTGTTAGTTTAGTCTTTTGCTTTTATTCAATGTAATTGGGCCCTATAGAATAGCTCTGATATTAGTGGTTGTACTAGACATTGAAAGTTATTAATGAGAAGAATTTTCTTTAGTATTATCATTGTGCAATGGTTTGATGTCTAGTACTTGCTCTGTACCTATTTACTTGTAACTGCCTCGCATTCCAATATTCTGTGTCGGGGCGTGACAACTGACCTCTACTGACTTCAACTAGATTTAACCTGAATCTTTCTTCATTGAACTGCTTCATCTTGCTGAAACTGGTTTGCTACTCTTTTATTAGGTCCCAAAGAGATCAAAAAATGTAAGATTCAAATGAGATGAGAGATTTAATAGACCACTGCTCTTGTCTAAAGCTTCCCTAAACTTGCTGCTTCTCCAGGATAGATTGACAGGAAATCCACCTCTGCCAGACTATGACACTTCTGAGTGATGAGTTTAAAGCATCGAGAGGAACTTCTTGGGTTGTAATCAAGAGAGGGAGCCAGTCTTCGAATTTGTAGCCTGGCAACCCATTGACTTTAAGAAAAACTTTGATTTGCAAAAATTCTTGGAAAAGAGCAAAATTTCTCTTAGAATGATAAATAAAGGCATACCAAAAAAGAGGAAATGATGGTTAGGTTTATTTTTACCTTTGCCCAACTTGAGATGGAAGTGTCATTATAGGGACAATCTGAGCAAGAGGGTGAGTAGGAAGAGTAGAAGAAGGAGTAGATGATCTTGGCAGGGATGAGAAGAAAAGAGGAGGTAAGGTGTGAAGAATCGGAGTGTATACAGGTGTAGGAGTGTAGGTATACATTGTAGGAGATGAGGCAAAAGAAGTGAGTGGTGGAGAAGGAGGTTGTTCCTCTATCTGGGAAGAAGATGGGGGGTGAGGATCAGGGGAAACTGGAGATATTAGTTCAAAGGGTGCTAGAGATAAGGGTGAAGGTTCAGAGGAAGGAAAGACTACAGAACTGGTTTTACAAGCTTTCTCCTGACTTTTCTTGCAAGTCTGAATCCTGGGATGATCCTCTACTGCCTGAGAGGACACCTCTACTGGTTGCACTTCTAGTTCAACCATTTTCTATTCCAACAACTCAGAAGGCCACACTAGCTGTGACTCCTGCTGCTGTTGTTGTTGCTGTTCAACAGGTTGATCTGGCTGCTTCTCCGTCTCATAGCTGACTGATCTAGCTATTGTTCTGGCTGTGGCTCAAACTGATTGGGCTGCTGCTCTTCTGGTTGAGGTGCTAAGGTAGGTGTTGGAGAGATGCCCTTGCCCTGCTGGCAAAACCAACTCAAGGAGCAGATCCTTCATCTACTGAACTTCTTCTGAGAGAAAATCAAATTTCACATCAATTTGGTGTATCTACATCTGGGGTACACCAAACATTTCTTGTTGCTTAAGGACACATTGAGTACATCATCAATGGTTCTGCTAGTCTCCCCCTGAGACCTTGGTCGGGTCTCAACTGGAGGTGGAGAGACATGGTGGAAATCTTCTTCTATAGCAGGCTCAAAATGTGTAGGGATAGGAGCTTCTTCTTCATGCCCTTGATATCTCTAAGTACTTGATTAATGGTTTCTTCAGTGTGATCTTGCTTAATGGTAGTCTTGCTGGTCTTCTTCTGTGGGTCTAGTTGCTCCTACTTGAGCTAGTTCTTGTGCTAATGTTTCTTCTCTTGCTACTTCTCTTCTAGCTGTTGGAGGCTGAACTGTCTGAACAGAGAAGGAGCCCTGTACCTCATCAAGAAATATATCATGAGTACAGTTGGGTACAAATCCTTAGTCTAAACATTCTGGGCTTTATCCTCTAAAATGTAATGACTTCTGCGAAGGGTGGATAGCCCAATCTTCTCTTTGACTGACACAGAATTTTCATCCGACAAATCCACTTCATATCTTCTGAAAATAACTGTGAGCAGAGGTCCATAGAAAAGAGATTCTTGTAGGTACTTGGACCCTGCCATCCTCTCTAGAACAATAGAGGCAATATTGAGTTGATGTGTTGAATAGCCCAAAATAATAAGTTGCCATCCCTGGCTATGATGCACGAATTAGTCCCAACCCTTGGAGTGATAATTGTGGTGATGATGCATGGAGGAGCCTCTTCTCTGCAGAGAGCTCATGATAAGAAGTCCCCTTATAAAGTGGTTCCAAGGCTACCAATAATCCCTAATTTTTGTTTGGGCACATACACAACTTCACTGATCTTGTATCTGGAGTTAGGGCTATCCAAAAGTTCTACCAACAAATCTTCATAATGGAATCTGAGTACCTTTGACATAGCCTTGTAGAGACTCATCTACTGAGAATTGAAGGGTCACATAAAATGCCTTCACTGCATCCTCATAAGTTGGCTCGCAGATCTAGCACAGCCTTGTCCAACCCATCACATTTAGGGTTTCTGCTACTGAGCTGAGTCAGCCCGATAACTGTGAGAAATCTTTGAGTCTTAGGAGCTGCTCTTGGGTGAAGAAGGAACTGTCTAGAGCCCTAGAGGAGGCCATCTAGACCAAAAAAAGAGAAGGAACTAAGGCTGATTGCAAAGGAGATTGGAAATGAGTCCAAATGTGTCAAAGATCCTACCTTCTTCAGAAAGATTGAAGAAATTGACGATACTTAGCAAGGGTTCTGTCGGGTTGAAGAACGGATGCAAGAACTAGGAAGAAGACAGAGAGAGTCGGAGACGTTTCAAATAGGGTGATTTGGAAATAGAGAAGGTGTAAGGCCCTAGAATTTTGCACTCTTATATAGGTGTTTGATTGTGTGAGGAATTAATGCTTGTGTGTGTAGCTATGTATACATATAAACTATTTAGTAGTGTTGTACATATATGTATATTGGTTGTGTATGTTATGTATTTACATTATATAAATAGTATTTTAAAGTAGTATGGTAAATGACATGTAGTTGTATTGTGTAAATATAGTTTTCTGTAGTTTTTGAGTTCTAGCTGAGTGTCCAGTAGCCATCAACATAAGTGGACGCCAATCCCAAGTCAGCTTCCACATTGATGGACGCTAACCCCAGTTAGGCGGCCAAGGATTTGGATGTCAAGTTCCCCAGATCTGTTGAGTTTCAGATTCGGAAACGCCCGTGATTTCTTCGCTCTCTATTTTAGAAACTGTCGTCCAATGGCTACAACTCGTACCTTATCAAGTCCCCGAACCTTGACCTTATAAAACCCATCTCTTCGTTGAGATAGGGTCCCTTTTGCTCTCTTAAGAAAACCCGAGTTACTCTGTGCGAACCCTGAACTTTGGAACCGTGGATCCGGCAATTGGTGGCTCTTCCGGCGATCTTCTACGACTGGAGGGAAGTCTAAACATTTCGGAAGGCTTCTCCGACACCGGGTGGCAGTCTGCATCGACACAGAAGTCGGATTGAGGGAGATTTGGTGGCTCTTTGGCTCTGGCCGAAGAGAGCTTCGTCGAGACAAATCTTCGGTGGTAGATTTTTATAAGTCTAGTAGGTCCTACGTATTTTTCCACAATTTATTCGAGTCCTGGAACCCCCCCTTCATCGATCTTTTGCGTTGAGTCTATGTTTTGCACAGACAGGAACTTAATGACATGATCTCTTGCCGTTATGATCCTATGTTGGCGGCGCACGATGTTGACGTTAACCTGATTAACGGCCACACCCTTGCCGTTGAGTTCTTCAGGGAGAGACAGTATAGTATGCTGCCCTATAGAAGCTTTTTTTTTTAGATTTTCTGTGCATGAGGATATAATGTAAGAGTTATATGCTATGTAATATACTCATGGGATCAATGTGCAAATTTTGTGAATTTCTATGAAATACCTTATTTATCTGAATTTCTGAAATGCATGTCAAGCAGGTTTTAATCTTGAAAATTTCTATTTATGTGATTCACGTGGAATTTGAGGTCATAGAATTTCTATACAATGTTAATAGTTGTCAGATCATACTAGAAAATTGGGGATTTTCTATTGTCTGTGTAAATAATAAAATTGCTGCACTATAAAACAGTGAGTATGCATGATAGATTTTAAAACTCCAAAAAAAATAGTATGATGTCAAATAAATTCATGAAAATTGTGTACAATATCATGACTGTGGGAAATAGATTTTGAATAGAGAATATGTTGTGGCCCTGTGTACCATGTTTAACTGAGTACTTGCTAAAATAGGCAGAATGCATATTTTAATTACCATAAATTGTGTATGACTCTGAAAAATATGAAATTTGGTATGCATGATTCTCAACCTGTAAATGGTATGTGGTTAAATTTTCATATAAATCTGACAATAGTGGATACTGATTTCACTAATTCATGATAGAATGGCTAATTTAAGCATGCTTAATGTAAATTGTGATAAATTTAATAATTACGCATGATTAGGATTAGTTGTCAATGGTATTTGTTTAACCCTAAAAACAGTAGTACCATGCTAGGTGATCCTACAGTGTGTGTATGTGTGAACATGAAGCAAATGTGTTAAGCTGTGCATTAAGTGTGTGTTAAATTGAGAAAATGTGTAAATGTACCAATGGGTGACACTGCTACCTAGAGGGCTGTGGAACTGTACAGTAGTAAAGTCCCTATGGGAAGGTTCATATGTGTGTGAAATCCCATGGGCATTGGGATAAAATCCTGGAGGCGGACAAGTACTGCTAGTTAGGGTGGAGAGGGCTTCTCCCGGTTCTGCGCAGTTAACTAAGATTTATCACTGAAATGCCTAGGTGATAGATATATGTGTGATGTGATAAGTGTGTGTCCTTTTATAGTGGTTTGGACTATGTGTCACGACATATAAATGTTAATAATGTAAAATTGTGGTTATGTAAAAAGTGAATGTGAAATTATGTAAATGAGTAACCGAACATGTAGATATGTAAATGTGATAGAGAGCATGTATTTTCTGATATGAATGTGTAAATTCCATGTAAAACAGAAAGCTAACTATGTTTAGAAATGTGATATGAATATGAAATTTGCATAGAAGTCAGGCTAGGAACGTCTTTTCCTTTTAATGTAAACTCTATGCTTAATTGCTATTATGTGACAACATACATGTGATGAAATGTGAATTAGATTCCATGTTAAAGAATGAGTAGAAAGCTGTGATAGATTTAAATTTGGAATTAAAATATAAATCAAGTATCATGTGTGTAAATGTAGAATTATCATGTTTAGGTTTTTCCTTTAGCTAATAACTGATCCATGCTATATGTAATAGTTGGTTATGAAAAATGCAATTAGCCATGTGATGTATGTATGCTTAGTGTGAATGGAAGTTACTTGCTGAGTCTTTGGACTCACTCTTGCTTCGGCGTACAGGTGTAGGTGTCTCTACCTCTTCCGAGGAGACTATTAGGAGTGACTCGGAGCGGGAGTAGGAAATTACTTGTGGAGCTAGTGACGTTGCATCTTTCATAGTATGTAATAAAGGGAGATTTGTATTACATTTAAGTTATGTAATTCATTATATTTGTAAGAGGTGGACAATGTAATTTTTTAAATTTCTCAGTTATGAAATAGTTAGTTTTCTTTTGTACTACATAGACTGTGTATAAATGTGGATGATGGAATAAGAGATTTATTTCCCGTTCTTTCTATTCTGCGTTATGTGTTATATTTGTGTATGTTTCAGTATATTCTACATGTGTTGGGTACATGTCCCACTGTAGCGATGCTCAATATCGATGTGGGATGGTATATCCGTACCGGTATAAGGAGGGTCGTTACAGAGATTGGTATCAGAGCTACAGGCTGAAATTGTACATAAATATGCATATACCATCATATTCATTATGCTAAGTTTGTATATATTGTCCATATATAAAAAAATATGGTTAGAAAATTTGATAGCTTAGTCCTTAATTAAGATTGAATCTTTTGTAGCTATGGCTTCTCGTGGTAGGCGTGGTAGTGTCCCTGCTCGTGAGGGTGAGCAGAGGAATGAGCAGCAGGCCCCAGCACCTCAGGGTCCTGTGCTTCCTCCACCGTCACCAGTAGACTATGGAGTGTTCATGCAAGGTCGAGTGCAGGCGATGCAGACGCAGACCCACACCCAGGCTGCACTCCAGGCTCAGTTGGAGGCTCAGTAGGCTCAGGTTAGAACGATAGATAGAGTAGTCTGTTTTACTTGATGATAGGTTTATTATGTTGCTATGCTATATGTGTTGCTTATGATGTTTATTGTAGAAGGCTCAGGTGCCAGTTCCCCATCATGGAACGGTTCAAGAGGATGTCGCCACCCACTTTTAAGGGGGAGAGAGATCCATTCTTAGCTGAGAGCTGGTTGAGGGAGATTGAGAAAATCTTCCGAGCTATTAGGTGCGCCGATGATGACAGGGTCACTTTAGCCACCTACATGCTATAGGTATGTGTTGTATAATTATGCATTTAGTTTCTCTGAGTTTAGAGTAATCTGTTTAGTCCTTATGGGCGGTTTTGGCAGGAGCGAGCCGATGTATGGTGGTCCTAGTTACTTCGTACCCGATTTGAGGGTGGTGCTGTTGAGGTGGCTTGGGATGAGTTCGTGAGACTCTTCCGCCAAGTTTGTTCCGAAGCACATCCAGGACAAGATGGAGTAGGAGTTCGTGTCTTTGACTCAGGGCTCTATGACCGTACTGGAGTACGAGGCCAGGTTGCCGAGCTATCCAAATATGCACCCTATATTATGACTGATGAGTGCAGGAAGGCGAAGAAGTTCGTGATGGGTCTGAGGCCATCACTGAGGACGAGGTTGGTGGCATTTGACCATCGTAACGTCGATGAGGCTCTTAGAACGGCTTGTCGGTAGGAAGGAGAGATGAGAATAGGAAATTCTTGAGGAGAAGAAGGCTTCGTAGAAGAGGCCAGCAGCTCCATTCCAGAGGCAAGAAAGAAAGAAGGCGGCACATCAGTCACTGCAGCGTCCCGCGGCATCGGGAAGTCGTCAAGTATCTTCTCAACATTCCCCCAGTGGCAAGAAGGAGTGTCCTCATTACGGGAGGGCACATGGTGGTTCAGAATGTTGGAAATTGGCGGGGAAGTGCTTGAAGTGCGGGAGCAGTGAGCATAGGATCAAGGATTGTCCCAAGCTTCAGCAGGGAGCACAGCAGGGAGCGGCACCAGCCCCAGCAGTAGCAGCAGCAGTGCCAGTGACAGGACGACCAGGGAGACCTCGAGCCCCATCTCGAGTGCTTGCGTTAGCTCGTGAGGACGCTGAGCAGGCGGAGCATGTCACCGAAGGTACGGTTCTTTTCATGGGTGTTCACGCTCGGGTTTTGTTGGATACGGGTGCTACCCACTCATTCATTTCCGAGCGTTTTGCTTGGGAGTTAGCTTTAGAGTCAGGGATAGAGTCTGAGGATTTAGAAGTCCCTTTGTCTGTGCACACACCTGGGGTACTGTATGGACTAGTAAGTGTATTCCGTCTTTACCGGTGTGCATTGAGGATAGAGTATTAGAAGGGTGTTTCTTCTTGCTTAAGATGAAGGACTATGATGCAATTCTTGGTCTGGATTGGCTAGAGGAGCACTATGCGTTGGTAAATTACCGTGGAAAGAAGATTGTCTTCCGCATTCCTGGTGAGGATGAATTTTCTCATCCTTTGCCGAGGAACTTAGCGGGGAAGTTTGTCATCTCTGCCATGAGGGCAATGAGAATGGTGAACAATGGTTGTGATGCTTTTCTTGCCAGCGTGGTATTAGTACCCAAAGCTGATGAGTCACCTACTCTTGCGGAGATTGATGTAGTGCGGGAGTTTCCAGATATTTTTCCCAATGATTTATCTGGATTGCCACCGGCTAGAGAGATAGAGTTTACTCTAGAGTTGCTTCCAGGCACCTCTCCTATCTCAAGGGCCCCTTATCGGATGGCACCTGCGGAGTTAGCGAAGCTAAGGAAGCAGTTGCATGATTTGTTAGATAAGGGATTCATTCGCCCTAGTATTTCCCCTTGGGGTGCACCTGTCTTATTCGTGAAGAAGAAGGATGGGTCACTTAGGTTATGCATCGATTATAGGAAGCTAAACCAAGTGACTGTGAAGAATAGGTATCCCTTTCCTCGGATTGATGATTTGTTTGACCAGCTGCAGAATGCATCGGTCTTTTCTAAGATTGATTTGTGGTCTGGCTATCATCAGTTGAGGATTAGGAGCGAGGATGTGTCCAAGACGGCCTTTAGAAACTGTTATGGACATTATGAGTTTTTGGTCCTTCCTTTTGGTCTGACCAACGCCCCTGCAACGTTCATGGATCTCATGAACAGGGTGTTTAGACCTTATCTAGATAGTTTCATTGTAGTTTTCATTGATGATGTGTTGGTCTATTCTCCGGATGAGACTACACACCGTCAGCATTTGAGGGTAGTATTGGAAGTTCTTCGTGAGCACAAGTTGTATGCAAAGTTCAGCAAGTGTGATTTTGGTTGCGCGTGGTTCATTTCCTTGGGCATGTTATTTCCGGCGCTGGTGTAGCAGTTGATCTAGCAAAGGTCCAAGCTGTTATGGATTGGGAGATTCCCAAGACTCCTTCAGAGATTCAGAGTTTTCTTGGTTTGCCGGGTTATTACGGCGATTTATTGAGGGATTTTCATCCATCACGGCCCCATTGACTCAGCTAACCAGAAAGGGAGTGAAGTTTGTCTGGTCCGAGGAATGTGAGAGTAGTTTTCAATTATTGAAGACTATGCTCACTTAATCTCCTGTGTTAGTTTAGCGGAGCGGTGTAGAGGGTTTTGCTATCTACACGGATGCATCTCAGATTGGCCTTGGCTGTGTATGATGCAGCAAGGAAGGGTAGTAGCATATGCTTCTCGTCAATTGAAGGAGCATGAGCGAAACTATCCGACTCATGATTTGGAGCTTGCGGCAATGGTGCATGCACTGATGTAGCACCCCGGAAATTTAAACTATATAAAAATTCGAATAAATGGAAATAAAAATTTCCATAAGATCAAAGAATTTAAATCATACGTATCATTATCGTATGTGCCAAAAAATATCAGAAAAATCCGTAAAAATGGGAAATCAACCCCAAACATTATTCTTAAGGGTTCCACGAGGAATTCGTGCAACGAAAAATCCGATTAACCAAGTGAACATCACATGGTGACCAATTGTCCGAATAAGGAACAAGTCGGAAAATCGTTAACACGGAAATACGACGCAATCAAAAATTTAAATAAAAGTGTTGGAGAGACTTCCAACATTATATATAATGACCAATATATTAATTGGGCCAATGGATCACATGACCCAAAAATCCAATAAAACAAGAAAATGCATGGAAATTCGTGGCTTAAATAGACTGAAATTAAAAAGGGGTAATTAGAGTTGGATTGGGGAAGAGATCTTGCAATTTGGCAACCCAAATTCGTACCTACCCACCCATGGAGATTGCTTGATGGCCAATACTCTCTAATGGAGGAAGAGATCCTCGAATTATGGAAAGACAAACCAATCCCGCAACCCTTCTTTCATAGTTACAATAGGACACCTAAACACCATGGTTACTTAAATACTCTTCACCAAACCCTAGGGACGAGTGTTAGAACTTGCTGGGGTTGTGTGGAGGAGTCTTGGTGGCTAGGGAGCTGGGGGTCGACCAACAACAAGCTCATCTTCTTCCCCGTTCGTGTGCCGCAACTTGCACAAACCATCATCTTGGTGTCAAGCTAAGGTAGGCCAAACCTAAATCTCATCTGCAAGGCTTATACCTAGGGAAAAAGGGTCGAGTCTACTTCCTAACCCAAGTGGAATGCCCAAATTCCATGCAGTATACACGGAGTATTAAGCGTTCTACAAATGGTGGTCTGAACACGGGTTTTCTGGAAAAATGAGATTTCTTCAACCCAAAAGGTAGGTGTTCTCGGGCCAAGATTAAAGAAAACTAACACCATCATGTAGTTCTTCGAGTCTAGGTTCATTTGCACTTGGTTTGACTAGTTTTCATGGAGTATACGTTGTGTATCGTAGTTTTCCTAAGTCTCGCATAGTTAGGGCTTTTCCTGTCTTCTATTATGCATTAAATTTGACAACGAATTAGACTAAACTTTCTTCATGAAAGTTCTTGTGCGTGTAGTTACAATCATCTTTATGTGGACATTTTGTCCAAAGTCTTTCGTTAGAGAGTTATAGGTGTGGTAAGAGAGTCACTGCATGATACTGCGATTTTGGGTTGCACTTAGTTATGTTCTTCATATATTTAGGGTTCATGACCGAATTAGATCAAACCCCCAACATTAAAGTTCTTCTACTAGTTGTCCTTGTCATATTTATGTGAATGTTTTGTCTAAATGTCATTTGTTAGAGAGTTATAAGAGGGGTAAGTAAATCGCTGCATGAGATGTGTTTTCGGGTTACCCTTGACCTATAAGTTTTTTTTTCTGGAAGGGCCTCTAGTGTCGACACTACCTGATCTAGTGTCGACACACTGTCCAAATCAGCCCAAAAGGTGTTCTGGGAAGGCCTCTAGTGTCGACACTACTTGATCTAGTGTCGACACACTGTCCCAGATTGACCCAGAAAGTTTCTGGGAGCTGTCTCTAGTGTCGACACTACCTGATCTAGTGTCGACACTACTTGACCAATTCTGCATTATTTTCTTGTGTTTGAAGCATTGTGTCGACACCAGTAAGGGGTGTGTCGACACTACCCTTGCAAAAAAATTACATATCTTGGGTCTGATCATTACATGATGTCTACTTAATGACTTAAAGGGTTTAACCATTTTAAAAAGCTTTAAGTACACGAACATTATTCTAATTACTTTCTTAATGACGTGACTACTCAGGTGACTTTTGATTAACTCTTTGAACTGTTCTAGTCTTAAAAATGATAAATTGTTATCTTAAAATCTTACAATCCATGTTTAGTTAAGTGCATAGTTTCATTGCTTGCTATCATGTTAAAGTGTTTTTCTGCTAGCTTGAGACGATGGATTGAGAATTGAGACACGCGTACATCACTACACCCTTGCACATCTAGGCAGCCCTTTCTGGGAATATGGAAGCTCTCTACGGTCATTCCGAATCGGTAGACTAGTGACCTTTTCTCCAAGGCCCCCGTAAATCTCCTCTGACCATGGATTCCCACATGGCCGAACGAGTTGGTTGTACCGTTGAAATTCCTGGAGATAGTGTGCACTTCCATCTCTTTTGTTCTCGTGAGTGTGATTTACAATCTAGACTAAAGCCATTAATGTAAAGATTGAACAAAAGTATAAATCGTACCGTTATGCTGCCGAAATTATCTCTTGACCATTGTTATCATGAAATCATGTTCAATTACTTATTACTTGTTCTCATCATCATCATGAACATGACATTAAACATGCTTACTTATGAAACTCTCCTTGGCCATTATTAATGACTGTGGGTCTACATTTAAAAATTTACATGAGATGCTCACAGGGCACGACGTGTGTCTAAGGGCTCCAATCTAGCCCCAATGACGGCGAGTCATAGATATACTGTTAACCATGGGGTGTAATGATTACTGGCATTGCATCTGCGCTGGGAGTCTTGCTGCTTGTTGAATGATAGATACTATAACCACATACACGTGTCCTAGTGTGCATTCTTGGTGGATCTTCCTTGGTGTACATTAGTGTCTAAGTGCCTGATCAGTGTTACTTGATCGTGCTCGTCATTCTTCCTTGCTTGCTTGCGTGATATGACCATCCTGCATTTAATGCAATTAGTGATATCTTGTGATCTTGACATCAAGTTAATTCTTGCGTGCTTGTACAAAGTGATCTATTGCTAGTTCTATCTTATCATCTTTTTCAAAATCTTTTCTATCATAATCACTCTCTCTAGCTTGTTTTATATATCATGTTTTAACGAGTTTTATTCGTACTTGCATATCATTCATCGTACTTGCCTAGTTCTAAATGTTAATCACTTAATCATTGCCCGCACATTGAGATATAAATCCTACTGGGCTAGTTTGCTCATCCCCTACTTTTACCCAATCTAGATGACTATGAAGTTCAAGAGGAACAGCAAGTCGAGGATGGGAATGCGTCCGAGTGATGAGCGTTCCAATTATGAGTCTATCTATAGTTAGTTTATTTTGAGTGTTAGAACAATGTAGTAGGAAGTGAGGTGGTATTATGTACTTTTGCTTTTATTGAGTCTAGTATTGTAATAGTTTCCATTTGGAACACAATGAGTTGAGATTGAATAAAAGATTAGTTGAGTTCAATATTTGGCCCTATAATAATGTATGTTATATACACTTAGTGCGTGCTAGCTAGAGGCTTATTTGCCGACTGTTCACGTTCGAATTATTCTGCATTAAAATCGCCGTGTGAAATTCTCGGACGTGACAGTTTAGTGGTATCAGAGCCTAGGAATACAAATAGGATATGTCTCAGGAATAGGAGATACCTATGGAACCTAGGTCACGAAATTAAATATAGTACCTGGTGAGAATGGGTAGAGACTGGGAATTGTTAGAAGGAATTAAACCCTCCTACCATTGACTCTTATAATGTATCTAGAGCATTAATTGGTTTCCATCCTTTTCTCAGTAACCTCATAACACTCTCACTCAACTGCAATGGCTCGCAACTAATGGCAAGCTATGAAAGAATGTGGCTGGACTTACTCAGGCCCTGCAAAATGTAGTTCAGGCTGGAAATCAGGTTGCAGCTGTAAGGAATGAAAACCGGTGATCTGCACCGGAATTTTAGGAGTTTAAACCCTCCTCGTTCTCTGGGTCCCCTGACCCGATGAGGCAGAGAATTGGCAAGAGGAAATAGAAAGGATTTTCCAAGTCATGCAATGCACCAATAGAGAGAAAGTGGTACTAGCCACTTTCCAATTTACTAAAGATGCTCGAGCATGGTGGAAGGCCACCTCGGCTCACCTGCAAATGTAGCTGAACTAGAGTGGGTCGGATTCTGGAGATGTTCCGAGGAAAGTACTTCTCGGAGAGGGTCAATGTCACGCCCCAACGCGGAATATCGGAGCGCGAAGGCAGTTGCAAGAAAAAGGTATAGAGCGAATACTAGACATCAAACCATTACACATTGAATAATACTAAAGCAAATCTTTCTCATTAATAAATTTTCCAATGTCTAGTACAACCACTAATACCAGAGCCATTCCATAGGGCCCATTACATTGCAATAAAAGGAAATGACTAACTACAACTCTAAGATAACATAATGACTCGAGGGTACTCCAGGCTTCACTCTTGGTCATTCCCTCTCGTGAGTGTATGTGTCATCCTCGGTCTCACCTGAGAACACAACATCAAATAACGTAGGTGAGCGATAACGCCCAGTAGGACTAAATCTCAGGCTCAAGCAGGCTTTAAATAATTAACGCATTTAATGGCAGAGTATCTAAAGATAGCAGGTACAAGAGAGTCAAATATAGCAAGAGGTAGCACAATAGCACGAGAGCGAGTATAGTTTCCAAAGTAGCACAAGTATCGAGTATAACACGAATAGCAGGATGGCCATAGCACAACTAGCACAAGTATAGTAATAGCACGACGAGTATAGCACTTGTTTGTCATTCTAGACATCGAGAGAGTATAGCACGTTTTGTGTTTTTGATTGTCATATAGATAGTCGAGATAGATAGCACTTGAGTGTAATGCCAAACACTCTGATCATTTAACTCCCATGGGCACTAGCACTTTCGGGCGCACATCCCAGGACCAGATCGGGCCCTTTATATTGCCAGGCATTGGTATATTGTTTATCTTTAGACAATCAGTCAATGGCCAATATAGGTACCAAGAAGTAGATGAGAGCACTAGATGAATAGACGAGAAGTAAAGTGAACGTGAATAGACGAGCGAGTAGAGTACAGATGAGAGCTAGTGGTCATTGCACGTAATACGTCGAGTAATCAGGCGATAGTAACAGTTGCACAACACGCGCACTTGGTGTTGGCAGTCAGGTGGAACTCACGACCTACCACTGGCCTTGTTATGCACAGGTCCAGAGGTCGGCGTGATTTAAGACGAGAGTGAATCTCTAATAGCCGTTTGGATCATATAGATCCCTAAAGGGTATCATAGGTATTAGGGTACAACCGGCTCGTCGACCATGTGGGAATCCATGATCAGAGGAGACTTTCGGAGGCCTTGTGCAAGAGTTCACTAGTCCGGCGAAAGGAATATCCGACGGAGAGTTCACCACAAGCCAGTAAAGTGTGTATATAAAACATGTGCTCGACGTTCTAGAGGAATTCTAGAACAGTGGAGCGTCGATATCGGATATAAACAACGCAAGAAACGAATATAAGTCCTTTAAAATAGGGCAATTAATATACTTTATTGCAATAATTACCAGATACATTATGAGATTTTCTGCAAGATTTCAGCCATAAATGGATGGTTCAAGTGTGTGCAAGTGCAAGAGAAATCATAGATAGAAATAAGTCGTGAACATATATTTTAAATCATTCAATAGCATCCTTTTTAAGTAGGTTTTTACTGGGGGTATAACGGTAAGAAGGCGACATAGGTTCAATGAGCATTGCGACAGGGGCCAGGCAGAACGCGATAGGGTCCTGTACGGGTTGCGACATGGCTGTCTGTTCAGGCGACCAGAACGCGACGTAGGTACTGTCGCATTCAGAAAACGACAAGGAAGGCGTCGCGATGACTTGAGAAAGCGACAAGTGGATGGTCGCAATCAGACACAGAAGGCGACATATCGACCTGTCGCAATCTGGTGTCTGCACCTGGCCCTGACAGGATTCAGACCAAGCTTTGGATTGCGGGCCAACTTGAAATCGAATGATACAGGGTGCTTTGAAAAATCATAGCTAATTGTATAGTGAACGAAAAATCACGAAAGTAGTTGCAAATTAAACTACACATGTAAGGTACTTCCAATAAATAGGGATTCGAGAGAGAACATGGTTTGAACATGGTTTGAGCATGAACAACAACGAGTAACACAGAACATGACATAGAGAGCAAGACTGATTTAATTCGAGCAACATGCTCAAGGAAATTTAGGCTTTTTAGGGGCAAATGATCCCTAACAACATGAAGTATCTACAGTAAAACTTCGTAGCATGGGATCAAGTATACATAGAGATTTGAATTAAACATGACACCTCGGGGTTATCATGTTTGCAGTTCTTCAAAAATTAAGAACAAAAGATAGGATGGATGGAAAATTATGAAACTTGGGGGTTTCGTTCAAGAGGGTAGGAAGAACCTACAGAAAAACGTTTCATGGTTTATGCTTGTGAGAATGCCTACTTGACTTGATTTGTCTTCTAGGGCTAGAACTTGAAGAACAAGGGAAGAAGCTTCAATCTCTTCTTCTCTCCACGAAATCCTCTCCTCCTTAGCCTCCTCTCCACGTCCAGCAACTCTTGGCAACGAGCTAGGGTTGCCCAAGGGAGTTTAGGAGGTGTATTTATGCAAGTATGTATTTCTATTCCTACTACTACTCTAATTCCTCTTAAATTACGAAATTTCCTTACTCTAACCTTCCTTCCTTGCTTTCCAATCTCTATTAGACTTGGAAAAGATCCAAATTGTGCTAACCCATATGGGGTAGGTTTAGGAATCCAATTCCAACTCTAACTTCCTATTTAATGCATTAAATACCCCTTTTCTATTTAGGTAATAATTTAGTTACGAATTAGGGTATTTTCCTATTATCTCACTTTGTAAATTCATATTTTTGACCCAATAAATTCTATAAGATCCAATAAGCAAAGCCCATTACTCTTTTCCATTTAATGGGTTTTATTTAATGCTCTATTCAAATTTCATTTAGCTAGGTTTTAAATTCTTTATTTAAATTTTTATTTTTCGCAAAAATTCAGGTTGCTACAGTCAAGAGAAGAAGGCAGCAGAGTTTGCCGCACTAAAAAGAAAGGAATGACGTGGGTATGAGGCTCAGTTCACGCGTCTTGCCGTGTATACCCCACACCTAGTGGGAACTGAAAGGTTGAAGGCTAACCGTTTCATGGATGGGCTCAGGCCATATTCATTGAAAGGCTCGGAACACAATATTCAACTTACACTGAGATGGTCCAAAGAGCTCAGCTGGTAGAAGACACCATGGCCAAAGTGGAGGGCATGAGGGGCAAGGACAACTCCAAGCCGGTCTTCGTCAAGAAGGAGAACCTAATATTGCTCCAACCTTCCGTAACAACAACATCAACAACAACAACAAGAGGCCGAATGCCGGAAGAGATGCTGCGGGAGACAAAAGAGTCAAAATACAAGGTAGGCAGTTGGCTGAGAACTGTAAATTCTGTGATAAACCAGGACACCGAGCTGAGGAATGCTAGAAGAAGCTCGGGGCATGCATGAGATGTGGTGGTCGTGACCACCGTATCTTGACTATCCAATGATGAAGGACCAACCAAGTAGAGCTCAGAATGCACCACAGCATCAGGGACGCCTTAATGCTGTCATAGAAGCCGACCTACCCGAGGAAGGGGGTATGGTGGAAGGTACCATTTCCATACACTCTCAACCTACATTTGTGCTTATTGATACTGGAGCTACTTATTCATTCATTTCCACCTCATTTGCTGCAACTCTACCTGTCAAACCTGCACCCTTGAAATCCAAGATCACTGTAGCCTCTCCACTAGGCTCAGAATCTGAACTCACTCACTACTTGCCGAAATGTGAAACTATAATTATAGGACACAATCTCCCTACCGACCTTATCTGTTTAGACATGAAGGGTTATGATGCCATTTTGGGTGTCGATTGGCTAATTGAATATGATGCCGATGTAAACTGCCGCCGTAGGAGGGTCACTTTTAGAAGACCAAACCTTCCAACTCTATCACTACTTGGCACCGTTATCACAAACACCCTATCTTGATATCCTCCTTAAAAGCTTCTAAGCTGATCAACCAGGGTTGTGAAGCTCTGTTAGTTTCCGTTTTGGCAACTGAAAAGAAGAAACCATCCCTAGAAGACATTCCAATAGCCAGGGACTATCCTGATGTATTTCCAGAGGAATTACCTGGTATACCACCCGTAAACTTCACTATTGTGTTACTCTCTGGGGTAGCCCCTGTTTCAAAGGCTCCGTATCGCATGTCCCCTGTGGAATTGCAGGAGTTGAAGAGACAAATCCAAGAACTGCTAGATCAAGGTTTTATCAGGCCTAACACATCCCCGTGGGGAGCGCAGCACTATTTGTCAGGAAGAAGGACGGGACAATGAGGCTATGCATTGATTACCGTTAGCTGAACCAGTTGACAATAAAGAATAAGTATCCACTGCCCCGCATCGACGAGTTGTTTGACCAGATCTCGGTGCACAATATTTCTCTAAGATAGATCTAAGATCTAGCTACCATCAACTAAGAATAAAGGAAGAGGATATTCACAAGTCTACATTCCGAAGTAGATATGGTCACTATGAGTTCGTAGTCATGCCGTTTGGTTTAACCAATGCTCCAGCGGCCTTCATGCAACTTATGAACAATATTTATAGGCCCTACTTGGACTAGTTTATAGTGGTGTTCATTGATGGCATCCTTATTTACTCCAAATCTAAAGAAGAACATGAGGAACACTTGAAGGTTGCTCTGCAAGTGCTCAGAGATAATCAACTCTATGCTAAACTTAGTAAGTGTGAATTCTGGATGGAGGAAGTGTCTTTCCTTGGTCACATCATATCCAAGGAGGGAATCTCTGTGGATCCATCTAAGGTGGAGGCGGTAAAGAACTGGGAAAGGCCGGCAACTGTGTCGGAGATTAGAAGCTTTCTGGGTTTAGCCGGTTATTATCGCCGCTTCATTAAGATTTCTCAAAGATAGCTGTACCATTAACCAGCTTACCAGGAAGGAGAATCCATATGCATGGACTGATGAATGTGAAGAAAGTTTAGGGCATTGAAGGAGCACCTTACCTCAGCACCCGTACTAACACTACCAGTTGCTGGGGTAGTTTCGAAGTATACACCGATCCATCCGGGATCGGCCTTGGCTATGTGTTGATGCAAGAAGGGAAGTTATATGCTACGCGTCCAGACAATTGAAGAAGCACGAGGACAATTATCCTGTACATGATCTGGAGCTAGATGCTGTAGTTTTTGCCTTGAAGATATGGCGTCATTATCTATATGGTGAGAAATTCATTGTGTTTTCTGACCATAAAAGCTTGAAGTATCTGTTTTCTCAGCAGGACTTGAATATGAGACAGCGGAGGTGGTTGGAGTATCTCAAGACTTCGACTTCACGATCCAATATCATCCAGGAAAAGCAAATGTTGTGGCAGATGCTCTAAGTAGGAAGCCAATGATCACATTGTCAAGTTAATGGTGGACGAATGAAAGTTATTAGAAGACTTCGCCAAGTTAAATATTGATGCTGACATCAAAGAGAAGGGATGCTTGTTGCTAGTGTTAGAGCACAACCTACACTATTGGAGGACATCACAACACTCCAAGACAATGACCCTGTACTCGTAGAGATTAAGGCTAATCTAGACCAGAGGCCGGATTTCTCATTAACTGAAGATCGAAGGCTATCGTTCCGGGATCGAGTCTGTGTACCCGACCATGCAGAGACAAAGAAAATGATTATGGACGAGGCTCACAAGACCAGATATACTATTCATCCTGGAACTACCAAAATGTATCAAGATTTGAAAAGAATCTTCTGGTGGCCTAATATAAAGAGAGAGGTGGCGGAATATGTCGCCTGATGCTTAACATGTCAAAAGGTCAAGGCAAAACACTTGCGACCCACAGGCAAACTCAAACCCCTAGAAATTCCGACATGGAAATGGGAAGGTATAGGGATGGGCTTTATTTTCGGACTACCTAAATCTAGAGGTGGATTCGATGGTATCTGGGTTATAGTCGACCGCTTAACTAAGTCAGCTCACTTCTTGCCAGTGAAGAATAAGTGGTCAGTAGACGTTCTGGCTGCATTTTGAAGGAAATAGTCAGACTACATGGAGTACCGGTGTCTATCGTGTCTGATAGAGACCCTAGGTTTACATCCCACTTTTGGAAAGGACTGCATTACTCCTTGGGATCTAAACTAAACTTTAGCACGGCTTTTCATCCACAAACAGATGGACAGACGGAGAGAACCAACTAGGTGATTGAAGATATGCTTAGAGCATGTGTCCTAGATTTTGCAGGTAGTTGGCATGAATCCTTACGTCTTGTGGAGTTCGCCTACAATAATAGCTATCAAGTTAGCATTCAGATGGCACCGTTGAAGCACTTTATGGCAGAAGTTGCCGATCTCCAATATGCTGGTATGAAGTTGGCGAAAAACAAATGTTAGGACCAGAGATGATAAGGGAAACCACAGAGAAGGTAAAGCTTATTAGAGAAAGAATGGCAGTGGCGCAGCAAAGACAAAAGGCATATGCAGATAATAAAAGAATAGACTTGGAGTTTCAGGGGGTGAACATGGTATCTTGAAAGTGTCTCCAGGCCGTGGGATCAGACGTTTGGCATTAAAGGCAAGTTGTCAACAAGGTTGGTCGAGCCTTCGAAATCCTTGAAAGAGTCGGCGAGGGCATATCGTCTCGCTTTACCACCACAAATGGATGGAATACACTATGTGTTCCACATATCCATGATGAAAAAGTATGTACGAGATCCATGGCATGTCATAGAATATGAGCTTTGGAATTCAACAAAGACGGAACATATCAAGAGAAGCCAATTAAGATCGTAGACGGGAACTGCGCCAACTAAGGAACAAGGTCATTCCACTAGTAAGGGTTAGATGGAATCAACTCATGGATGAGGACGATACGTGGAAACCGAGGAAGCAATGCGCACAAAGATACCGGAGCTATTCACAAGTGCACACACTTGTACAATAACTTTCTATACATGAATTGGGGACCAAATTCTCTTAAGTGGGGGAGGGTGTAGCACCCAGAAATTTTAACTATATAAAAATTCGAATAAATGGAAATAAATAATTTCCATAAGATCAAAGAATTTAAAACATACGTATCATTACGTATGTGCCAAAAACACATCGGAAAATCCGTAAAAATGGGAAATCAACCCCAAACATTATTCTTAAGGGTTTCACGAAGAAATTCGTGCCACAAAAAATCCGATTAACCAAGTGAACATCACATGAGACCATTATCCGAATAAGGAAACAAGTCGGAAAACCGTTAACACGGAAATACGACGCAATAAAAAATTAAATAAAAGTGTTGGAGAGACTCCAACATTATATATTAATGACTCAATATCTTAATTGGGCCAATGGATCACATAGACCAAAAATCCAATAAAATAAGAAAATGCATGGAAATCGTAGCTTAATAGACTGAAATTAAAAAGGGGTAATTAGAGTTGGATTGGGAAGAGATCTTGCAATCTTGGCAACCCAATTCGTGCCTACCCCCATGGAGATTGCTTGATGGCCAAGACTCTCTAATGGAGGAAGAGATCCTCAATTATGGAAAGACACAAACCAATCCCGCAACCCTTCTTTCCTAGTTACAATAGGACTCCTAAACACCATGGTTACTTAAATACTCTTCACCAAACCCTAGGGACGAGTGTTAGAACTTGCTGGGGTTGTGTGGAGGAGTTCTTGGTGGCTAGGGAGTTGTGGATCGACCACAAGAAGCTCATCTTCTCCCGTTCGTCGGCTGCAACCTACACACAACCATCATCCTGGTGTCCAGCTAAGGTAGGCCAAACCTAAATCTCATTGTGCAAGGCTTATACCTCGGGAAAAAGGGTCGAGTCTACTTCCCAACCCAAGTGGAACGCTCAAATTCCATGTAGTATACACGGAGTATTAAGCGTTCTACAAACGGTGGTCTGAACATGGGTTTTTTAGAAAATTGAGACTTCTTCAACCCAAAAGGTGGTCTTCTCGGGCCAAGATTAAAGAAAACCAAGACCATCATGTAGTTCTTCGAGTCTAGGTTCATTTGCACTTGTTTTGACTAGTTTTCATGGAATACGTTGTGTATTCGTAGTTTTCCCTAAGTCTGCACAATTAGGGCTTTTCCCGTTCTTCTTATTATGCACATGATTGACACCGAATTAGACTAAACGTGCTTCATAAAAGTTCTTATACTTGTAGTCAAGATCATCTTTTATGTTGGACATTTTGTCCAAAAGTCTTTCTTTAGTGAGTTATAGGCATGCTAAGAGAGTCGCTGCATGATACTGTGATTTCGGGTTGCACTTAGCTTTATGTTCTTCATATATTTCTCGGGATTCGAGACCGAATTATATAAAACCCCCAACATTAAAGTTCTTCTACTAGTTGTTCTTGTCATATTTTATGTTGAACATTTTGTCTAAATATCATTCGTTAGAGAGTTATAGGAGGGGTAAGTAATTACTGCATGAGACGTGTTTTCGGGTTACCTTGACCTATAAGATTTTTTCTGGAAGGGCCTCTAGTGTCGACACTACCTGATCCAGTGTCGACACACTGTCCCAAATCAGCCCAAAAGGTGTTCTGGGAAGGCCTCTATTGTCGACACTACTTGATCTAGTGTCGACACACTGTCCCAGATTGACCCAGAAAGTTTCTGGGAGCTCTCTAGTGTCGACACTACCTGATCTAGTGTCGACACTACTTGACCAATTCTGCATTGTTTTGCCTTGTGTTTGAAGCATTGTGTCGACAACAGTAAGGGGTGTGTCGACACTACCCTTGCAAAAAAATTACATATCTTGGGTCTGATCATTACATGATGTCTACTTAATGACTTAAAAGTGTTTAACCCATTTAAAAAGTTTTAAGTACACGAACATTATTCTAATTACTTTTCTTAATGACATGACTATTCAGGTGACTTTTGATTAACTCTTTGAACTATTCTAGTTTCTTAAAATGATAAATTGTTATCTTAAAATATTACAATCCATGTTTAGTTAAGTGCATAGTTTCATTGCATACTATCACGTTAAAGTGTTTTTCCGCTAGCTTGAGACCGATGGATTGAGAATTGAGACACGCGTACATCACTACACACTTGCACATCTAGGCAAACCTTTCTTGAAAATTGGAAGCTCTCTACGGTCATTCCGAATCGGTAGACTAGTGACCTTTTCTCCAAGGCCCCCGTAAATCTCCTCTGACCACGGATTCCCACATGGCCGACGAGTTGGTTGTACCGTTGAAATTCCCTGGAGATAGTGTGCACTTCCCATCTCTTCTTGTTCTCGTGAGTGTGATTTACAATCTAGACTAAAGCCATTAATGTAAAGATTGAACAAAAGTATAAATCGTACTGTTATACTGCGAATTTATCTCTTAACCATTGTTATCATGAAATCATGTTCAATTACTTATTACTTTTTCTCATCATCATCATGAACATGACATTACACATGCTTACTTATTGAAACTCTCATTGGCCATTATTAATGACTGTGGGTATCTATATTTAAAAATTTACATGAGATGCTGACAGGGCATGGCTTGTGTCCAAGGGCTCCAATCTAGCCCCAGTGACGGCGAGTCATAGATATACTGTTAACCATGGGGTATAATGATTACTGGCGTTGCATCTGCGCTGGGAGTCTTGCTTGCTTGTTGAATGATAGATACAATAACCACATACACGTGTCCTAGTGTGCATCTTGGTGGATCTTTCTTGGTGTACATTAGTGTCTACGTGCCTGATTAGTGTTACTTGATCGTGCTCGTACATTCTTGCTTTCTTGCTTGCATGATATGGTCATCCTGCATTTAATGCAATAGTGATATCTTGCGATCTTGACATCAAGTGAATTCTTGCGTGCTTGTACAAAGTGATCTATTGCTAGTTCTATCTTGTCATCTTGTCACAATCTTGTTCTATCATAATCACTCTCTCTAGCTTGTTATATATCATGTTTTAAAGAGTTTTATTCGTACTTGCATATCATCATCGTACATGCCTAGTTCTAAAATGTTAATCACTTATATCATTGCCCGCACATTGAGATATAAATCCTAATAGGCTAGTTTGCTCATCCCTACTTTTACCCAATCTAGGTGACAATGAAGTTCAAGAGGAAGAGCAAGTCGAGGGATGGAATGCGTCCGAGTGATGAGCGTTCAATTATGAGTCTATCTATAATTAGTTATTTGAGTGTTAGAACAATGTAGTAGGAAGTGAGGTATTATGTACTTTTGCTTTTATTGAGTCTTAGTCCTATAATAGTTTCCATTTGGAACACAATGAGTTGAGATTTGAATAAAAGATTAGTTGAGTTCAATATTGGGCCCTATGATAATGTATGTTATTATACACTTAGTGCGTGCTAGCTAGAGGCTTATTTGCCGACTGTTCACGTCTCGAATTATTGTCTCGAATTATTCCGCATTAAATATCCGTTGCGTAATTCTCCGGACGTGATAACTGAAGATCTGGAGACACTATCTATATGGTGTCAGATTTGAGGTGTTCACTGACCACAAGAGTCTAAAGTATCTTTTCTCCAAAAGGAATTAAACCTGAGGCAGAGAAGATGGATTGTGTTCCTGAAGGACTATGACATCGACCTCCAGTATCATTGTAGAAAGGCGAATGATGTAGCGGATGCCCTTAGTAGGAAGAGGTCATCTCTACAGCAGGATTGGAAGATGTTGGAGGATGCGGCGTATGCGATGACTGAGTTAGAGCATCTTTATGCCAGGATTTTGTAGCTCAGTTGTCCATTAGGTCTTCGGTGTTGGATGAGGTGATCGAGCAACAAAAAGCCGACCCTAAACTCCAAGAGTTAGTGGGCAAGGTAGGCATTGCTCGTGATGAGATGGTGGTGTGATTAGATTCCATCATGTGTTGTGTTCCAGACATCGTGGATGTCCGTGAGCATATATTAGCAGAGGCTCATAGGTCTAGATTCTCTATTCATCTGTGTAACACTAAGATGTACCAGGATTTGAAGAGATCTTTTTGGTAGTCTGGCATGAAGAAGGATGTAGCAGAATATGTGTCTAGATGTCTTGTGTGCCAGCAAGTGAAGGCAGAGTGGCAGCGACCATCAGGGCTTATGCAGAAGATGGAGATTCCAGTATGGAAGTGGGAAGCTGTTACTATGGATTTTGTTATGGGTTTGCCTCGATCTAGATGAGGTAATGACTCGATTTGGGTAGTGGTAGTTAGATTCTCGAAGACTGTGCATTTCTTACCCATGAAGAAGAAGCAGTCAGTAGAGAGTTTAGCTAGATTGTATATTAGTAGCATTATTAGATTGCATGGTGTGCCGAAGTCGATCATTTCGGATCGGGATCTGAGATTTACTTCGAGGCTATGGAAGGGTCTTCAGGATGCGTTAGGTTCGAAATTGAAGCTCAGTTCGGCGTTTCATCCCCAGACAGATGGACAGTCCGAGCAGACTATCCAGACGGTCGAGGATATGTTGAGGGCGTGTGTTTTGGATTGGAAGAATGATTGGGAGCACCATTTACCTCTTGTGGAGTTCACATATAACAATATCCATGCGAGTATTGGTATTGCTCCATTTGAGGTGTTGTATGGTAGGCCTTACAGATCTCCTTTATGTTGGGAGGAGACTGGTGATAGACAGCTGATTGGTCCTGAGTTAGTTCAGGAGACTTCGGATAAGGTCCACTTGATTAGGAAGAGGCTTGTTCGGCATAGGATAGGCAGAAGAGTTATGCCGACAACAGGAGGAAGGATTTGGAGTTTGAGGTAGGTGAGCATGTCTTTTTGAAGATTTCTCCTACTTGAGGTGTAGTTAGATTTGGCAGGCATGGTAAGTTAAGTCCTAGATTCATTGGCCCGTATGAGATTCTCAGACGATTGGGCAACGTGGCGTATGAGCTAGCTTTACCCCCAGCGTTAGCTACTGTTCATCCTGTTTTCCACGTATCTATGCTCAGGAGGTACGTCAGAGATCCATCTCTTGTTATTAGCCATGAGCCAGTGGAGATTCAGCCAGATTTATCTTATGTAGAGCAACCAGTAGCTATTCTTGACTGGAAGGTTCAGCATCCTCGGAACAAGAGTATTGCGTCGGTGAAAGTATTATGGCGCAACTTCTCGCGAGAGGAGGCTACATGGGAGCTTGAGGATGCAATGAAGAAGAAGTATCCTCAGTTGTTTGAGTAGTGTCAGTTAACTTCGAGGACGAAGTTTCTTTAAGGGGGAGAGGGTGTAAGGCCCTAGAATTTTGCACTCTTATATAAGTGTTTGATTGTGAGAGGAATTAATGCTTGTGTGTGTAGCTATGTATACATATAAACTATTCGAGTAGTGTTGTACATATATGTATATTTGTTATGCATGTTATGTATTACATTATATAAATAGTATTTTAAAGTATGTATGGTAATGGCATGTAGTTGTATTGTGTAAATATAGTTTTCTGTAGTTTTTTAGTTCTAGCCGAGTGTCCAGTAGGCGTCAACATGAGTGAATGCCAATCCCAAATTAGCATCCACATCGATGGATGCTAACCCCAGTCAGGCGGCCAAGGATCTGGACAAACTTCCCCAGATCTGTTGCGCTTCAGATCTGGAAACGCCTGCAATTTCTTCGCTCTCTGTTTTAGAAACTGTCGTCCAACGGCTACAACCCGTACCTTATCAAATCCCGAACCCTTGACCATAAAAACCCCTCTCTTCGTTGAGATAGGGTCCCTTTTGCTCTCTTGAGAAAACCCTAGTTTCTCTGTGCGAACCCTGAACTTTGGACCCGTGGATCCGGCGATTGGTGGCTCCTTCCGGCGATCTTCTACGCTGGAGGGGAGTCTAAACGTTTGGGGGCTTCTCCGATACCGGGTGGCAGTCTGCATCGACCAGAAAGTCGGATTGAGGAGATTTGGTGGCTCTTTGGCTCTGCCGAAGAGAGCTTCGTCAAGACAAACTTCAGTGGTAGATTTTTATAAGGCAAGTAACCGTCCACATTACTCATACATGCATCTAGTAGGTCCTAAGTATTTTTCCAGAATTTATTCGAGTCCTGAACCCCCCCTTCAATCGATCTTTTGCGTTCAGTCTATGTTTTGCACAGACAGGAACTTAACGGCATGATCTATTGCCATTAAGATCCTAAGCTGGTGGCGCACGATGTTGACATTAACCTGATTAACGGCCATACCTTGTCGTTGAGTTCTTCAAGCAGAGATAGTGTAGTTGTGCCCTATAGAAGCTATTTTTTTTTTCAGATTCTACGCATGAGGATATAATGTAAAAGTTATATGCTATGTAATATACTCATGGGATCATGCTGTGCAAATTTTGTGAATTTCTATGGAATACCTATTTATCTGAATTTCTGAAATGCATGTTAAGCAGGTTTTTAATCTTGAAAATTTTTGTTTATGTGATTCTCGTGGAATTGAAGGTCATAGAATTTTTGTACAATGTTAATAGTTGTCAGATCATACAAGAAAAAATTGGGGATTTTCTATTGTCTGTGTAAATAATTAAAATTTCTGCACTGTAAATAGTCAGTATGCATAATAGATTTTAAAACTCCAAAAAAAATAGTATGATGTCAAATAAATTCTTGAAAATTGTGTACAATATCATGACCATGGGAAACAGACTTTGAACATAGAAATATGTATGTGGCCCTGTGTACCATGTTTAACTGAGTACTTGCTAAAATAGGCAGAATGCATGTTTTAATTACCATAAATTTGTATGACTCTAAAAATATGAAATTGGTGTGCATGATGCTCAACTTGTAAACGGTATGTGGTTAAATGGTATGTAAATCTGACAACATGGATATTGATTTCACTAATTCATGATAGAATGGCCAATTTAAGCATGCTTAATGTAAATTTGATAAATAAATAATTACCGCATTATTAGGATTAGTTGTAAATGGTATTTGTTTAACCCTAAAAACAGTATATACCATGCTAGGTGATCCTACAATGTGTGTATGTGTGAACATGAAGCAAATGTGTTAAGCTGTGCATTAAGTATGTGTTAAAAATTGAGAAAAGAGTAAATGTGCCAATGGGTGACACTGCTACCTTAAAGGGCTGTGGAACTGTACCGTAGTAAAGTCCCTACGAGAATGTTCATATGTGTGTGAAATCCATGGGCATTGGCATAAAATCCTGGAGGCGGACAAGTACCCTAAGGAGAGGGCTTCTCTCGGTTCTGCGCAGTTAACTAAGATTTATCACTGAAATGCCTAGGTGATAGATATATGTGTGATGTGATAAGTGTGTGTCCTTTTATAGGTGGTTTGGACTATGTGTCATGACATATAAATGTTAATAATGTAAAATTGTGGTTATGTGAAAAGTGAATGTGAAATTATGTAAATGAGTAACCGAACATGTAGATATGTAAATGTGATATGAGAGCATGTATTTTATGATATGAATGTGTAAATTCCATGTAAAACAGCAAGCTAACTAAGTTTAGAATTGTGATATGAATATGAAATTTTTCATAGAAGTCATGCTAGGAATGTCTTTCCTTTTAATGTAAACTCTATGCTTAATTGCTATTATGTGGCAACATACATGTGATGAATGTGAAATTAGATTCCATGTAAAGAATGCGTAGAAAGCATGTGATAGAATTAAATTTTGTGAATTAAAATATAAATCAAGTATCATGTGTCGTAAATGTAGAATTATCATGTTTAGGTTTTTCCTTTAGCTAATTAACTGATCCATGCTATATGTAATAATTGTGTTATGAAAAATGCAATTAGCCATGTGATGTATGTATGCTTAGTGTAAATGGAAGTTACTTGCTGAGTCTTTGGACTCACTCTTGCTTCGGCGTACAGGTGCAGGTGTCTCTACTCTTCCGAGGAGACTATTAGGAGTGACTCGGAGCGGGAGTAGGAGATTACTTGTGGAGCTAGTGACGTTGTATTTCCTTTCATAGTATGTAATAAATGGAGATTTGTATACATTTGAGTTATGTAATTCATTATATTTGCAAGAGGTGGACAATGTAATTTGTTAAATTTCTCAGTTATGAAATAGTTTGTTTCCTTTTGTACTATATAGACTGTGTATAAATGTGGATTATGGAATAAGAGATTTATTTCCAGTTCTTTCTATTCCACTGTTATATGTTATATTTGTGTATGTTTCAGTCTATTTGTACATGTGTTGGGTACATGTCCCAGTAGCGATGCTCTCTATATCGATGTGGGATGGTATATCCGTACTGGTATAAGGAGGGTCGTTTCAGAGATTGTGTGCTATATGTGAGCAGCGACGAGGACGTCGCTTATATAAGAGGGGTGGATTGTAACACCCCATATAAGAATATGTTAAATGGACTAAATCAACAAACTACCAACAACTTGGACTAGTCATTGTCAGAGCTCGAGCAGGAAAAGAACTCTGAAGTAAGCGTGCTTAGTTGGGAGTAGTCTCAGGATGGGTGACCTTCCTGGGAATTAACAACTAGTATGGTTGTTGGGCCAGTTTGTTGGTTGGGTCGTCACATACCACTGTAGACACCCAGTTCCGACTAATGGGTTGAACCACATTTCATGTTTACTAGTTAGCCCCTAGTTGGTCACTCACCTTGAGCCCATCATTAGCCTTGATTGAGCCCATTAACAATTTAAATTGCCTTGAAATCCAACCCATTATATTTTGGAGAGTCTGTATGCAATTATACTCGTATCTTTTATATAACTGGCTGATAAATGCAAAATAATTCGATTTCCTAGTCGCGACATATCGTAGCGCCGCAACTCTAGTCGCGACGGCCCTGGACGCCGCGAAAGCCCATGCATGATATCCATGCACGTGGGCTTACTATCGTGACGCCCTGACCGTTGCGTCTCTAGTCGCGACCCCACGATACGCCATGACAACGCCTGAGCGCACCAGACTCCGCAACAACCTCCTATTATCCTCCTATTGATCCGCATTATCCCTAGGAAATATCTCAACCCCATGGGGTGAGATTTTGGCCCTAGGGACTCTTGTGAGGATCCCTTGGACTTTCCCTTGCAATTTAAAAGGCCATTATCTCCCATTTTGAATTTTGGACCATTTTGAAGAGATAATATCACCCATTTCTCTCTCATGGCTCTATAAAAGAGAGGCCCCTCTTCAAGGACGAGGGGAGCCTCATTGTATTCGAAGGGCTGCCAAAATTTCCTTCGACAAATACTTAGCCTTGCAGCCACCCTTTTCCTCCATTTCCCTCACATCCCTCTCAACCAAAGTAACCCATTTCAGCATCTATGGAGCACGGGACGTGAGAAGGGCGAGTTCAGCATTCTCCTGAAGCTTTTGGACGATCTTCGAGCTGCAGCACGACAAGGAGTCGCCTAATGGGGCTTACTCTCTCTTTCCCTTTCTCCTTCTTTTGCATGCATTTTTCATGTTATTCTTAGATAGAACATATTCACCACACACCCATGTTTTTTCTATACCCGAAGGGGTTTAAAAAACCCCCCAGGTTCGTTCCTCCATGTTCTCATCCTTTCTTTCTATTTTAGAGTAGATACTATGTTTAACGTGTTCTAATAGGGCTTCCTTTTGTTTGTTTTTCTTTGTGGCAGGCATCCAAGCGTCATCCAAGAGGAGCTCTTGCCTTCGGCCGGCTGAAGATGAGAAGAAGGTCCACACTCCAACAACTCCCGCACAAAGAGAACGCGGCGGCGGAGGACGACACGACTGGAATCAGTGTCGCGTTATCAACACTGTCGAGACCGCTAAGGCCACCGCGACACCAGGTCCGCCCCCCTTTTCTCTCTCCTCTTCCTAGTTAAGTTAGCCGTCTTCATTTTCTATTTATAAGGCAGCTTGCTAGGTGGCGATCACATTCCATGTTCACACACCACTAGATTTAGTATTTGTTCGTGTCGAGGGGGGGCGTCAATCCCCATGATTACACCTTTTGGCGATCACGGTGGGACCTTCACTACCACCCTCGGGATTTTGACTGCTGCTTGCCTTGTTTTCTTCTTTGTTCTCATTTTAGTGCCCTCTTAGTCTCTTGTTCTTTGTTCCCTGTGTTTTTCGTGTTCTGTTCTTGTCGCGACCTATCACGGCGATGCGATCAGGCGCGTCGTTTGTCGAGGACGCGTTATCAGGTCAGTCACCTCTTCCTTCTATCTACCTTGTCTTGTTTTATCAAATCATGCATCCTTGCAATATCTCCTTGTATCATATGTTATCCCGTTTCTGAATGTTAGATTCTGGTAGAGTCCGGATTTTCCTTTTATTTTTACTTCTAAATTTTTGGTTCTAGTCGCGGCGTATCGCGAGGACTCGAACACGGCGCGTCGTGGAGAGGCGTCGCGTCATCAGGTATGCTTCTTATGTTATGTTGACTCATGAATCGGTTTTTTGTGTGCTTTTGGTCCATGTGGTATTGATTTGCTGTTTTGTGTCTTTTATCATTTGATAGGGTAGTCTGTTTGAATTAGTTGAAGACCTTTTGGTGTTTTCGGGCCTCTGTTCCTATCGCGGAAGGTCACCTTGTCACGATCAGGTCGCGGTGTACACGGCCGCCGCGACTCTGCCCGAGGTCCAATTGGTCACCCTGTTTGGTCCTCATCTATCACCTGTGCATACATTTCGAGCATTTAGGCCCATTGTATACGCTATGAAACCTATTTGTTTAGATTCCCCCTTGGATGAGTGAGTCCTCTCATACGAGCACTCGTAGGCTGACTCGGGCCCACTTTCCGAGGACCTCCGTAAGACCCCGTGACCGTACGCACATTGCGGTTCGCCGGGCTTGTTGTACCAGTTGCACCCCTTAGTTTAAGCCGACCCTTTGCGTGTGAGTGTACCATCCCTTAGCTTCACCAGAGGACTCGAGTCCATACCCATTAAGGTCCACTTGACGACGAGTGACATCCTCTTAATTAATTCATGTAAGGTCAAGTTCAAACCTTAAGAAATTGGCGCTTTACATTGGCAACTTGAGTGTTCATCCCTCCTCCTCTCAGTCTTTCTTACTGTGCTTGAGTCTAGGTATGTGCTGTATCACCCCATATTAGCCTTGGGGGGGGGTTGGGGGGGGGGGTGTATGCGTCATTGTTTAGGGAGATCGAGTCAATCCCCTTCTTTCTTTGTATCTTATCATAATCCTCCTCTTCGACGTGGACCAATTTCGGGTCCTTGCCGACGATGCTCTCCTCTCGGGTTGCTCGAGGAGGTGGCCCAACCCTCTATGGCCACACTCCGGGGCATATCCAGCCTCCCTCCGCCACTGGGATTCGATCCCGTCTGCCACCCTCCTGGGGGTGATGACCCCTACTCACAATTCAGCCAGCTTCTTCCACACCTCAACGGACCAAGTCCGAGAGTTTATAGCTACCGCCAAGGGGAAACAACCTTTATCTCCCAGGGGTCAGAGTTCAGTCCGACCGGCAGATTCCTCCGCCCATGTCGCTTCAGCACCTCACCTTCCTTCATCAGGGGCGGATCCTACACCCCTCTGCCCTCAGGCCATCCATTTTTCGGAACCAAGTCTTCCTCCGTGAGAGGTCCAGCCTCGATCTCCCCCAACTACATACTATGCGGCCGAACCAGCTCCCCTTCCCGTGAGAGGTCTCTCTTCGAGCAACCTCGCTCCCTTATTCTGCACATCAAGTCCAGTCTCCCTCCGACTTCCTTGCGGAGTGGACGAGCATGAAGAAAGAGCTTATGACCTCCGGAGGCAAATCGATCCTCGGAAGGTAGCTGATATTGCCCTCCCATCCTTCCAGTACCTCCGGGTGCCACCCCAGTCAGAGCTCCCTATCTACCGATGATACTCTGGGGTAGGGGACCCTTATGTTCATCTGAAAGACTTTGTTACGAGTCAGCACCACACAAGTATGACCGCCACCTCATGGCATACTTGTTCAAAAAAACCTGGATGGTCCAGCTTTGGAATTGTTCTATCATTGCCCCGGAGGAAGCCGAGGATTTCCAAGTTGTTCAAGAGAGGTTTCTGCAGCAATTCCATAATTAGTGGGACCGAATTCTCTTTTGTGGATCTAGTAGCCGAAAAGATGAAGCCGGAAGAGGAGTTTTCTACCTACGCTGATCGGTGGCGTTCTTTGGCCACCAAGGTCCGCTGCCCCATGCCTGAGGAGGAGAAGGTGATGTTGTGGATTTCCAATGCCACTCAAACCTATCGAGCTATTTTGGCCATGAACGATATTTCTACCATGCACCAGCTATATAGCCGAGCCCGTTTCATTCAGACCCAACTTAAGGACTCACCTATACACTCTATGTTTAAGACCCCCAAGGCCGTTACACCAAGAAGACCCAAGGCCCAATCACCGAGGGGATCCAAACCAATGAACAAGTGGGTGCAGTTAGCAATCCCCAAGGCCCGTAGGTAGGTCTCCCTACACCCAGCAAGCCCAGCAGCCATGGAACAACAACAACGATAGACAACCACTCCCCAAGGATAAAAACTCCACAAGATCAGCGCCAGTACTCCAGGTCCCTCCACCTAAAAATGGCTACGCCCCTAGGAAGCCCAATGGACCAAAAGAGCCCAATACCCCCCTTTGCCTGAGTCCCTGGCCGACATCTTTGCCGCCCTCATGTCCCTGAATGCCCTGAGACTCCCTCCTGAGAAGGCGAACTGGAATATGGCGGCCGATCAAACAAAGTACTGTGTCTATCACCGCCATCCGGGCCATAATGTGTCAGATTGTTTTCAGTCCGGGATATGATATATGATCTTCATGAGCAAAACCAAATTGACTGGGCAGAGATGAAAAGATTAATCCAGACTCTGAGGACCACAGGGTCAGAGGCAACAACAACAACAGCAGAGGCAACAGTAGCTGCAGCAGCAATAGCAACAGCAGCAATACCAACCTTCTAACAACAATATCAGCAACAGGAGCAACAACAGCAGCCGCAGCAGCCGGCGATGACTAGGCATAATCCGCAACCCCATGCCACAACATCAGCTTGCTCAAACCCCCAGTCAGCTCCACCACCTCCTCCACCCGCACATGTTAACCTGGCATCCACCATCCACCACCAGAAGCTCAGTGGGCCTTCGATGACGAACATGAAGTGGGCCAGCTTCTGGTTATTTCCCACGTCACACCACTACCCGCGCGCCTACATCCAACGTACCTCCCTCCTTCACGCCCCACATTGCTACCATCACCTCACCATCCTATTCCCCCATCATGTCACCCATTATCCCTCCACCCAGCAACATCCCTTTCTCCCCTACTCCAGCACCCTTACTAGCCAACCCTTCTATCCTTGACAACGCAACCCCTCCACTCCACCATAATCTTGCCCTCCGGAGCGGGCGAATGTTCCATCGGATGTACCCTAACGCATTGTGTTTATGTCAGGTCAACCAGCCCAAAAACCAGCAACCAGCAGCAGCAAGATATGGAAGAAGAAATCGATCCAGTCCCGGGGACTCAATATGATATCCTGAAGCATTTGGATCAAACCCCCGCCAAGATTCCATACTAGAGTTAATCAAAAGATCACAGACTCATCAAGACGCCCTAAGGGCCTTTCTGCAAAGGGTCATGGTCAGTGAAGACATGAACCCGGATAATCTGCCTTCAGTGCTCTCGATTGTAAACAAAGGACCCACTATTCCCTTTTCTGATGGTGAGTGGCTGCCCTAGAAGCCAAAAAAATGCCCTTATGTGTGACACTCACCATAACAAAGTGGCCGTCGATGCAGCTCTAGTGGACACGGGAGCTTCTATCAATGTTTGTCCATTAAGCACCCTTAGAGCATTGTAATATATCGGAGCATCAACTGCGCCCACCCCCACCACCATCTCTGCTTATGACAATTCACGACGTGCCTGCCATGGAGTCATCACATTACAAGCATAATTGGGGCCACTAGTCATGTCAGTGGAGTTCTATGTATTGAAAATTGATCATACTTACAAGGCCATCTTAGGGCTCCCATGGATTGAATCATTAGGGGCAGTGCCATCTACGGCGCATCAGTGTTTGAAGTTCCCCTTCCAAGGGCGAATAGTCAAGGTGAAAGTGTGGCAACGACACATATAGTAGAAGTAGTTGAGAGGGTGCTGCCATCAGTATGGCAATCCAATAAGCCCGTTATCTCTGTGCTTGATGTCAACTATACTTGGGCCTATACATTCTCTTCTAACCGCCCAATTGGGTCTCCCCCTGTAGTGGCAGTCAGGAGAGATGTGAGCACAAATATAAAGGGGTGGGATATCATGTTTAGACTGGGTTATCAGTCAGGAAAAGGCCTGGGTGCCCATCTCCAAGGGCGAACCAAGACTGTGACCAGCACTAAGAAATTCACAAAACATGGCCTGGGATACTCAGAATGGGCTACTTTTCATTTCCTTCACAATCGGACCATGGCCCACTTACCTGGTCTTGTATGAACACTTCGTCAGAGGGCCGTGCAGCCCGATACAACACTACTACAGAGGCGCTAAAATCAGCTTACCAGTCCTTAGAAGAGTAGCGGCCAATAAGAAGAAGAGAGCCGAGGCAGGTATAGAGGACCCAGATCAGGAAGATGTCATCTCATCAGTCAGTTTGCTGTTTGAAGAACCAGAAGATGGGGCAGAAGAGGCAGAATTAGAAGACCTTGTTTCTGCAGTCAATCGTTTGTTTAGCGAAGAAGACCAAGTAGCATTATTATCAGCATCAGCAACCACCACCAAGCAACAGTTGCTTGGATTTGGTGAGAAAAGTCAGCGAACCAACTCAACTGTTTCAGAAAAGGAGCTCTGGCCAAGGTTTTCCGGCCTCCCATTCATTATTCATCCATACTTGTTTATAATTTTGATGTTATTCCCTTGTCTCCCCCTTTATTATTCAATTCTCTCCCGACGTCGTTTAAGCGTTAATTCGCCCTTCACCCTCTTCACCATTTTCTTTAATGGCTCGGTTTGTCTTTCTCCGGAGCCTTTTAATGTAATGTAGTTCCTTTCATAATATATATATATATATATATATATAAAATAAAAAATTAAAAAAAAATAGAACATCAGACAATCCAAAAAAATAGAAAAATCCATAACTCAAAAATAGAAAATCCAAAAATCTAAAAATATTATGTGTGTCCCCCCCCCCATTCATCTTCTCTCCTCTTTCTTTGGACGACGATCCCCGTCTTCCTCCTCCTCTTTCTTCGAACGGCGATCCCCGTTCTCTCCTTCCCTATTCATCGGACGGTGATCCCCGTCTTTTACTCCTTTCTCCCTGCTTTCTGCCTCCAGCTGTTGATTCCCCCTACTCCCTTGACGGCGATCCCCGTCATCCCTGTGTTTTCTTTGCTCCGACGGCGATCCCCGTCATCCTGTGTTTTCCTCTGCTCCGACGGCGCCCCGTCACCCCGCACTCCTGCTCTGCTTCGACGGCGATCCCCGTCACTCCGCACTCCTCCTCTCCTCTCAGATGGCGATCCCCGCCCTTCTCCTCTTCTGTGCAAACCGTGCCTTCGTCTGACTGATCGACATGGTCACGTTGGGTGTTCTGGGCAAGGGGCCTTCTGTTCCCCTACGCCCTGTTCTACGGCCGGCACCCTGAGCTCGGGTGGCCCACCTCTCCTCTAGTCCCATCGGAGGACCCTCGCGGCTCGCCGCACTTTTCTGCTCATTCAAAATCCTCTAGAAGAATCTCCTTAAAATATTGGGCTTAGTTAGAATCGGGGGTAGAATCTAGCAAGTCCTCGTCCCCATCTTGGAAGAAGAAGGGTAATGGCATACCCCGAAGGTATGTGCTTGACTTAGTTCAAAGGTGTGGCGCTCTTCTAGCGTCGAAGAGTTCGTCCAGGAAGCAGTAGTTTTAAACTTAGAGGATTTCCATATAAAGGAAGGACTAGACGATGGTTTTGGAATTTATGAAATCGTAGCCGAAGGAGACCTATTAGATGAGAATGATTGTGAGATAGAGGATGCTGCTGAGGCATATGCTAGTGGTATGAGGAGATTCGATGAACCTACCTCAGTAGTCGATGAGCCCACTAAAGAGGTAAACGTGGGAACTGAAGAGGACCCCAGGCTTTTAACCATAGCTTCCAGCCTCCCTCCCGAAGAGAAGAAGAGCTCATAGAAATGTTGAGGGAGTTTAAGGATTCCTTTGCCTGGTCCTACGATGACATGCCTGGCATTGACCCTGATTTGGTGGGAACACAGGCTGATCTTGAAGCCAGGGGCAGTTGCCGTCAAACAAAAGTTAAGGATGTTCCTCCCCCACATCGCTTTGAAATTGAAAGAGGAAATTGATAAACTACACAAGGCTAAGTTCATCCGTGTAGTTCTCTATCCATTGTGGGTGGCGAACATCGTCCGGTCATGAAGAAGGACGGAAGGGTGCGAATCTGCATAGACTTCCGGGACTTAAATAAGGCATGTCCTAAAGATGATTTCCCGGTACCTCATTTGGATGTTTTGATTGATAATACTGCAGGGTTCGAACTCTGTCTTTTATGGATGGGTATTCAGGCTACAATCAAATTCGCCTAGCCCGGAGGATCAAGAGAGAACCTCCTTCACCACCCCATGGGGAACATATTGCTATGTGGTCATACCGTTTGGATTAAAGAATGCCGGCGCCACTTATCAAAGAGCAATGTTAGCTATCTTCCACGACATGATTTATATTGATGTTGAAGTCTACATGGATGATATCGTGGTGAAGTCTCAGACCAGATGAGAACACTCCTCCGTGCTTGCCAGGGTATTTCGCGCGCACAAGAGCATCAATTAAAGATAAATCCAAAGAAGTGCATATTCGGGGTTTCTTCGGGCAAGCTGTTAGGCTTCATAGTTTGCAAACGGGGGATTCAATAGACCAAACAAGGCCAAGGCAATAAATGAAATGCCTCCTCCCAAGACATATCTGAGCTTCGAGGTTTGATTGGTCGGCTCCAGTTCACAAGGAGATTTATATCTCAACACTCTCAAAGGTGTCGTCCTTCTATGAACTGTTGAAAGGAGGAATCAACTTTGAATGGAATGCTAAGTGCCAGAGGCCTTTGATGAGCTCAAGAGTTACCTTACGAATCCTCTCGTGCTCAGGCTCCCATCCCTGGGAAACCCTTGATTTGTATCTGTCACTATTGAGGACTCCTAGGAGCTGTCCTTGCTCAGCATGATGAATCCGGCAAAGAAAGGGCAGTCTATTACCTATCTAGGCTCTTCAATCCCTCTGAGCTCAAACTCACCACAATGGAGAAAACATGTGCAGCGCTAGTTGGGTAGTGTAGAAATTGAAGCACTACTTCCTAGCTCATAAGGTGAGTTTGATTTCGAGAATGGATCCTATTTGGTATCTCCTTGAGAAGCCAGTCCTCGCCGACAGATTGCACGCTGGCAAAGCTTCCTCTCCCAATTTGATATTTCCTTCATAGTTCAGAAAGCCATAAAAGGGTATGCCATTTCTGAGCCTTACTCACCTTCCTCTTCCCCATAGTGACACGGTTCAAGAGGAATTCCCCGATGAAAACCTGTCACTCATTTCTCGTGATTCCTTATGGTCGCTCCACTTCGATGGGGCTCTCAATTCTAGGGGACGGGGATAGGAGCTGTCTTGCTCACCCAGAAGGGATCACCATTCCTCTAGCCTATCAGCTTCATTCTATGCCACCAACAACATCTCGAGTATGAGGCTCTCCTTGCCGGTCTTAAGCTTGCCTACCTCTAGGCGCGCGTCATCTCAAGATCATAGGAGACTCTCAATCATCCTTCGGCAAGTCCTTTCAACCTATCGCACTCGTGACCCTAAACTCAAGCCCTATCAGATCTGGTCACTCTCCTAGCCAAGCAATTCCGCCACTCATCTACATTCATACTCCTGTTCTCAAAATATCCGGCCGATGCCCTCGCATCCTTGCCTCCTCTCTCTCCTTCCTCTCAGCGCAGTGCTGAGACAATCACCGTTCAAAGGTTAGAGGCTCCCTTCACTCAGGATCCTTGGTTCGTTAACCTCAGGGAGTTCTCTAGTTTTGAAGGCCGAGGAGAGAAAGAAAGCGAAGGAGTTATTGCTTGTGGAGCTAGGAGAAATGATGTTAGAAGGAAGGCCATGGTACCATGAGTTGAGCAATATTGCATAGACAGTACCTTCCCCGAAGAAGCTGAAGTGGAGGACAAGCGAGCCATCCGTAGAGCGGCATTGAGATATACCCTTATTGGTGGAGTGCTTTACATACGCGCTCTAAATGGAATGCTCCTTAGATGTGTGACAGATGAAGAGGCTCAGAAGGTAGTGGAAGGTCACATTCCAGTAAGTGCGGGGGGCATGTGAATAGCCAAATGTTGGCCAAGAAAATTCTTAGGCAGGGCTACTATTGGCTGACCCTAGAAGAAGACTGTGCCACCTACGTTCGTAGATGTCAAGTGCTAGATCTATGCCAACAAAATCCATGCTCCGTCCTCCTCTTTGCATCCACTATCTTCCCCTTGGCATTTCTCCATGTGGCCTTTGATATCATCGAGCCCCTTGGTGATCCTAATGCTCAGATAAAACAGAAATCCTTTATTCTCACTGCCACTGAGTACTTCACCAAGTGGCCGAAGCTGAAGCATTTGCAGAAATCAAAGGTTCAACCATGTGCAAATTCATCATGAGGAACATCATGCGCGATTCGGAGTGCCAAACAGCCTAGTCACCGACAATGGACCACAGTTCATATCTCAAGAACTTCAGGACCTATGTAAGAAATTCAACATTTCCTTGCATCACTCGTCTCCATACTATCCACAGGGCAATGGCCAGGCCGAAGCACAAACAAAACGCTTTTGAAAATTCTAAAGAAAACTTGTGAGTCTAATAAATTTGCTGATTGGCCGGAAAAGTTATTTGAGCTCTGTGGGCCTACAGAACCTCCGTCCGCACGCCCACCGGGCAAACTCGTTCTCACTTACTTACGAGATGGAAGCAGTATGTCCACAGATCCTCATTCCTTCGCTAAGAGTTCAGCTAGACAAGGAACTCAATCCCGATGAACATCGGGAGGCGTTACTAGTACAACTAAACTCTTAGACGAACGGCTCTGGCCGCGGCCGATCATGTGCTTGCATATCAAAATAGACTCTCAAGGTCTTTTCAAAAGAAAGTAATTGAGCAAAATTTTAAGAAGGAGACATGGTTTTGAAGCGCATTTTTATAAACCTGGAGGTCCAAGGTCTAAATTGTCAGCAAATTGGGAAGGGATGTACATTGTTAAGGAAGTGTACCACGAAAATGCGTATAGGCTAGTTAATGCCGAAGGTGAGGAGCTCTCTCACCCAGGAATGGGCTGTACCTTAACGATTCCACCCCTAATATTGATAACAACACCAATTTGCAAAAGAGATGTTGTTGACCATGTGCCTCACCTCCCCTCATTGTGGTGAATGATCTCTATGTCCGGCCACACACACAACAAGGGACTTAAGGCCAATTTACCTTGTGTTGTCATTCAGCCCTCATGTAGGGAACCTGAGGTCGATTCTCTTCTCACTCGGACGAGGTCCAGGGGCAATGGGAAAGCTAGCATGTAGACCAGCAAGCGGTGTGTATCATGTGTATGAAGTCTCAAAGGGACGGTCATTCAAAAGAAAGCAAAAAGGAAAGGAAACAAAAGTAAAAGAAGAATGCTAAAAAATAGGGGCATGTCAAAGAGTGGTAGTACAGTTCCCCGCGGACGCCCTTGAGCCCGTCGTACGCCATGCCCCCCAATTCAAAAAAGAGCAATGACCTTAAAGTCCCTGGACAATAGACAATTGCACATGTGACATATCCATTGCAATCTACAAGCCAGTAAACCCCCAAGACCAAGTCTTGTCTAATTACTAATCTTCCTATTCTCCCTAGAAGACCAAGGACTCTCACACCTGTCTGTGTAGAACATCAATATTCAAGGGCAAGAAGCCTTAATGAGCCAAGGACAAATGCACGCTGCACATAGACATTATCCATCAGACAAGAGATGGGGACGAGATCCATGGCCATTACTCAAAAGGCAAGAAGTGTTGTTATCAAGATCTCAAAAAACCAAAAACAAAATTTTCAAAAATCTAAAAAAAAAAATTTCAAAAATCTAAAAAATAAAAATTTCAAAAATCCAAAAAAAAATTAGAATCTAAAAATAAAAAAATAGAAATCTCAAAAATTCAAAAAAAAAAAAATCTTAAATTCCAAAAAAGTGTGTACATACTGCTTTCCTTTAGCATACATTGTTTACTTTCCTTTCCACCTATTTAACAAGGCTTAGCCCCTTGACAATTATGAAGTCACATTCATGTTTATTTAAGCGCAAGGGGCTGAGTCAACGAGCAGATCTGACCTGTTCTGATGAGTTTGCAGGAGCAGGTAATTCTAAGGGACCCGCGTGCTCGGTATTTTTTTTTCATCTCTCTCTCCCGTGTTTGAATCTCATCTCACACTCGTACCAATTGCAAATCATTCATTAAGAGTTGACATGAAATAGAATTCCACTAAAGAGGAACAACATGTACAAAAGATGGGGAGGTGGCTCACAAGTCTCCTCAGTGTCCCCCCACTCTCCCCAGATCCCTCCTGCCGGTCCGGTGGTGGCAGCATCTTGCCGCCCCCCCTACCGCCTCGGGGCACTCCCCTCACCCTAGCGGCGCCTCTCCTCCTCCTCGTTCCTTCGCCGACTGGAGGAACCTGTCAAATACTGTCCTACGGAGGCACCGGTCGCCCTGCTGACACTCGCCCCTCTTCTGCTCCTGCTACGTGAACGGCCTATGTCCGTCACGATCTGCTGGAGGCTCCGCGCCACCGGCCTGCTGCGCTAGTAGCTCCGCGCGCAGTCGGTGACCTCCTCCTCCTGGTCTCCGGGCGGCCTCCGCACCCGCAGCGCCGCCAGCTCCTTTGTCGGCTCCATGACCTACACCTCATCCACCTCCGCCCGGATGCGCAGCTGGTCCCTCTCGCTCTGGGTAGCCCGGACCTCCCCCTGGAGCTGGTCCCTCTGACCCTGGAGATTCATGGCATGCTCCGTGGTAAGCTGCAAATCTCTCTTCTTGCATCAGAGCAATCAGTCAATAATCAATTGTTAAAAATAATCAATCAGAAATTCCATTGTACTTACCCGCACCTCCAGATGCCTCTGAGCCTCCTCGGCCCTCAGCACTGCTCCCGCCAGCTTGGCCTCCAGAAGTGACAGAGACCCCCCTGCAGCTCGTTAGGAAGAAGCACCCCCTGCAGCTCGTGAGGAAGAAGCACTGCTCCTTACTCTCTTCAGCTCCCTCCGCTGCACGCAAAGGCACGAGTCAGTTTCCCAAAATCAGCTTGATGTGATTTAGTGTTGAAGTTGGACTAAGCACTTACCAGCTCCGCGGTCTGCCTCTGTGCCGCCTCCCGGTCCTGCACCGCCAAGTAAAGCAAGGCTCGTAGCGATGCAATCTCTCGCCATTAACGTCTACCTGCAACAAATTTCAAATCATTAACTCAGTTCTATAGAATCAAAGTTCACTAGGTTGTGGTTTTAGGGTCATTACCTGGTGTCGGGCGCTCTTGTATACCTTACTGCCGTACTTCAAGGCGTATGCCGGAGTTACGCATCATCAGTGGTAGCGTCTGACTTGACGGCCTTTCCTCGACGCTCCCAGTTATCGATCTGCTCCTTCGCCCGCTCGCGCCAATCAGTAGTGTCGTGAAGTCCCCGGAAACACCGACCCGGTCTGCGAAACCGGTCTCAGACGGGGAAATCCACGACACTCTACCGAAGGCCGTGAGCGCTGACTGAGTATAGGTGTAGAGGTAGCACAAGGTTAAGTGCATGCACCACAACCGACCTACCGAAGTAGGTGCGGGCCTGCACCAACCAGGGCTGTCCCTTATCACCCTCCCCCCAGTTACGGCTGCCAAATCACCTGCAAAGCACATATTTAGTCAGTCATCGGAAGTGAAATCAAGCAATTAATCAAAAGGGAAAGGTTAGGGTACCTACTCCAGGTAGGGTAGCTGTCAATGGCCTTCTGAAGTCACTCCAGCTGGTCCCTGAGATTGCATGAGTCCCAGCGAGAATCCCAACGGCGTGCAATGGGCACAAGGCCCGGCGTGCGAGATCCCCTCTCCTCAAGGCTGGGAGGTGTAGATAGGCCCAGACCTACAAAATGAAAGCAAGTTAGGCGGCAAGTTTAAGAAAATGCAGTTTAAATTTCAAAGGGTTAAAGTTAAAGTAATGTACCTGAAGAAGGGGAAGAATCCACTGATCGACGTCTGCCGCTCAGATGCGCCCAGGCTATCGAACTGGTGTGCAAGGAAGGTTGCTCCCCAGGCATATCCCCCTACCTCACCTAGGTCCTCCAGCAGGGGCAGGAAACTATTGAAGCAACTTCCTCCAAGTCATCAGAAAATTAAGTATTTTGATAAAACACATCTTTAAATGAATATTTTGAAGGATCGAGGTGAATGTGTCGAAAAGATCTAGAAGGGGGGATGAATAGATCTAAGCCACTTTTGCGGAAGCTTAAACAATTTTAAAAACACTTTAGAATCAGAGGCAATTTTATCAGTGAAAAGTCACAGATCTGATAAGATTAGAGTGAGTTGGTAAAAATAGATGTGAAATAAGTTGTTTAAGTGAGTAAAACCGATCCTATGCAAGCATCTAGTGGATGAATTAATCAACCACAAATAGACAAGTGCACCATGATTTTTAGGTGGTTCGGAAATCACCCAAGTGATTCCTACATCCACCCCTCACAACCCATGAGGATTCACTAAACACAACTGGGTAACACACCCACTAGAGCCTGAACTCCAACACTGAAGAGCTTACAACTCACACCACCTCTAGAGCAAGACTGCTCAACCCACACTTGAGTTCGACAACTCAAAACTGAGCACAACGGCTCACAACACCACAAGAGCACAAGGCTCACACAATTACTTGCTAGACACCAACTCAAGACATAGATCTTCTACCAATAGATCTAGTCTAAATTTGAGAACACTAATGAGAATTATGCAGAAGCACTTGCATAATCTCAAGAGATATCTCAGAAGAACAGAGGTACAGTAAAATGTATTGAATGACTTCGTTCTTCAAGTGTACTCCCTAGTAGAAGCTTGGATTGGGAAGAAGCTTGCAAACTTGAAGTCCAAGGCGATGCTCTGCAATCTGGGAGTTGGATCTTCCTTGAATTCTTCTCCAATGATGGCTTCTACTTGATCTGCTTCCTTGGGATGCTTCAGAGGCTTCTTCAAGATCAAATGTAGTACCCAGAAAATCTTAATTAAAAATTATGGATAATCGAATTTTATCAATTAATAAATTCAATTAGTTAAAAAGGTACGCATCATTATTGCATGCGTATAAACCCCTATAAAATTTCGTAAAAATGTAGTTGTACTTTAAATAATGTTCTCTAATGACCCATCATGAAATTTGGGCATAGAAAAGTCATTTGGACCGAGTTTAAGAAATGATGCGACTTATTAGCATAATTAAGGAATAAGTCGAAGAACTCATTATTTTATGACCCAAAGGGATTATAAAATAAAAATAAACATGTGGGTAGACTTTAAATAATATGGGATGATGATAGCTCATTATGATATTTGGACCAATGGACAATCTTGACCCATGAATAAATTCTCTAATAAAAGGATAATTAAAAATCCAATAAGTAAAGTAAGTATATGGGTTGTAAATTAAGCTTACAAGAGTTATTGGGCTAAGAGAAGAGCCCAAATAATGAAGGTTAGAAATATTGGCATGAATAATATTTAATCAAATTAAAAATATGAATTACTTGAATAAGTGTGATAAATAGATTTACATAAGGATAAAGGGTGAATAATTGGAATTAATCAATACCCATTAAGTCAAATTAGTAATGAGTTTTACTAATGGTCCTAGCATAAAGTTTGGGCCCAATTATGAAGAGTCACCATGAGATGAGAATTAAATAAGTGAAATTCGTACCTAAAATATTAATAATAGAAAAGGGTTAAGATAATGAGTATTTTAACTCTTAATCATCTTAGAAAGAGTTCTAAACCTAGTATAACTAATAGGACTCTATCCTAATCTAAAATTGGGATTTAGATGAGAGACAATTGGGTTAAATATAAGAGACCCAAATTAAATAGGGAAATTCGTAACTATATTATCTCTTAATTAAAAAGGGGTCATTAAAAGCACTAATATGACTCATATATATCTTAATAAGAGTCCTAAGCCTATCCTAACCCATTACCCACGAAATTGGATCCCTCCCAACTCTATTAGGTGGAAAATAAGAGAAAGTGGGAGATAAATACCAATTTTGGAGTGGATGAGAAAGAAAGAGTTTTAGGTGATTTAGAACTCTATAGTCCATCAAACACCCCCATTTGACCCAGCACCCACAATTTCGTGCTAAGACCCTTGGAGACGAAGAGGAGAGATCTGGACCAAGGAGCAAGGAAGGAGAAGGCTTGGAGCAAGAAGGGTGTTCATAATTTTCGTCATCTAAACTAGGGTTTTCTACTCCACGAAAAAGGTAGGTAATCTCTCAAGCTAAAATCGTGAAATAATTACCCTAGGTAGCCTTCATGTACCTCTTCAAAAGCCCTATGGTTTCGTGGTATTTCGTTCACCCATTTGGGCGAATTTAATTCATGAAAACCTGCTGTGACCATGAACCCTAATCTCATGTTTTCTCTAATACCTTGCACGTACTTGTTCCCATGCTATGAAAATATTCTCATTTATACTACCATGTAATTAGCTTTCAACGCCCCTGGTCTTGCTTGATTTCGATCTCCATGAGGGAGAATTAACAAACGCCACTAGTTTCAGAATTTTTCATCATGTACACATCTCTAATTAATTCGTTGAACTCTGAATGCGCCTGTTTAGGTCATCAAAAAGTAACATGATCAATGCATGTCTAAACCTTGTCTATTTTCAAATTAATCGTGCATGTTGATAGATATACATGTCTACTTTCGTTTTAAAACTGGTTTCATGCTTTTTGGACCACCGTACTATTTTATATGGAATTTAGAACGTCCCTATATCACAGAGGACTCGCCCAGAGAAAAAGGGAAAAACCAAGACCGCCCTGTTATCGCGGCGGCGCGATATGCCGCGATAAGAGGAGTGTCGCGGTCGGCCTTCAGGCCGCGTCATGAACGCGACGGGCCTCGCCGCCGCGTTCCCAACCCGAACCAGGCCAGACCGCCGTTCGCCTGTCGCGCAAGCCGCACCTGCCGCGACCTGAACCGCGACAGGATACCCGTCGCGACACTATGAGTAACGCGTCCATGCACCCCGTCGCCTTCTTAAAATTTCGGCCAGAATCTCATATTATGCATATACCCCTGCTTTATTTGTCATATAACCCTTATACAAGTTAAACCACGTATTGTTAAGCTTAATAATCGACCTGAATATTTTTATTAAATAATTCTTGTTAATTTAAAAGTCGTGAGCACGACTTGTCATATCCTCAAGATTTCTTTACACTTGCACACACATAACATTGTAAATTGCCATTGACCTTGATAAATTTGCAATAATGTATTCGGTAAATTAGCGAAATAATGACTAAATTACCCTATTTTGTTAAATACAATTGTTTCCGTATTGACTCGCGCATTTTATCTACCGTTACCGTTTTCCCTCGGCCTTCGAGCACTCGAGGCACGACGGACTTGTTTTTTTCACACTTTCCCTTGACATGGATCACCTCTCCACCGAGAATACTCTCGACTGGACTAGGGACTCCTTCTCAAGACCTCCGTAAGTCTTCTTGGCTTTGGAGCACGTCCTTAGTCAACGAGCTGGTTGTACCCTAAAACCCGTTACACCTTAGGGATCGGTACGATCCATGGCCTCAGTGTTCTCTCCTTATCTTGCAATCACGTTGGACCATCTAGCATGTGTTCATAGCACGGCTAGTGGGCAGTTGTGAATTCCACCAGACTGCCGGTACCTGACTTGGTGCCGTGCAACCGTTACTATCGTGTGTTTCTCGTCATTTTACACATATGTCCTATATCCATCTGATATCTCGTTACTCTCATCTGTTCACGTTCTCTCTACACTCTCATCTAGTTCATCTACTACTCTCATCTATTCTTGGTACTCTCTTGGCCATTTGTGATTGTCTAAGATAACAAACATGACTATGCTAGGCAACATTATAAGGGCCCGATCTGGTCCTTGGGAGGAGCACCTGAAAGGCTATAACTTGCGGGGGTCTAATGATCAGGTGATGGCATACACCAAACGCATGACTATCAAGATTTAATCTAAGACAATTCACAAACATTCCTGTACATGATACTTGACTTGTGGTTGATAAAATGATCGACCAAACACATGTTACTTGCTTTACTTGCTATCGTGACTAGTGCACTGTTGTGCAACCATACACGCTATCTCGTTACATGCTATCTCATTACGCTATCTCGTTACACGGCCAGTTCTTTATCATCCTAGTTTTGCAATAATCTTTTGAAATTATTACCGTTCACGTGTTATCTTGTACTATTACTCTCTTGACTATACTTGATCGTCTCTCTCTAGTGACCTACTTTACAAGATATTAATCACTTAAAGCATGCTTGTTTACACGAGATATTAAGTCCTACTGAGCGTTATCGCTCACCCTTCGTTATTTGTCATTGTGTTTCAGGTAAGTCAGATGATGACCTTACACACAACAACGGGATTGGACTGGAGTGATGAGCGTCCTGGAGTCATAGCGATGGAATGTCTTTAGTATCATAGAGTCTAGAAAATTAGTTGCTTAGTTATCATTCCAATGTAATGATGTTATTGAGCCCTATGTTTTGGCTTCGAATTAGTGGTTGTAATAGTTTAGATAAATTATCAATAAAATGATGAGTTTATTGCAATTATTGTTCATTAGTTGCTCTGATATTTGCGAATTATGCGCAATTACATTACCATACTCGTTGTTCATGCCTCCCGGTTTATTCGCTGCCCTTAATTGGCGGGGCATGACATCAAACCCCAATTCTCACACCTTGAATTGGTGAGAAGAGGTCTTCTGGAACCTCCAGGAAGGCAGAGGAGGGAGACACGAGCTCTTGTGGCCGCCTGGAACTTTTCTGGAGGCACAAGAGTTTGTTGGGTCGGCTCTATCTGATGATTGGCCATAAACGGGCTTTTATACCCAAAAGATTCCAAGTATACCCTTTTGGGTACAAGGGCACGCGATCCCAGGTTGATTCCTGATCGCCCTAGGAAGACACGTGGCATTCAGCAAAGGTAAGTTGGAATCTTCTTGGAGTGTGTCGACCTGCCCTGGTGGTAGTGTCGACACATGATCAAAGCCTGAAATATGGTCTCTGGAAAAACCCAATGGTGTCGACACACTGATTGCAAACTGAAGGCTTGATCTTCTGGAAAGCCCATCCTGTGTCGACACACAATCCAATTGGTGTCGACACCTTGATTAAACCTGAGAACTGGCCTTCGGTGGGAAGTCCTGTGTGTCGACACACTTATTGGCCTGTGTCGACACACAATCAGCACATATGTGTATTCTGCCTTCGGACCTGAGACCTTGTGTCGACACCATGAGGGGTGTGTCGACACACTTTTACACACAGGTTTGTTCCTGAAATATACAACACATATATCATTAGTTAAATGATTTATCAAGAATATAAATGAAATGTGGATTAAAAACATGCCTTTTTGAACATGATTTCAGGTAACATATTTATGACATGTTTCGTTTAAATTGCTTTAAAAAAAAATACCTCTTGTCATCATCAAAATAGGAGGGAAATGTTATGAAATATACACTCAACCCAACAATCTCCCCCTTTTTGATGATGGCAACATTAAATCCATATTCAATGTGGTTTTGATGAAGTGTGATTTTAAGCAATTTTTGATTGTTTAAATTTGTTTTCTTTTTGTTCATACTTGTCAAGGACCTTTTGATATTTCTTCAGTAACAATTGATGATGTGTTTGTGAGATACAATGTTACTTGAAATGAGAACTTTTGTGCACACAAGTCAAGCAACTTGACAAGTATTCAAACACAAAGACAAAGATTTGCATTCACAATCACAATACTTTTCATTGAAGCCAAGCAAACATTTCATTTCATTCAAAAGACCATTACATCAAAATATTACATTCAATTCATTCATTCTTCTCCCCCTTTGACATCATCAAAACAAATGTACATTAGGTAGAAGATGGAGGAGGAGGAGGAGGAATTGGAGCAAGAAGAAGCTCAATGTCTGACAATCTTTTGTCCATTGAAGTCATGCTTGACTTCATATGTTCATGGATAGTTGTCAGCCTAGTTGAAGATAATGCTCCATTCTATCAGAATTCTCCATCAAGGTGCTTTGAATTCTTTTCAAATCATCTGAGACAGGTTGAGAGCTTGATGAAGATCCATCTGACCAACCAGGCCTTGAAATTATCTTTACTTCCTTCTTCATGGCTGAGATCTCTTGACCAATGTGTTCATTAAAGTGTCTCATGCTTTCCAAATCATCAGCTAGATGAGCAAAAGCACACCTGGTTATATTAAGCTGAGAAAGAGTCTCTGTAGTGTTGAAGACATCTGCTTGGGAATTTGCCAAAATTCCCTGAAGTACTACTTCCAGCTTTTCTTGGTGCTCTTTCAGCTCAATATAGGCATCTCCCAGAGTGCCTATAAGTCTGTTAAATCTCTGAGCTGCATAATCTGAGGCTTCCTTCTGCTCAATAAACTTAGCTGACACTGTGTTCTCTAGTCTTTGAACTCTCAACTCAAATTTGTCTGACATGGTTTGAATAGTGGAGTTCAATGTATCAAATTTAGCATTGAGGAAAGAGAACAATTCTGGTGGAATTGAGGACCCACCAGAAGAAGTGGATGATTGGAATGTAGAGGAGAAATGTGGAGGTTCAGAAATATGTGGAATGGAAGAGGAAGGATCAGCTTGAGGTGGAATAGGGGTTTCAAGCTGAATGCCACCGTCAGGAGTGATATGAGGCTGGTCCTCATCCATTAGAGGCTGTTCCTCTGGCAGTTGAACTTGATCCTCTTGAACTTGAGGCTGGCCCTCATGATTGAGGCTGACCCTCTGATCTTGAGGCTGAGCCTCCTGAACCTGATGCTGGTCTCCTTGGATTTCAGGTGCCTCAAAAAGGACTGGACCTCTCCTAATTTGGTTGCCCTCCAGTCTAAATCCCATGAACTTCTTAATGTTCTTGAAGCAATAGATATTTGATTTGGGAATTGTCTGGAATTTCTCACCCTCCAATGGCACACCAAAGTGCTCAAACACTGGGGTGAGGTGAGCAGCATATGGAAGTGATCTCTTTAGATCTTCCTGATGGTCTCTGACATTATCTGATACATAATGTGATGGAGGTTCACCTTTATATCCTTTTTCATGCAAAAGAGTACAAGCCTTTGAATTTCTGTTAATCTGTCCCTTCCACCACCTTGGGGTGTAATTATGGTGGTCAACATGTGGTGGATGATCCTCAACACTGGGGAAAAGGTTTGGTATTGAATTTTGTGACATGTGTTTGTTTGGGATCAGATGGATCAGAAGGTAGGCCAGTCAAGAGTGTGTAGGCTTCATGAAGGTTGAAGTCAAACTTGTTGCAACTGGCACCCTCATCTGGAGCATGAAATAGGGTAGCAGCTAATTTTGTTGGTAAATTTATTTTTACTCCCTTGACCAAAGATTGGTACCCAAATTTTGTGCATTTCAGATTCTTGTAAAATTCTTGAACTAGTCTTGGATAAAAGATTGGAAAATCTGATATGAAAATCAACCAAGACTGAAAGGAGAACAGTGTCTGAATCTCTGGAAAAGTGTTTGCTAGCTCAACATCTGTCAAATCTAGAATTCTGGGCTTCAAGATAAGTTTGGCGGCACTATGAGACTCGGAGGAATTTCTTCTTCTTGAGACTCAGAAGATTCAGAGGAAGAGGAGGATTCGCAGGGTCTTCAGAAGGGGAACCCAGAATTTCTTGTCTAGGGTTTGGAGTATGACTACCTCTGCCTGAAGTGGAGGTCTACCTCTCTTGGCTGCCCTCTGAGGTGCAGAAGAAGATCCTGGTTGCTCGGCAGGATCGTTTCTTCTCTTGGTTCTTCTTTCCAATTGTTCAACGGCAACCTCTGCCGGAATTGGCCTTGAAGAGGCCTTGACCTTGCGCCACGGCGGGGACCCAACTTCCTGACCATGGTGCAAGAGGAGTGGAATTCGGAATGGATGGAAGATTGGAGAGATGATGAAGGATTGATGCGATTGAGAGAGAATTTGGGAGGATTTCTTGCCGGAAAACAATGGGAATGAGGCCGTCGGGTCGACCTGACGCCCAAAAAGAGGTGCAGTGGTACACTGCCCCGCAGGAACAACAAGGGTTTAAGGTGAACCCTAACGGTTGAAAAAAAATCTGGCAAGGGGTAGTGTCGACACAGGAGGAAGGTTGTGTCGACCTTACCGAAAGTGTGTCGACACGATCACATTGTGTGTCGACACGGCCTTAGAGAAAAAATTTGAATTTTTGAGAGGAAATTTTGAGAAATTTGGGACATCTTTAGAATGATAAGCAATGAGAGGAATTATCATTTCAAGGATTTTAAGAGGCTTAAAATTCATTTGTTATATTTTGCAAACATTCATCACAATTCAAGTTTTCAAACAATTGCCAACAGGATATTAGCATTCCAAGACTTGAATCAATAAATGAAAAATTGAGGGATATAATATATCTAACAACCAACTATAATCTACCATATTTCTCAACTTAAGAATTAAAGATATCATCTAGACCAAATACTATTGTGTTGAAAATAAAACACAATCTCAAAGAACAACTTGATGAGGGATGAAAATGAGTCTTTCTAGACAAATCTCCAATAATACTCACATTTTTTTTCTTTTAGCAAACTATCAAATGATATAAATCTCTTTCACTCAAGTACTAGTGCTTTTTACACACCATACCCTGGATACTTAAGATTTAGTCATTATCAAGTCTCAAAGGGGTAAATGATGACCTTTCGACATGAAAATATACGTTTTGTAGACGCCAATATTTCCAGTTACTCAGTCATCATAAAAAAAAAATCAGCACATTTGCTTTGTTTTGAATTTATGTTTATTTGGTTCCCCTTTGAACAGAGTTAGCAATAGTGCCTCATGACATGCATGGCACTTCATTCATTGTGAAGGTGTGCAGTTTCTCAGCACAAGTGCCATTGCTCTGTTGGATTCTTAATGATTTTGGAGAATTGTGAGATAGAAATCAAATACATCCATCATCAGTTGCAAACAAGAAAATGTTAAGTTCAAGGCACAAGATGTTGTTTAGTCTAGGAAGAAATCTGAATTTCTGTGGGTTGAGGCATATAGTTGAAAGTTGATTAGTAAAAAAATATAATAGATCACTCAAAGGTTCATTTTGAGACTCTAGACTTAGAATGAGGACATCATGCAGGGAATTGATGAAATGCTAGAAAAGTTGTGAATTTTGCAAAGTGATGACTTGTGAATTTTCTAGCTCCCCTGAGATGATGATTTCAACCATTTTTCATCAAAATAAAGATATGCATGTTTGAATCAGGATATTTTCTTCTTGGACAACAAAGACTCCCCCTCAACAATTGCATATTCATTTCTTAGTACTTGGCGGAGTTATGTACTCACACATAGTGAAGGGTTTCCCGACAAGCCTGACTTGTCCTTCTCCAAACACCATTTGATATACCAAGAAATTTCAATACAATAAGAGTTGAAGAATTCATTACCAAAAAGAAATGGAAGTGAAAACTAGCAAGTTTTTGAAATCAGAAAGAGTATCTCTTTGAACAATAAATCCCCCTCAAATAGCTCCATATCAATTCTTAGTACTTTAGTGGGAAGTATATACTCACACATAATATGAATGGTTTCCAGACACAAGCCTAACTTGTCCTTCTCCAAACACCCATTGATATACCAAGAAGTGTCAACACAATAAGAGTTGGAGAATTTATTGTAAAAAGGGAATTAGACATGAAAGTGAGAGAGAGATATGAACAATGTAATGCAAGGAAGCAAAGAGTTATGAAATGCAAAGAACTCCCCTTAGACAATGCATAGCACTCAACCCAAACCTTAAGAGAGATCAAGAAGGTGGACATTTACAAAGACCAAGTTCTCTCCTTAAAGATGAAAATCTGTTTTTAGGAAGGGGTTTTAGTGAATATGTCTGCAATTTGTTATCAGTTTCAATGAAGTGGAGTTCAAATGATTCTTTGCAACCTCATCTCTCAAAGAAATGATGCCTAATTTCAATGTGTTTTGTTCTAGAATGCTGAATGGGGTTTTTGACAGATTGATTGCACTTGTGTTATCACATAGAATGGGTACACACCCTAAATCTTGGATAATCAAGAAGTTGATGTTTCACACAGAGAATCTGAGTTCCACACATCTACCTGCATGCAACATATTCAGCCTCTGCAGTTGACAGAGCAACTGAATGTTGCTTCTTAGAAGCCCAAGAGATAAGGCACCCACTAGAAATAGACACAAGCCACTTGTGCTTTTCTATCTAATTTGCACCCAGCATAATCAGCATCACAATAGGCAAACAAATCTAACTTGCAACCAGCAGGATACCAAATTCCTAAGTCACATGTTCCAACAAGATATTTAAAAATCGTTTAACAGCAAGCATGTGACTTTCTTTAGGATTAGATTGGAATCTAGCACATAAACACACAAAACTGAAATTATCAGGTCTAGAAGTTGTAAGGTAGAGCAGAGAGCCAATCATACCTCTGTAGGTCTTTGGATCTACTGACTTACCAGATGGATCTTCTTCTAGTTTAGCATTAATGGCAATTGGTGTGCTTGAGTGCTTAAGGTTCTGAAAGTCAAACCTCTTTAATAGCTCCTTGACATATTTGATTTGACTGATGAAGATTCCTTCATGTGTTTGGTTGACCTGCAATCCCAAAAAGAAGTTAAATCTCCCCATTAAGCTCATTTCAAACTCATTCTTCATTTGATTTGAAAATTCAGTGCAAAGGCCTTTATTGGTTGATCCAAATATTATGTCATCACATAAATTGGACAACAATTATTGATTTTTTACGGTTTTTGTAAACAATGTCTGATCAAACATTACCTCTAGAATATCATTTTTCAAGCAAAAAAGGTACTCAAACGGTCATACCAAGCTCTGGAGCTTGCTTAAGACCATAGAGTGCCTTATTAAGCTTGAAAAACTGGTTAGGATATTTTTCATTTTCAAATCCGGAGGTTGTTCAACAAAAAACTTTTCCTTTATGTATCCATTTAAGAATGTACTTTTGAATCCATTTGAAAGACTTTGAATTTCATGGAGGATGCAAAGGCAAAGAAAATTCTTACAGCTTCTAGTCTAGCTACAGGGGCATATGATTCTTCAAAGTCAATACCAAATTCTTGGTTATACCCCTTTGCAACTAGCCTAGCTTTGTTTTCTTATTACTTGACCAGTTTCATTCAATTTATATTTTCTGAAAACCCATTTAGTGCCAATCACTGTCTGGTCACACTAGGTCTAGGTACTAATCCCATACTTGATTTCTTTCAAATTGATGAAGTTCATCATGCATAGCATTAATCCAATCAGAACTGGATAAGGCTTCATCAATTGACTTGGGTTCAATTTGGGAAATTAGAGCTAGTGGGTCTCTTCAGCATTTTGTAAAAAAGAAGATCTGGTCCTAACTCTATCATTTAAATTGCCAACAACATGTCTAATGGGTGATCTCTCAGAAATCGAGGGTTCAGAAATTACTGTTGAGAGGTGCCCACTTCAGGAGCAATGTTACCTGAACAACCCTTGAAGATGGTGAGTTGTTGTTCAGGTTTCTCTTCAATGTGTCTATCTCCTCAACGCGTGGTGAAGAATCCACAATGAGGTCATCCTCTTCATTGTCTTGTCTTTCCCTGCAAGATTAAAATCATTAGTGGAAAAGGAATTTTCATCAAAAATAACATGTGGAGATTCTTCAACAGTTTTGGTTTTTAGAATGTACACTTTGAAAGCCCTTGACACTTCAAATAGCCAAGGAAGATAGCTTCCTGACTTTCAGCATCAAACTTGTCAAGGTTTTCTTTGTTATTATTGTGTACAAAACATTTGCACCCAAAAGTTTTAAAGTATGAAACAATTGGCTTTTTATTTTTCAACAATTCATAGGGGGTTTTTCTGATCTTTGGTCTGATCAAAGCTCTATTTAGGATGTGATTGGCTGTGTTAACAGCTTCAGCCCAGAAGGATTTGGGCAGATTACTTCCTAAGAGCATGGATCTAGCCATTTCCACAGAGTTCTATTCTTTCTTTCCACAACTCCATTTTGTTCTGGAGTTCTAGGTGAAGAAAACTTGTGAAATATTGAAATAAGCACATAGATCAGAAAAGGATGTGTTATCAAATCACCCCCATGATCAGTTAAAATTTTTGATTTTATGTGAATAAGTTGTTAAGATTGTGGTACAGAAATTCCTGAATTCAAGGCATGTATCACTTTGTGGGATAGAAAAATAACCCAGGTAAATCTAGTAAAGTCATCAATGATTACAAACCCATATCTCTTGCCACTTAAGCTTAGAACTCTTGTTGGTCCAAAAAGGTCCATGTGAAGAAGTTCTAGTGGCCTAGATGTTAGTACCTCATTGAAGGTTTTAAAAGATTTCCTAGTTTGTTTTCCTTTAGCACAGATCCCACAAACTTGACCTTCAACATTAGAAAAAGATTCAGGAAGACCCTTAACCAGTTTCAATCTTAACAATTTATTCAAAGTTCTGAAACTTGCATGGCCAAGTCTTTTGTGCCAAGTCCATGCAATTTCATCTTTATTGCAACAAAACAAAGATTTTCAGAAAAGTTTTTATTAAGGTTGATCATGTAGAGATTATTTTCTCTTTTTCCAAAGAATTTGATTTTATCAGTTGATGAATCAATTATCTTACAAAAATCAGATTCAAACACAACTTTGTGACCTTTGTCACATAGTTGGCTGATACTGAGCAAATTATAATCAAGACCATCAACTAATAAAACATTATCTACTGAGTTTGAAGAAGTTTGACCAACCTTTCCAGATCCTAAGATCTTTCCTTTATTTTTACCTCCAAAAGTAACTGACCCTCCCTCCTTTTCAATCAGACAGGAAAATTTTGCTCTATCTCCAGTCATATGTCGTGAACACCCACTGTCAAGGAACCATACATTGGATTGGGTGCACGACTTCCTGCAAAAAGATCAATGGAGAGAAGATTTTGGTACCCAAACAGAGTTGGAACCATCAATATGATTGAGCACAGATATCAAATCCTTTCTCACCCAAATTTGATTTGTTTTTGACTTTTGTTTTGTTACTTTGGTGTTTTCAGCCTTTTTCTGTTTGTTCTTTCTTTTAGGAATGAAAGCACCAAGATCTTTGTTTTTGGGAGGAGGGGAGTTTTTCATTGAAAATTGGAGTTGAGATTAGGAGGTGGAATCCATGGGTTTTGTTGGTACATCAAGAATTTTGGATAATAGAATTGAGGATGATACCACAGGGATTTTCATACCATTGGCTCCAAGGATTGGTCCAATTATCTTGAACTGTTGTCTTGGAGGTCCAAGGTTTTTATGAATCATTTCTTTTACCTTTTTCTTATTTTTCAGATTTTTATTTGAATTTTTGGTTGAGTTGTTTGTGATTTTTGGTGTTGAGCAGGTCGACCTCTCCTGAACTAGTGTCGACACAACAGCCACAGAAGTCTTCTTCTTGTGGACTGGTGTCGACCTGTCAGGGGACTGTGTCGACCTGATAGTCTTCTTTTGTTTTTATGTTTTTGCTTTGTTTGGTGTTTTGTTTAAGGTTTTGTTTGCTGTTTGTTGAATTCTGTGTTTTCCAGATTAGGACCCTTGACAAATTTAATCAATGGTGCTTTTCCCTTTTTCTCACCAGATTTATCTTTTGTTGGTTTCTTTTTGTTGAATCCTAATCCATGAGATGTGGTTGTCATGTTGGATCCTAGCAATGCCTCTAGGTTATCTTGGCCTTTTGTGAAGGTTTGGATAACCTCCTCCCTTTCCTTTAGCTGGTTTTTAAGAGTTATAATTTCTTTAATTTTCTGTTGTTTTTCTTGTTTTTCAATTTCCAGCTTTTCTGTTAAGTTTTTGAATTCTTGGGAGGCCTTTTGAGAGGCAAGCTTTAGATCATCAATTAGGTTTAGGAGATTTTCTTTTTCTTCAAGCAATTCTGTTACTTCAGTTTCCAGTTCACAAGTTCTATTGTTTGAAGATTGGTTATGGTAAAGATTTTCAATTTTCTTTTTGATGTGTTTGTTTTCTTTTCTCATTTCAGAATATCTTTCAACCAATTCTGCATACACATCCTGCCAATCTTCAACAGTATAGTCTTCAAAGGAAGTATTTACCTTTTCATCTGTACTGTTGGCCATGAAGCAAACCTCCTCACTTTCAGAGCTTGAGGATTTCTTCTCTTCTTCTTCCTCACTTGAGTCTTCGTCAGACCAAGTGGCCACTATGGCCTTGGGCTTCTTGTACTTTTAGAATTTCTTGTGCTTATCCTTCTTGTTCTCAGGACACTCTCCCTTCATGTGTCCTGGTTTGTTGCACCTGTAACAGACAATATTTTTGTCAGTTTTGTGATTCTTGTTGAAATTAGAAGAGAAGTGTTTTTCTTACCTGAGGAAAATTTCTTTTTCCCAGCCATTTTCCCTTTTCTATATTTCAAGAATTTCCTGAATTGTCTGGTCATGAGGGCAATCTCATCCTCATTTGACTCAGACTCTTCAGAGCTTGTCTTTTCCTGACTTTTATCTTTATTGCTTGAAGAGGCCTTAAGTGCCATAGGCTTGGTCTTAATTATGTGTTCTTCATTTCTTTTTAAGTTGATTTCATATGTCATTAAGGATCCAATCAATTCATCCAAAGAGATTTTGGACAAATCTTTTGAATCTTCAATGACAGTGGCCTTAGTATGCCAAACTGAAGAAAGTGAACGCAAGATTTTTCTTACCAAGTCTGCATCAGTGTATTCCTTACCCAAGGCCTTCAGTCCATTGACTATCACCATGAACCTGGCAAGCATTTCAGAAATATTTTCGTTAGACTTCATCATAAAAAGTTCATATTCTGAAACTAAAATATTTGTCATGGTCTCCTTGACCTGAGATGTTCCCTCATAGAGTAATTCGAGTTTATCTCACATCTCTTTGGCAGATTTACACATAGAGATTCTCGAATACTCCTTGGGATGGACAACACATTGAATCATGTTCATGGCACTATAATTCAATGTGGCTTTCCTTATCTGTTCCCTTGTCCAGGTATCTTCTTCTCCCTGGTTCTCATAGGGACCCACCTCAACTACTTTCCAGATCTCATCGTTCTAGGCCCTCAGAAATACTTGCATTCTATTCTTCCAATAAGAATAGTTCGTTCCATTAAAGAATGGTGGCCTATTTATGGAATGGCCCTCAGCTATGAAACCCTTTGAATCCATGACTCTAAAGAAATTGCACAGAGAAAGAACTAAGCAAGCAAACAAACAAACGAGCAAACAATCAAACACAGCACATCAAACAAAAACTGCTCAGATCAATCAGATCGATGTAAACCCGCTCTGATACCAATTGAAGGATCGAGGTGAATGTGTGGAAAAGATCTAGAAGGGATAGATCTAAGCCACTTTTGCGGAAGCTTAAACAATTTTAAAAACACTTTAGAATCAGAGGCAATTTTATCAGTGAAAAGTCACAGATCTGATAAGATTAGAGTGAGTTGGTAAAAATAGATGTGAAATAAGTTGTTTAAGTGAGTAAAAACCGATCCTATGCAAGCATCTAGCGATGAATTAATCAAACCACAAATAGACAAGTGCACCAGGATTTTAGGTGGTTCGGAAATCACCCAAGTGATTCCTACATCCACCCGTCACAACCCGTGAGGATTCACTAAACACAACTGGGTAACACACCCACTGGAGCCAGACAACTCCAACACTAGAGAGCTTACAACTCACACCACTTCTAGAGCAAGACTACTCTAGAACAACTGAGCAAGACTGCTCAACCCACACTTGAGTTCGACAATCAAAACTGAGCACAACGGCTCACAACAACCTGAGCACAAGGCTCACACAATTACTTCTAGACACCAACTCAAGACATAGATCTTCTAGCAACAGATCTAGTCGAAATTTGAGAACACTAATGAGAATATGCAGAAGCACTTGCATAATCTCAAGAGATATCTCAGAAGAACAGAGGGTACAGTAAAATGTATTGAATGACTTCGTTCTTCAAGTGTACTCCCTGTAGAAGCTTGATGGGAAGAAGTTTGCAAACTTGAAGTCCAAGGCGATGCTCTGCAATCTGGAGGTTGGATCTTCCTTGAATTCTCTCCAACGATGGCTTCTACTTGATCTGCTTCCTTGGGATGCTTCAGAGGCTTCTTCAAAGATTAAACCCAAATTCTCACACCTTGAATTGGTGAGAAGAGGTCTTTTGGAACCTCCAGGAAGGCAGAGGAGGGAGACACGAGCTCTTGTGGCCGCCTGGAACTTTTCTAGAGGCACAAGAGTTTGTTTGGTCGGCTCTATCTGATGATTGGCCATAAACGGGGCTTTTATACCCAAAAGATTCCAAGTATACCCTTTTGGGTACAAGGGCACGCGATCCCAGGTTGATTCCTGATCGCCCTAGGAAGACACGTGGCATTCAGCAAAGGTAAGTTGGAATCTTCTTGGAGTGTGTCGACCTGCCCTGGTGGTAGTGTTGACCACTGATCAAAGCCTGAAATATGGTCTCTGGAACCCCATGGTGTCGACACACTGATTGCAAACTGAAGGCTTGATCTTCTGGAAAGCCATCCTGTGTCGACACACAATCCAATTGGTGTCGACACCCTGATTAAACCTGAGAACTAGCCTTCGGTGGGAAGTCCAGGTGTCGACACACTCACTGGCCTGTGTCGACCAAATCAGCACAGATGTGTATTCTGCCTTCGGACCTGAGACCTTGTGTCGACACCATGAGGGGTGTGTCGACACACTTTTAACACAGGTTTGTTCCTGAAATATACAACACATATATCATTAGTTAAATGATTATCAAGAATATAAATGATAAATGTGGATTAAAACATACCTTTTTGAACATGATTCAGGTAACATATTTATGACATTTTCGTTTTAAATTGCTTTAAAAAAAAATCCCTCTTGTCATCATCAAAATAGGAGGGAAATGTATGAAATATACACTCAACCCAACATATTTTGCGTCTACCATGATAAATTCTCAAATATATATTTCCTCCAAAAATATAGATATACTACAAAATTTCTAGACAACTTCAATATCCTGAAAGACCAAATTTTTCTAAGTATACAACATTATACTGTATTCGACTCATGACTTCGACTCATACAGTCGAACATCTTTATACTGTATTCGACTCATGACTTCGACTCATACAGTCAAACGTCTATATACTGTATTCGCTCATGACTTCGACTCATACAGTCGAACGTCTTTATACTGTATTCGACTCATGACTTCGACTCATACAGTCGAACGTCTTTATACTGTATTGACACATGACTTCGACTCATACAGTCGAATGTCTTTATACTATATTCGACTCATAACTTTACACCTCATTCGACTGTCAATTTCCTTCTTGAATCGAAGTACAACTAGTCTTCAGAAATCGAATCATACTTACTTCCTGTCGAATTACCTATTCTATTGATTTCGACTACACTGTCAGCTGTGGTACCTTTGTCAGTTCTAAATTGTCATTCCGGTGTAAATTCTTCTCAAGCATAAAACGATGACATATTTCATGTTGCTTATCATATACATTTAAGATCGTACAAGACTATTATTTTAATATATTTTCTGATAAAGATTCAGTACATTCACATATTTACATTCCTGTAAAGAATATTTCTCTGAAATATACTTCTGGTTTGATGTCCTTTGCCTCAATCTATTCCTTCTAAAAGACTCAAAGCATTTATGTAAAAATCAGGCGCATGGTATCTGACCATCTCACCTACCACTGACAGACCCATACCTCAACTTTTTGTCTGTCTGCCTTATTTTCCGAAAGGACTAAGAATACTAGGTTCCATACTATTTGTTGTACTCCACACTCACCTACCACAAAGGTAGGGATATGCTTTTGTCTTTGTCTTGTCCTTGCAAACATGCATTTATTAGAGCACATGTTTTAATCATGGGTTGCTCAGCTCGAGTCTCAAAGAGCTTATCTTCTAGCTGTGACAACGGCTCTTGCTTCTAGAGACTTTGGAAAAGGCAAAAATCAAGACCCTGTGGATTAACCCCAAGATACAAAGATCCCCAAAACTCTCCTCAAACGGATAGTATGCAACAACCATCTACTCCACGGCTATCTTCCTCAAACGACTATTTTTGAAGATTATAAAGAGATGCAGAAAAGCTCATGAAGAACAATAATTTTTCAAGTGCGCAAAAAGAATTCCTTCAAGCCATCTCTCTGAAAAGCTCATCTTGCAAGCTTTTCTAAGTCTTCCTGTTCAGCCTCGTGTGAGAGCACATCTTCAGGAATTTCTGTTCTAAAGATCTGTCTGTTGGGTGGCAATTGTAATTGCTCCTTCTTTGAAGTCCACCCAGTAGCTTCAGCTAGGATTTAGATTGCACTTCTCTTCATTCAATCCTGCTGGAAAGTGTGTGTTCTGTGCTCATCATTGAGGCAACCACAAGGTTCTTTTTCTGTTATTTCTGCAGAAGTTTTCTGCTTTACCCCTCTTGTGAAGGGAAGCCTTTGGTATAAGGCAGTTGTGTTTACCCCTATTTAGGGAAGACTTGTTGTGGAGCAAGTGGGTGTTGTAATTACCTCTCAAGGGTGAGAGAAGGCCAAATATGTTTGGTAGTTTAGTGAAAAACTCTAGTGGTTGGCTTGAGGACTGGATGTTGGACTTCCTGTAGGAAGGTCTGAACCAGGATAATCTCTTGTGCAATCTTCTGTGTGATTATTTTCCAAGTTCTTTCACTTGAATCACAGACATCACACCAAGCACTAACATATCTATTTAGTGTTGTGATTTTCAAAGAATTTTTGAAAAGCAAGAAATCCTATTCACCCCCCCCTCTAGGACTGTGCATTTGCCATTTCGATCCAACAGAAACGGCAGTGGACTGCGTCGCCCCTCGTAGTAAACAAAGTCTGCCAAGGAAAAGCACAAGGAACGGCGCAAATCCAGTCCGCCTGCGCCCTGGGCTCACTCGCTAACTTCCTCCGGCTAACCGAGTCACCTATGTAATGCTCGTCCTCACTCTATCCGCTACCTTCCCCACATCGAAAACCCAAGGCTCTCCTGGAGGGGTACCTAGGCACTAAGGAAGACCTACGATCCATAGGTAACCCTAAGAGTCGCTCGGCTAGGTCGTGGTAGCAGGGTAGGTGTATCCGCTCACTGGGCCTCCATAGATTCTGAGCCCTGTGATCCGGCTCACATCTTCGAGGCTGGGGATCATATGTCCCCATGGGAATATGAAGGCGGTCGCCTCCGCATCCCAAGAATTTGTGATGGGGCTCAGACCATCACTCAGGACTAGACTGGAAGATTTTGATCATCATACTTTAGACGAGGCTCTCAGTGCGCCTGCAGACAAGAGAGCGAGATGGACCAGTACCTAGAAGAAAAGAGGGTGACCCAAAAGAGGTCAGTTGCACCATTCCAGAGGCAAGGCAGGAAGAGGGCAGCCATGTACCAGCAATAGCCACAATGTGTAGCAATTTCGAACCAGTCATGGCTGTACCCCAGAAGACCAACTTCATGCCCAGTGACAAGAAGGAGTATCCTCAATGTGGGAGGACTCATGGCGCTCAGATGCTATAAGCTAGCAGGGAAATGCTTGAAGTGTAGTAGTACCGAGCAACAAATCAGAGACTATCCGAGAGTTTCATAGTTTCTACCGAGAGGAGCTCCAGCCCCAGCAGTAGCGGCAATAGTGACTGGGAAGTCGAGAAGGCCTCGGGCCCAAGCCCTAGTGTATGCACTTGCACGTGAGGATGCATAGTAGTCAAAGAACATCACACACAAGGTACTGTTTAGTTATGGGTGTGCAGGCTCGAGTATTGTTGATACGGTATGACAAACTTGTTTGTTTTCGAGCTATTTGCTAAGCAGTTAGTAGAAAATCTGATGTTGAGGCAGAAGATTTAGAGGTTCCCCTGTCGGTACATACCCCAGTAGGTACTATAGTGACCAGGAAGTGTTTCCTTCCTTATCGATGAGCATTGAACACCAGGGTTTGTTTGGGTGCTTCTACTTGCTCAAGATGAATGTCTACGATGGTATACTTGGTCTGGATTAGCTTGAGGAGCACTATGCCTTGGTCGATTGCAGAAGGAAGAGAATTACTTTCTGCATTCCTAGAGAGGATGACCTCTCACATCCTTTGCCTAGGAATCTAGTGGGAAAGTATGTGATCTCCGCTATGAAATCTATGAGGATGGTGAGCAAGGGTTGTAATGCTTTTCTTTTGTTGCCAGTGGTCTTAATTCCTGAGGCCGATCTGTCACCTACCCTTAAGGAGATTGAGGTTGTGTAGGAGTTTCCAAACGTGTTCCCTGATGATCTGTCTAGATTGCTACCAGCAAGGGAGATATAGTTCCTATTGAGTTGCATCCAGGCCCCTCACCTATCTCTAAATCTCCATACCAGATGGCACGTGCTGAGATAGTTGAGCTGAGGAAGCACTTGCAGCAGTTGCTCAATAAGGGGTTTATTCGCCCTAGCATTTCACCAAGGGGTGCACCTGTACTGTTCGTGAAGAAGAAGGTTGGTTCTTTCAGACTGTGAATTGACTACATGAAGCTCACCAGTGATGGTGAAGAATAAGTACCCTTGCCGCGCATCACGACTTGCTCGATCAGCTCCAGAATGCATCTGTATTCTCCAAGATCGATCTATGTTCAGGTTACCATCAACTGAGGATCAAGGAGGAGGACGGTTCCAGGACTGCATTTAGGACCTTTCTGAACACTACGAGTTCCTTGTGCTTCCTTTTGGTCTGACTAACGCCCCTGTAGCATTCATGGATCTCATGAATAGGGTGTTCAGGACATACTTGGATAGTTTTGTTGTGGTGTTCATAGATGATGTGCTAGTCTACTCGTCTGATGAAGCTATGCACTGTGAGCACTTAAGGACAATCCTAAAGGCTCTCCGTGAGCACAAGCTATATGCCATGTTCAGCAAGTGCGACTTCTGGATGCGCGAGGTTCACTTCCTTGGGCATGTCATCTCAAGCGCTGGAGTTGTTGTTGATCCAGTGAAGGTTCAAGCAGTATTAGAGTGGGAGACTCCAAGGACACCATCTAAGATCATGGGCTTTCTTGACATATGCACCCATGTTGATACTGCCAAGTGCTGCCGATGGTTTTGCAATCTACTCAGATGCTTTGCAGATAGGCCTTGGTTATATTCTGATGCAGCATGGTAAGGTAGTTGCCTATGCTTCTTGCCAATTAAAGAAGCATGAGCGTAACTATTTGACCAATGATTTGGAGTTAGTAGCTCTGTCCATGCACTGAAGATTTGGAGACACTATCTTTTGGCGTCAAGTTCGAGGTGTCATAGATCACAAGAGTTTGAAGTACCTATTTTCTTAGAAGGAGTTGAACTTGTGGCAGGGGATATGGATTGAGTTACTAAAGGATTACGACTTCGAGCTCCGTATCATCCTGCGAAGGTGAATGTCGTGGAAGATGCTCTCAGTAGGAAGAGGTTCGTACTTCAGTAAGGGTGGAAGATGTTAGAGGATGCGGCATGTGCCATGATTGAGTTAGAACTGCAGCTGTGCCAAGCATTCATGGCGCAGTTGTCCATTAGGTCCACTGTGTGGACAAGGTTGTGGAGAAGCAGGGAGCAGACCCCAAACTTCAGGAGTGGTGGGAAAGACAAGCATTGCTCGTGACGAGGACGACATCATCAGATTTCAGCATAGAGTATGTGTACCGAACATTGCAGAGGTTAAGAAGCAAGTGCTTGCAGAAGCTTAAACGTTGCGGTTCTCCATTCATCTAGGGAACACCAAGATGTACAAAGACTTGAAGAGATCCTTATGGTGGTCAAGCATGAAGAAGGACGTGGCAGAATTCGTATCTCGGTGTCTGGTGTGTCAGCAGGTTAAGCCCGAACGTCAGAGACCATCCGGCCTTATGCAGAAGATGGAGATACCAGTGTGGAAGTGGGAAACGATCACCATGGACTTTGTAATGGGGTTGCCCAGATTAGCTAGGGGCAATGACTCGATATGGGTGGTCGTGGACCGATTCTCTAAGACTGTTCATTATTGCCTATGAAGAATAAGCAGTTTGTGGAGAGCTTGGCGACGCTGTATGTGAGAACATTTTGAGGTTGCATGGTGTGCCAAAGTCCATCATCTCAGATAGAGACCCACGGTTTATGACGAGGCTATGGCAGGTCTCCAGGAGGAGTTGGGCTCTCAGTTGAAGCTCAATTCAGCTTTCCATCCTCAGACAGATGGCCAGTCTGAGAGGATGATCCAAACACTCGAGGACGTGTTGAGTGCGTGCGTGCTTGACTGGAAGGGCGACTGAGAACGTCACTTACATCTTGTGGAGTTTTCTTATAACAACAACTTTCACGCTAGTATAAGCATGGCTCCATTCGAGACATTGTACGGTCGACCTTGTAGGTCTCCCTTGTGTTAGGAAGAGACTGGGGATAGGCAGCTAGAAGGACTTCAGTTGGTTCAGGAAACATTAGACAAGATCCAACTCATCAGGCATAGATTGACTGCAGCGCAAGATAGGCAGAGAGCTATGCTGACATAGAAGGAAGGATTTGGAGTTTGAGGTTGGAGAGCATGTGTTCATCAAAGTATCACCTACTTGAGGTGTTGTCAAGTTTGGAAGGCATGGCAATTGAGACCGAGTTTTATTGGGTCGTTTGAGATTCTTAGGCGGTGGGCAGTGTGGCATATGAGCTAGCATTACCCCAGCTCTAGAGAGTGTACACCTTGTGTTCCACATGTCTATGCTCAGAGGATACGTGCGAGATCCATCACATGTTATCAGCCACGAGCCAATGGAACTTCGGTCATATTTATTGTATGTGCACTACAAGAAAAAACACATTTAGAGACCGACATTTTTGGTCTCTATTCGGTCACTAAAAGACTCAGAGACCGAATAGTGACCGAATAGAGACTGAATTCGTCGTTGGAGAATTTTTGGTCACAAATCTGTGACTGAAGGGTTTCGGTCACTAATCGGTCACTAAATAGTGACTGAATTCCATCGGTCACTAAAAGTCGTTATCAGTGACCGAATTAATTCGGTCACTATGCAGTCCCTAAATTAGTGACTGAATTAGTGACCGAATTCCATTGGTCACTAATAGTGACCGATTAATTCGGTCACTGTTCAGTCACTAATTTACGGACCAAACAGTGATCGAATTAATTCGGTCACTGGTAACGACTTTTAGTGACCGATGGAATTCGGTCACTAATCGGTCTCTATATTTTTAATATATATTTTTTAAAATATACCTATTTTTAGCAAAATAACCTGTGTAAATATAATTAATAATGTCCACAACACCACAATAATAAAATATCCACAACACAACAATAATAAAAAATCCACACAATAATAAAATATCGACAACAATAATAAAAATGTCCACAACATCATAATAATAAAATGTACAAAACAATAATAAAAATGTCCACACATCACAATAATAAAATGTCCACAACAATATTAAAAATGTCCACAACATCACAATAATAAATGTCCACAATAATAATAAAAATGTCCACAACAATAATAATAATGAAATGAAAATCATGAATCCTCGTCCTCGTGCTCATCCTCGTGCTCGTCTCCTCCCACGCCACCCGATGAAGGAACCTACAATACATATATAAACAATAATAGTTAAATTAAATACTATTATAAGTAATAAATATTTTAAGTTTAAATTAAATACTATTATAAGCAAAAATTATTTAATTTATAGATTTTTATTCACTCACTTTAGGTCAATATTTTGGTCACACTATATATTTTGGTCACACTTAAGATGAATTTGAGCGTCGAGCTCAAACCGGAAGTCCGAATTGAACTCCGTCAGTTTCCACAAGTCACAACCATCACCCCGACCGTACTGGAACAAACTAGAGGCCAATCAGATTAGTATTTCCAATTTTGGACCCCCAAACCTAAGTTCTTCATTTTTAAACTAAACTAATTTGCTTAATGCAAATTTGAGCATCGAGCTCAATCCGGGAGTCTTGATTGAACTCCGTCAATTTCCACAAGTCACAGTCATCGCCCTAGCCGTGCTGGAAAAAATCGGAGGCCAATCGGATGTGTAGTTTCTAATTTTGAACTCTCAAACCTAAGTTCTTCATTTTTAAACTAAACTAACTTGCTTAATGTAAATTTGAGCGTCGAGCTCAAACCGGAGTCTGAATTGAACTCCGTCAATTTCCACGAGTCACACTCATCGCCCTGGCTGTGCTGGAAAAATCAGAGGCCAATCGGATGAGTATTTCTAATTTTGTACTCCCAACCTAAGTTCTTCATTTTTAAACTAAACTAACTTGCTTAATGTAAATTTGAGCATCGAGCTCAAACCGGGAGTCTGAATTGAACTCTGTCAATTTTCACAAGTCACAATCATCGCCCTGACCGTGCTGGAAAAAACCATAGGCCATCGGATGAGTATTTCTAGTTTTGGACCCCAAACCTAAGATTTTTAGTTTTAAACTAAACTAACTTGCTTATTGTGAATTTGAACGTCGAGCTCAACCAGGAGTCCGAAATTGAACCCCAGTTTCCACAAGTCACACTCATCACCCCGAACATGTTGGAAAAACAGAGGTCCATCGGATTAGTATTTCTAATTTTGGACCCCCAAACCTATCTAAGTTCTCCCTTTTAACTAACCTAACTTGCTTAAGATGAAATTGTGCGTCGAGCTCACCAAAGTAAACTTAAACTAACTTAACTAACTCAACTGTTAAAATAAAATGAATTTACTCACGTGAGGGGCCTGCGCTGATGTCGATGGTGCTGCCTGAGGAGGAATGCTGACCTGGGAGAGGGCCTGGGAGATAACCTGGAGAGGGACTGGGAGAGCTGGGCCTGGAGTGCGTCGGTCACCTGCGTCTACATCTTGACTAGACGAGTCTCCATCATCTGGGCTAGACGAGACTCCAAACCAGATATCATATTTATAATGAAGCCCATCATGTCATGGGTGAAGTACCTGGAGCACCAACTCCGTGTTGAATGCACTAGTCTGTGAGGCTGAACTGGAGGCGCCAGATAACACCCTGCTCGTGTCCATACTGTGCCCAAAACCATACACATGGCCTTTCTTTGGGGCACCAGATGCCGCAACCCATACCTCAGGATCTAACTGCGGCTGCTCGTCCTCCCCGGCGTACTTCTCTGTCATTTGTTGACTATACGACTCCTGCAAAAAAAAAAAATGGCAATGTAATATTCATCTGTAATGAGAAAATTTTAATAGTGAATATCTTGTAAATACTTACCGCAACCTCTCGGGCTCTGTCGCTAATGTATTGATCCGTTCCTTTTTTCTTATGTGTTCTATCAAACACCTCCTGAAATGTCGGAAGCCTTTTTAGCTCATTTTCCTATTTGACATAAAAAGCATGACATAAATAAGTACCTATAATAATAAAAGATATCAGAAATGAACAAATTACTTACCAATCTAGACTGATGGGTTGCAAAGGAGATGGACCAACCAGTATGCATGTTGGCCATTGGATTGGCGGCTCGATTCACTTTCATTATTGTGGATGTTTGTTGCCATCTCTCTGCAGCCCATATGTTGCATAGAGTTTCCCAATAGTCTCTCCTCATCCAACTCGGTGCCCGCTCCCTCCAAAGAGTCGGGTCTGCACTCTGAGAAACTTTCTCTGCATTTTTCCTCGCATTATACAACAAATGCTTAAAATTTGATCGGGTGGTCATCGTCCATACTAATCGAGACCGCGCCTCGTCCGAATGACGCGTGAATCGATGATTGCTCTATATAGATAAGAGTTAGTTAACTAAATGTAAAATAAGAACAAAATTAATTATAATAAGAAATTACATACATGAACATCTGATACAACAACTCCTGGACCTCGATCGGGAAATCATTGAATCTATGAATAGGCCCAAGAAAGTGTGCTTGTATTGTTCTTATGATTAATTAAGACGCTTGAGCGGGCTCTATTTTATCACTGAAACTATGTAACTATTTACTATGAATTTATGAACTAAATTCACCTCATTCAATAAGATACACCCATGTTATTACGTACCCATTGATCCACACCTCTCGCAGAGTGCTCTCATAAAAATTGCCTCCCCCCTCCTGGAGACTAACAACCCCTCTGGCACCGAACCTGGACAAAAATGCAGAACGACATAAGTAATGTACAAATACTAATAATGACTACACAAATACCCTAAAATTTAAATATACATACCACTATTGTATTAGGAGAATGTGTAGACTGACCCGAGCCTGTATCATTTTAATGGCATCAGAATCAATGCACAATGAAAGTATAACTTAAATATACATACCTACTACTAGAGGAGGAGACACAGAGGGTGCACCAACAACTGTAACAAGAATAGACATAAAGTAATGAGGAAGTGTAAACTCACCCGAACCTATAAGAATTTTATTGCAGAAAGATCAATGCATAATAAAAGTACATCTTCAATATACATACCTGCTGCTACAGTAGGAGACACAGAGGAAGGACCAACAACTGTAACAATTCTGATAACATTAATAATATGTATAAATAATGACTACAAAATACTTGGAAATTGAAATATACATACCTGGTCCTCTAGGTTGAGGAGGTGTAAACTCACCCGAAGGAGGACAGACAGAGAACTAGAAGCTGTAACAATTTTAATGGCATTAATACTATGCATAAATAATACACAAAGAAAACTACACTAGAAAAATATACATACATGATGCCTGGAACAAAACCCTCCCACGGAGGCCCTCCCAGAACTGACGCCCGATCGTGCTCCATGCACCATATCTCATAGGGAACAAAAAATATTAATGTTCATTAGTCAATTGCTTATATTGAAAGTGAGCAACTTTAAATATACTCAACAAATGTGAAAAATTCTACCCATTTTTATTGATATCCATTCCCTCCTCAGATGAACGATATATCTAATTCAACCCCATCATCATCATCATCTTCACATTCATAACCGGTATATTCCTCCTTGTCACGCCCCTCCAATTTAGCAGTGGAATAAAATCAGAGGAGAACGTGAACAACGAGTATGGTAACGTGAATTGCGCATACAGATGCAAACATCAGACCATCTAATGAACAATAATTGAAATAAATTATTCATTTCATTATAAAATCACTAAAACTATTACAACCCTAATTTGAGCCAATACCTAGGGTTCAATGACATCATTACTTGAAAAATATCTAAGCAATAACTATTAGACTCCATATACTAGGGCAACTTCATCAACTGACTCCAGGTCGCTCATCACATTGGTCCCGTCCCATTGGTGTGGTGACGTCATTGTCTGACTTACCTGAGACACAATAACAAATAACGAAGGTGAGCGATAACGCGCAGTAGGACTTAAATCTCAGGATCAAGCATGCTTTAAATAACATTAATACATAAATGGTAGAGTAACTAATGATAGAGCGAGTCTGTAATGTTGAGAAAGTAATAGCACAAGTAACATGGTTCACAGCAGATGAATAAGTATAGCACGGTGATTAAAGTCAAGTCACGATAGAAACGATAACAACGCAACAACATGTAGCGACAATGGCAAGTAATAGCAAGCGACAGGTATAGCAAGGAGAGATAGTAGTTGGTCATGCAAAGAGTAAATTGCACTTTGATTGATTTTCATCAATCGAGATAGTATAGGACTTTTGATTAACTTTTGTCAATCAAAATAGTAATGGAACATTGGTTATCCGTAGATAGCCGAGAGAGTATAGCACTTTTATTGTTATTAGACAACGAGAGAGTATAGCACTTTGAATGCGATTAAGTCACGATAGTACGCAATAACTCAAGATAGCAAGTATCAAGTAGAGCAAGTAGAGCGTATGACAAGATAGCGTGTAACGAGATAACGTGTAAGGAGATAGCGTGTATGGTTGCACAACGGTGCACTAGTAGAATACGACAATAGTCACTTCTAAGACAGTAGTCGTTCAGTAACAGTCTGCGATAGCACAGTAATCGCACAGTATGTCTGAACTCTTCAGACTAATAGTATAACAGTTTGTGATAGCACAGTAATATCACAGTACGTCTGAACTCCTCAGACTAAAAGGATAGTAGTCAGATGTCTAGCCAATACAGTATAGTTAGAACCGGTGCAATGCAGAACACCGTCTATAGCCTCTGCAGGTATTTTTGGGTGGCTCTCTGCCCCCAGACATAGATTAGAGCCCCTCGGACACTCTCCGTGCCCTGCACAGTATGCATTGGATACAGTAGAGTCACAAGACCCATATTATAGCGCTAGACAGTCATGAACAGTACAAAACAGTAGGAGCCACACAGCTCAAAGAGTCCAAGAGAGTACTAGATGAATAGACGAGAGAGACGAGATAGTAGAGTGAACGTGAATAGACGAGCGAGTAGAGTATAGATGAGATATTATGGTCATTGCACGTGACATGTCGAGTAATGAACGATAGTAACAGTTGCACAACACGCGCACTTGGTGTTGGCAGTCAGGTGGAATACACTACCCTTCCGCTGGCCTCGTTATGCACAGGTCTAGAGGTCCGGCGTGATTCAAAATAAGAGAGAGAGAGCAAGTAAAGTTGTTTGAATCTTGTCAATCTATAAAGGGTATCATAGGTGTTAGGGTACAACCAGCTCGTCGACCATGTGGGAATCCATGGACAGAGGAGACTTACGGAGGTCTTTAACAAGGATTCACTAGTCCGGTAGAAGGAATGTCCGACGGAGAGTTCGTCCAAGTCAAGGAAAGTGTGTATATAGAAACAAGTGCCCGACGTTCTAGAGGAATTGTAGAACAGTGGAGCGTCGGTAACGGTATTCCCAAACAACACGAGAAACGAAGACAAGTTCATTTCAAATAGAGCAATTTAATTTACATTATTGCAATAAATTAACTAGATACATTATGAGATATTTTGTGCCAAGTCAAGCCATAATTGGATGGTTCAAGTGTGTGAACGTGTGAGAGAAATCATAGATAGAAAGATGTCGTGTTATTACATTTTAAATCATTCAATATGACTCCATTTTATAACATGTGTTTTTAGCAAGTTGATAACAAGGCAAGAAGTGGATAATCGGCAAGTAGAGAGCATGATCATGAACTTAAAATCAATTAAAAATTATGTAAACATGTTTTAACTTTGATATGGGTGATAAATGCATGTTAAGACTTTCTAGAACCTTTTAGAAGAGATCAAACTCACACATGCAAGGAACGACACAAAACGATGGAAACCAAGATGTATGCCTTTTAGAAGGCAAATGCAATCCCATCCCTTCACTTCCTAAGGTCATAAGTCATTTATTTCTCATTCAAATCTCATACATGAATATACCAAATTGAAGCCCTTTGAATGAGGAATCCAGCGAAGAAAACGGCTCATCAATCCGAGGTCTATAAAAAATGTTATGGCCGATTAAGCGGACATAGGCAGAACGAGACGCATTGCCTGTCGCCTTCTGAAAGTGAACGTGACCATGAACTTGTCGCCTTCTAAAAAAGACCACGAAATGGCCTGTTTTTTGTATGGGTCGCGCCATGATGTTGTCGCATTATGGTAGTGACGTGTCGACCTGTCGCTACCTGAAAATGACGTTTGGGTTGCTTTTTCTACCTATTTCCAACTCCGACTTGGATTGGGTTTGACAACTGTGGGTTTGAAAAATCAAAACAAATGCTAGGGTGATTCAAATCGAGTGAAACCACCTTTGTTAGTTAGATTACTTCCAATACTTTGTACAGTAGCAAATAATTGAGAAACATAGGTCGTTTGAATAGGTAATAAAATGTATTGTGACTAACTATGTGAATCTGACACAGTGTTAATGTTCGAGCTAATACTCTTAGTACGATCAACAAAAATTGGGGAAAATAGTTCCAAATGAATGTAGACTCATGAGGTAACAAGTTCTCTGTTGAACACTTGGTCTAAAAACGACTCCACAAAGAGGTATGGAACTTGTAACACAAGTCAAGGTTAAATCGCGACAGTACATTGTTGAAGTCATGCAAGATTTAGTTCGTGACAAAGGATGGATAAAAATTAGGCTTTTAGGGGCAAAAGATGCCTAACATCCGTCAGTAACTCTAGTTAAAATTTGAGAGTACGAGGTTGAGTATACATGGAGATCAAGAATAAAGAAGAAGGGTCGGGTTCATTATATTTGCAGAACTTCATAAATCAACCATAAACGATTGGCTCGATGAAAAAATATGAAACTTGAGGGTTTTGTTCCTAGTACATGGAACAATCTACAGACAAAATTAATTAGATTTTGCTCGTGAGAATGCCTACCTTTAGTCGTTTTAGTCTTCTAGGGCTAGAACTTGAAGAACAAAGGAAGATGCTTGAGAGAGCCTTCTCCCCACGAATTCTCCTCCTCCTTGACATTCTCTCCACGTCCAACAAGCCCCAGCAAAGTTTCAGGGCTGGCCATGGAGAGTTAAGAGAGTATTTAAGCTAGTGAGGGTTCCTATTCCTACTACTACTCATATTCACTTTAATTACGAGATTTCCTAACTCCTTCTTTCCTTCCTGCTTTCCAACTTCTATTTGGGTTAGGTTGAGGTCTAAATTCGTGCTAAACCATATGGGGTAGGTTTAGGAATCCAATTCCATCTCAAATTGCTTATTTAATGCATTGAATGTCTCTCTTCTATATTTAAGTAATATTTAAGTTGCAAATTTAGGGAATTTTCCCATTATTCTTATTTTTAAAATCCTTATTTTGGACCACTAAATTGTAATGGGTCCATTTAACTAAGCCATTATTTATTGGAATTTATCTTATAGGTTTTTTTCCCTTTTTAATTAGGGAATAGTAGAGTTATGATTTTTATTACATTTTCTTATTTGAATTTATTCATGGGCTATGAGAGGTCCATTGGTCCAAACCCGATAATGGTTATTCATTTCATGATATTGGAAATCTCTTCGACATGTTTATTTAATTTATGAGCGTGTTATTTTTCCATGTTAACGGTTTTCCGACTTAGTTTCCTAATTTGGATAATTAGTCACATTGTGACGTACGTTTGGCCAATTAGATTTTTCGTTGCATGAATTCGTTCATTGAACACATACAGATAATATTTGGAGTTGATTTAAAATTTTTACAAAATTTTAGATGTGTTCTTGCACATACGATAATGGTACATTTGTTTCTATTATTCGTTTTTATAGAAATTTATTATTTCAAATTTTAAATACGAAAATTTTCGGATTACTACATCCTTCCCCACTTAACAAGAATGTTGTCCCCAAATTCATATGATATGATACAACTATAGCAATTTATTCTAAATATTTCAATCCATCATCTCCCCCACTTAGGGTTTTGCTATCGTGAAAATAATATGAACTTATCTAAGGGTTTAGTGATGATACCTTGTCCACCTTCATTGGTATGATTTATATCCACAAGGGCTTGTAATCGTCCTTCGCGTGAAGTTTGGTTCTTCTTTGTTGGACAATCGATGACTCGATGTTGTTGACTTCCACATCGCAAGCATCTGCCTAATTTCTTCCAACAGTTATCAATCTGATGACCTGGCATTTTACAAAATTTACATAATTCCTTCTGTTTCACTTCCCCTTTCATTCTCTTGCTGTCTACTGTATTTCTTCCTTTATTATCATTGGAATGAGTGGTGCATTCCCTTTTCAACACTTTCTTCTTATGGATCTTTTCAGAAAGATCCATGGTATCATCTACTAATTGAGCTCTCAATACCATGACTGAATATACTTCAATGTCTAGTGGAGCCAACTTTTTCCAGAACACAGGTCTCAACCCTTCTAAGAATCTTTTTGCCTTCATCTTTTCCGTACTTACCAAATGTGGTGCATATTGTGCTAGTCATTCAAATTGTGATCCGTATTCTGCTACAGACATCATTCGTTGTTTTAAATTGGCGAATTCATTTGCCTTTTTCTCACGAATCCTCTCGAAAAAATATTTGCTGTTGAAGAGTTCTAAAAATTTATCCCACTCTAGGTTGATGTCAGTTAATTGTCGACTGGCAGCTTCCCACCAAGCTCTAGCATCGCGGTCCAATTGGAAGGTTGCCAGAAGGACTTTCTCCTGCTCTGAACATTGCATAACTCTAAAGATTCATTCCATTGCCTTCACCAAATTTTCAGCTTCATCGGGATCCGGAGTTCGATTAAACCTAGGGGGATTTATTTGTTGAAAGTTCCCATACAAGTCTCCTGCCCCATTCCTTACTCCTGCTTGGATCACGTTGTTAAGGGCTTGGGTTAACAACTGCACAGTCTGTTGTAACTCATGCATTGTGCATGCTCACCAGCCATCTCCTCTAATCCCCTGCGAGTAATAATAATTTATTAATTTCCTCATAAACTTAGGGCGCTAAAGTAATATTAAGTTGATACATATGCATGGATAATTCATTCAGATCTTAACCGTGGTTCTACCAATCCTCACATAGGTAGGTGGATGACTTAGACATGTGTCATGGCAGTTCACCTAGAACATCCCTAGAATTAAAATATCCTAATAAGGACATCCTAGGCTCTGGTACCAACTGTCATGCCCCTCCAATTTAGCAGTGGAATAAATCGGGGGAAATGTGAGCAAAGTGTATGGTAACGTGAATTACGCATATAGACGCAAACATCATACCATCTAACGAATAATAATTGAAATAAATTCTTCATTTCATTATAAAATCACTAAAACTATTACAACCACTAATTCGGAGCCAATACCTAGGGTTCAATGACATCATTACATTGAAAAGAAATCTAAAGCAATAACTATTAGACTCCATAGTACTAGGGTACCTTCATCAACTGACTCCAGGCCGTTCATCACACTGGTCCCGTCCCATTGGTGTGTGTGACGTCATTGTCTGACTTACCTGAGACACAATAACAAATAACGACGGGTGAGCGATAACGCCCAGTAGGACTTAAATCTCAGGATCAAGCAGGCTTTAAATAATTAATGCATTAAATGGCAAAGTAACTAATGATAGAGAGAGTCATGTAAAGTTGAGAAAGTAATAGCACAAGTAACATGGTTCAGGCAGCAGATGAATCAAGTATAACACGATGATTAAAGTCAAGTCACGATAGAAACGATAACAACGCAACCACATGTAGCGACAATGGCAAGCAATAGCAAGCGACAGGTATAGCAAGGAGAGATAGTAGTGGTCATGTATAGAGTAAATTGCACTTTGATTGATTTTCATCAATCGAGAAAGTATAGCACTTTTGATTCACTTTTGTCAATCGAAATAGTAATGGCACTTTGGTTATCCGTAGATAGCCGAGAGAGTACAACACTTTTATTGTCATTAGACAACCAGAGAGTAGAGCACTTTGAATGCGATTAAGTCACAATAGTACGCAATAACTCAAGATAGCAAGTATCAAGTAGAGCA